>JACBWW010000010.1:31563163-31583163 GCA_020086605.1 Lanius collurio | reverse complement strand
CCCAGGGGGGAGAGGGGACTGCACCACTGCAAATAAGAATTTGGCTGCATCTTCAAGGGTATCACTGACAATATTGATAAAGCCCTGGGTGGACATCGCACAGAAGCAGCTCCTGCTGCGGATTTGGCATCTAAAATCTTGACTTGTCCCCAGTGCTGAGCTCCAGGAGCCTGCTCAGTGCTGGGATTTCATCAACACCTCTGTCCCAGGTGATGGGAAGGCTTGGGCCATAACTGGTCAGCCCCAGACTGGTCAGGCAGTTGGACTGGATGAGTTTTGTTGGTCCCACCCAACCAAAATTCCAATTTTTAACTTGCAGAGGGCAGGATTAGATTAGATATTAGAAAGAAGTCCTTCCCTGGGAGGGTGGGCAGGCCCTGGCACAGGGAGCAGCTGTGGCTGCCCCTGGATCCCTGGCAGTGCCCAAGGCCAGGATGGACAGAAGCAGCCTGGGACAGTGGGAGGTGTCCCTGCCTGTGGAAGCAGATGGAATAAAATGGTCTTGAAGGTCCCTTCCAACCCAAACCACTCCAGGGCTCTATTCCACTCTAACAACCTTTCTGTCCTTTCTGTGCAAGGACAGAGCTGTCCCCAGCCCCAGGGAGGGGACACCCAGCCTCTCTCCACACCCCTCCCCAGACAATCAGAGCACAGTGCCCATCACCGGCTCTGCACAGCTCCTGTGACACCCAAAGCACCCCGAGGCCATCACGGCTGACACAGCCACGGTGCCAACACCTCCCTGTGGCCACCGGTGACATCCAGGAGCCCAGGATGAGGCCCGGCTGTCCCCGTGGCTACCTCGCTCCGAGGGGGGAGGACACAGAACCCCTGGAGCTGTGGCTCAGAGTGCCAGGACTAATGAGAAGCTGCTGCAGTGCTGCTCCTGCAGCAGTGGGCAAAGATTAGGAGCCTGTCAGAAGCCATCACTGGTGGTTTGGGGAGCGCTTTCTGAAGTCAGTCTGAATTAATAAATAAAGACAAGCTTCCTCTTACAGCTCTTTTATGATGGGGATGGGGCTGCATGAAAATCAGCCAAAAAGGGAACAACTTTGGATTATTAATGGTCACTTTTGTTTAACAAATGTTTTTTGTATAACCACCTTGTGCATCCTGGGAAGGAAGGATGTTCAATTATTCAACTGAGCAGTAAATTATTTCTCTCTTTCATTTGTTTTCCCAAACTAAACAGATTGTGTGTGGAAGATGACTATTCCTAGGGTTTTTATTTTGGTTTTGCACACCCATGCTGATTAAAATACTGCAACTGTCTGAGCTCTGTCACAGTGGATTGCGCTTTTCCCTTCCCAGAAAGGTGCTTTTTTCAACAAATCATGTGGAATTTACACATGCTTTCGGATAATCCCAGTGTAATTAATATAAAATTATATTCCTGAGGAAAAGAGAACAAAACAACAACCCACACTGAAGTTTGGCTTAAACCAACAGAGGACTGGCAGTCTCTGCAAATTATCCAGGCAAATTAGAAAGTATTCCATTGTACTTCCACAGCTCCCCGTTGGTGCAGGTCCTGTCGGGTTATATATGGCTGAGAGCAAGATATCTATTTAGTCATGTTCTCAAAGTGCTGAAACCAAAAAGTGGCAAACTGGAAAGAAAAAATAAGGAGTTCTTCAAGAGATTAGCCCTGAAGTGCTCCAGACCAGAAGCCCCTTGTGGTGGAAGATTGTCCAAGGGAAGAAATGGAGGACAGGTGCAAGAAAAGTGGTTGTGTGCCATGAGAAACAGAGGCAGGACAGAGCCAGAGCTGCCTTCAGAAGAGGGAGCCCTAACCTGGGGTCTCCAGGCAGTCCTAAATAATAACTGCTACTTCCTACATGTTTTAATGTGAAGAAAACCTTGAAAATGTGACCCAGTCTGGTGATTTTTTATAAGAGCATCTTGTGACAGAACAAGAGGGAAGAGCTTCAGACTAAGAGTAGCTTTAGATGGGAGATTAGGAAAAAATCCTTCCCTGGCAGGGTGGGCAGGCCCTGGCACAGGATGCCCAGAGCAGCTGGGGCTGCCCCTGGATCCCTGGCAGTGCCCAAGGCCAGGCTGGACATTGGGGCTGGGAGCAGCCTGGCACAGTGGGAGGTGTCCCTGCCATGGCAGGGGTGGCACTGGGTGGGCTTTGGGGTCCTTTCCAACCCCAGCCAGCCCAAGATTTCTGTGTGCCAGGTTTTCCTAAAAGGATGCACGATGAGAGGCTGGCTGCTGACTGAGGTTTCCCTCTGTAAACATCAGAGTGGCACCTTCTTCTCTGCTCAGCAAAGCACAGAAGAGAAGGAGGGAATCCCACCTTGTGGAAACCTAAAGCTGAATTTCCCAGAGCTTAAAAAAAAGGGGCAAACTACCCAGGAAAAGGGTTGGAAAGTGCAGCCTTGGGAGGTCAGGTCTCGATGCACAGGAAGTTCCCACAGTCACAGAGACTAATGCTGAGATAAAATATCAGTAATATCTCCTTCACTACAGATATCCAAAGCCACCTGGACACCATCCTGAGTAAGGTGCTCTGGGATGTCCCTGCTGGAACAGCGAGGTTGGACTCGATGGCCTCCAATGGTCCCTTCCAGCCTGATCCATTCTCTGATTAATTCAGTGAAAATACTTCCCAAAATTATGACTATATGAACACCAGGCATTCCTCTCCTCAGAGATTCCACACTTCCACACAAGAAGGTGACAGCACCCACAACTCCTGATGGGTTTTTATTTCCATCATTCCCACAAAGCTCAGGACAGCTGCACATTCCAAGTTTACCTCTGGCTGCTGCAGGACACTTGCTGTTCTGTGAGTCTCTCCAGCCCAGCTGAGTCCTCTTTCACTTGGATAATTAATTTGAAATTAAATATTAAATATTAATAAATATAGCTCAGGTAATAAATTGCATATACTAATTTAATTAAAAATAGATTGTAGCATATTTTACAAATGGGACATTTTTGTAAGGAAATATAATGGACTTGTTATGTTTCTACTTTATCCTAAGAAGGAGCAAGCTTCTTGTGCATTTAGTCCTTATTGTGTCTCATTAAATTTTTAAAAACACCTATTTTAATTGTCAAGTATTTGACAGACTGCTAGAAAAACCTGACACTTAAGTTTCAATTTTACAAAATGCATTTTTAATGAAGACTTTTGCATCCTACTTTGTTATCTATAATCATCTTGAAGGAAAAAAAAAAAAAAAAAAAAAGCAGGGCAAAAAGGGGGGGAAAACTCAATTATAACAAAAATTCCATACCTGGCCAAAGAATTTAGTTAAAATTCTAATTTAAATGAGTGGGCTAAATAAAATAAATGAGTGGCTCATTTGAAATATCCCAGACAGGATCTGGGCTTTGCTGTGCCAGGCACTGAGTCTGATCAGCAAAAACCACAACTCGTCCTCGGAGTTGTGAGACTTCAGTGAGACCCTCCCACAGTGGGGTTGATGGGTTCTGATCCCAAAAAAAGTCCAGTCAAGGATGGAAATTTCACAGCAGGAGTGAGAATTGTGGGATCTCCCTCTCTGGAGACATTCCCAACCCACCTGGACACGTTCCCGTGTCCCCTGCTCTGGTGACCCTGACTCCATCACCAGAGGTCCCTCCCAGCTCCCTCATGGTGAACACGACCAGAACCACCCTGCCCTCGCCGGGAGCCGCGTTTGGGACAGAATGGGTGCAAAAAGGGTGCTCTCAACAGCATCCCCTTCCCCCAGGGCAATGCCACCTCCTCGCCACCCGCACCAGCGAGTTCCTCCTTCCTGAGAGGGGACGGGCACGGGGAAAAGAAAGCCCAGGAGCACGGAGAGCGCTTTGGAGACGGGTTTAGCTGAAGAAGCCGATTTTCCCCGGCGGAAAAGTGGCCGTTCCTGCCGGCATCAGCCATCCCCAGGCAGCGGGGGCAGCGCAGCCCGGGCCGGGCGGCACCGGGAGCGGGATAAACGCGGGCCACCGATAGCGACACAGCGACAGCCGCAGCTGCACCAAACACGGGGAGTTTCTCCAGCCAGGGGTGGACCCGGCCTGGCAGGGGGAAAGGCCATTAAAGGGGTGTGCGGAGGGAGGCGGGGGCCGCTTTGTGCCCCTCCGTGCGCACTGCTCGGGGCAAGGCTGGCCCGAGCGGACGGGGGATGCTCCCGGCGCTGCCCCGCTCCCGGCTGAGGCGTTCAGCTTCCCTTCTTCGGTTTCTCCCGCTTGTGCTGCTATTTAATTTAACTCTTTCTGGGCAGTGCGGCTGCGATCAGAAGGTTCTGGATTGATAAGTGACAATGGACTGACAAGTGGGGGCTTTGCCCTCAATACAAGAACATTTACTGACTGAAATCCCGCTGGGAAAAACCGAGCTCGCTGCCTTCCTTACACCACAACTACGTGCTTTTATCCTTCCTTCTCATAAGGAAATGTCTCCATGTGGGCAAAAGCCTCATTTTTCCCCCCAGTTCATCCAGCTGAGTGGAACTGAAGCAGGCTGAGAGCAGCAGAGGGAAGCTGTGCAGAGCTGCAGAGACAACGGTTTGGAGGGAAAGGGTTTGCACATCACACCACCACCGAGGGACATGCAATTGATTCACTAACAAGTTAAATGGATTTTATGTACCAATTTTCCACGTGTTAAATACCTGGCAACCCACGAGGACACTTCTCCTCCTTAAGGGGGGGAGAGTCACACCCTCAAGGAAGGCACAAACACCTACAAATATTTTATAACGTTTTAATGTGAAATACATGTTGTTCCAAGTTAACCATAGGCCACTAATGTCAGCAGAGGACCTGTTGCCCTTCTTGGAGGGCTCTCTGATGGCCTGGCCCCACCTCCTTGTTCCTTCTTTCCCTCCTCTCATCCCTCTTTGCTCCATTACCTGTGCCCTGCAGCACTGAGGTCTGTGCTCCTGACACATGGCCGGTGTTTGAACTTTAGAGATCGAAAGCAGGTCAGAGATTTCTACTTAAATTGAAAGTTCAGTAGAGATGTCACCTCACACCAGTGACAAAAACCTCACCTCGCTACTCGCTAGCCAAATAATCTCAGTAAAATTCCAAGCTTTATGAAGACTTTGTTACAACATCTCCCCTCCAGTTTGAAACCTGGAAAGTTGTCCCATCACCTGCACTTGCTGTAGGTTCAGGTTGTCAGTGCTGAGGATTCCCTCTCTGCAAACTCCTCAGCAGGAGCCGGGTCAGCACAGGCTGTGGTGCTTTACAGCCCATCAGCACTCCGAGGTCGGGGAGCTCAAAAGGCAAATCCCAGACATGGAGAGAGGGATTTATGGCTGTCCTACAGCCACCAGGAAGGTTAGGGATTGCATCTCATCACTCTGAGGGGTTTCTAAGGCAAACAGTTGTGCCCAGAGCACCAAACACACCACTGTGAGGCACAAAAGAAAAGAAGTTTGCTGATAAATTCCCACCAATTTAATTATAGTCTAATCCAGGCTGTGGTGGAAACAGTTTGTTCCCATTTACAATCCACAGAAAGAAGGGAATGAGAAAGGAAAGCACCTCTGTCCTGACCTGTCTCTCCCTCACCAGGAGATGCTTCTGTGAGGGAGCACCACCTGGTTTCTTCTCCACCATCCCAGGCACTACACTTACACCCTCACTGTCAACTTTCACCACTACTACTACTACTATTAATATTATTATTATTCAGCTGTACTGACAGACTTTTCTTGCATTGACAGGCTGCATTTTCAGCATGTCTGTCCTTGCTCAGAATTTCCAAATAAAACCAGAGGCAGAGGTGCCCTTGTCTGAAACAGAGTGGGGACACCCCAGGAAGCCAAGGAGAGCAAACCCCCCAAACCTGTTCCCACCACCTTCCTTTTCCTAAGAATCAGAGAGCCCTTCAGGCCTTCAAACATTTGCACCTTGGAACCAAACCCCTCAAAAACCGATTCACCACTCTCTGTATTTGATTTCTACCTCTAACCACGGGCTTTGCTCAAGCCCTGGTCACATGCCAGCACCCATCTGTGTAAATACACAATTTTTCTAGCTGAATTGCACATCCACAGCCACGATTCAACCATAGAAAGATCATGTAAATAATGGAAGCTGACAGCATAAGTAATTTTTTTCATGTATCAGACGCCATGGTTGACTGCTGAACTGTGAGATCTGCTGTTTTTAGACTGTGCTAAGTTCTCCCCTTTCACCCCTGAAGATTCGAGACTAAAGGCTGGATCTTGAATCACAGGCTTCAGATGTTTTTCTTATCACACAGCTCAGTCAACACTTGTTCACATCCCCTGACCTTTTCCTGCAGAGAGCTGCATCTTTCTTCTGCCTTTCAAGGCCACTTATCTGAACGGTCACTGGTGGAACTGGGAGTGACCATCACAAGCCACGTGGCTCCTCCGTGTCCTGGTGGAGGGGGTGGTTAGGAAGTCACTAAGCCCTGAAAGAATGAGTGAAAACACTGTGGAGCTTTTCGTATTTCTGCCTCCTGACGTTCCCATTAAGTGAAGAAATCCATCTTGCAAAAAGGAGAAATTAAAGACAGCGAGGCCAAATGCAGGGAGGAGCTCGAGGCTTTGAAAAAAAAAGTGGCAGGTCTCTAACACAATGGCCTGTGTAATTGGTTCTTTTGAAGTTTCTAATCACTTTTGGAAAGATCAAGTGGAAGTGACAAGTGAGGCTACCGGAACAGTGACTCCGTACAATGGTGGCACATGGGACTGGAACCCGTTTGTGTGGTAATTGTTAATTGTTTGGGGGCTTCCTCTAAGCACAAAACATATCTGAAGAGCTGCTATTAGAAAAAAAAAAAAAAATTAAAAAAAACTCCACTCCTGGCATAAATTATGTGGTCAGTGTTTCAGATCTCATACAAATCATTTGCCTGTGAAAATGTTATCAAAATATGAGCTATCCCTTTCAAATATATTTTAAACAATGTTAATGTATTTTCACATGTCATCAGTTGACAGCTCCACCATCGTCGCTCGTCAGCCACCAGGGAAATTTGCATGCATTTGAATTCACCCTGCCAAGCACAGGCAGCCCAGACTGACAGCCCATTTAACTGGGTGATAAGTTAATCTGTATCACATTTGATAGATTTCTGTCTTTTACCTAAGCCAGAGTTGGTGAAAATGATTCAGTGACGGGATTTGCAAACCGGTCGTGTCTCTGCTCGGTCTCGGTGGGAGGTGTTGCCTTTCTTCATGGGTAGTGCTGATCTCCACCTGAGCTGGCCACATCAAGCTGAACTAAATACCATCCCAAACCCACCAGGAATCACTCTTTCCAGGCTTTTCCTTCCACAAATCCAACTATTCTGGTAAAACTCAAGTTAATGATGAACTCTGAGCTGGTTTTACAGGGATGGCCAATGATCTCAATCCACCACCTGCCTGCTCCTGAGGATTCCCTGCTCCCTCAAGCAACGTGGCACATCCAAGGGTTGGAGTAGAGCCTGGGTCAGGTTCACCTTGTTATAAATGAAATGTCAATTTTATCGGATTAATAATTTGTGCAAGCCAAATTATTAATATAAAAACAAATAAAATTTATTTCAATCAAATTGACAATCAAAATCAGCCACTATAAAAGAAAGCAGGGCCAAGCCCAGGTTCTTGACTCTGGGTGACACATACACAGCTCTGACCACCAGCAGTTCAGAGAGGTAAGTGCACACCTTTGAGGAGTTTGAGTCCAGTTTTTATACTGTTTTTCTTGCTCCTGGCTATGAAATCTTTTGTCCTTTTCACTCCTGATGATACTCTGGTCCAGTGCTCAGTGGTCCATTTAGATGTTGATGTGTCCAAGGATTCTCTTTGTGCTCTGGTTGATGGTTTCCAGTAACTCATCCCAACCTATGATGATCTTTCTGAGAAATCCTTATATGATTACAATGAGGTGTCTCAGCAATAGGTCCACTCATCAGCAGTGTCCAAGGAGCAGCAGATCCTATCTCTTACTTCTTTCAGATGGAAAAAGATTCTTGTTGGGTAAGATGAAATCATAGGAGGTTGATGGGTCTGAGGTCATCTCCTGAGCTTGTCTGCACTTCTTATGTTAATTGGTACCTCCCTTGGGCAAGATGTCATGAGACTTGCCAAGGTGTACTCTGAACACAACTAAATTTAAACATATATACAATTTATAAGATATAGTTCACACTTTAGATTCCACATTAATAACTTATTCCATTTATAGCATTTTAATTTCTTATGAATTTTGACCTATCTATAACAACCCCATCCCAAGGCTCAACACGAGGTGGTCACTGCCCACCACAGCATCAAAAACTCCAGCAGAAAACAACATCTACCAAAGCTCACCCCCAGCCCCCCAAAACCACACAGCCCTCAGGGGCTCCCAGTCATCATTAAACCAGACACCACGAGGTTTTAGACACATCCCTTGCATTGCCAGAGTTTTTCATTTAAAAATCCCCTACAACACCTTCTGCTCCCTCACAAAAACTCTGATTACAGCAAAATCAGTGATTTTCATTTGCAAGGCCACCCAAAGAGGGGGCTCAAGGCTTCTGCTGGGGCTGTGTATTTAACCACAACAAAATGCAGAGGGCATTTTGATGTTTGGAAATGCCCAGAAGGAGATTTCTATTTACTCTCTCTTCCACAGTACATTACCAAAGCCAGGAGCCTCAGTAGTCAGCAAGCCATTATTTATTTATTCAAAACATCTTTCATTTTCTGAATTGCAGTGTGTTACTTACAGGGCACACACTGCGCTGTTACATGAAGAAAATTTCAACAGGCAGATTAAACTCAGGATACTTCACCCATAATGATATATCCTGATAATGGCCATTTTCAAAGAGTTGCTAAAATATAAGTAAATATCTCACTGGTTTCAGGAGGAAATGCTCTGACAGGGCAGGCAGGGCAACAGGGCTGCTGCCATAGGCAGGCAAGCTTGATGAATTAAATTTAATGGAGAGACCCTTTATTCCAAAGTTGATGGAGAGCTACAGAAAGCTTTGGAAACACAAGAGATAAATCTGAGCTGAGCCCTTTGTTCAGATGCAATTTCAAATAAAAGTAGCCCATTTGCAGCTTTTGGAAAGGAGTGTTTCCTCATCAAAGCAGAGGTGCAGGCTTAAAATATTAATTAAATAAAACTCAACCCTACATAAACCTTGAAAGCAGATGCCAAGAAATGGAATGTATTGAAGCTAAAGGTAGGGTAAAGTGGGAATACCCGTGGGCAAGTTCCAGTGGGGAAATGTAGGTCAGAATCCTGCTCCTCAAAATGCATCACCCATAATGCTCCCTTATCTGCTGCACAGAGTGTTAGTTTCAGAGACAATGGGATTTTATACATTTTTTATGGATAGAAACCCTTGATGTGAGCAACCAAACTTTATCCCAGTACTGCCATGAGTCCTTCCTGATCTTTGTAAGTGATATGAAGGCTGATAAAACACCTCCTAAAACTCTAACAACTGCCTGAAAAATAAGCAAATTCACCAGCTTATCCAAGACAAATACATTGTGGACATTGAACTCTCACAACCCTCCTGAAAAATCCTATTTCCACCTGTTTTTTGTGATGCACTCCTGTAGCTGCTCACTGGGCAGAAAGCAGATATTGGAAAGGTGCTGGAACAACCTGTGAATTCACACAGCACAACAGCAAAAGAGGCATTTAGCACCAAAATGGTGGTAATTATGATAAATTTAGAAAATCCTCTGTGTTCAGAGCCCCCCTCAAAATGACCCTGAGCAAGGCTGGGCAGGGACAGGGCTGGAGGGGTGGCAAATTCTTAATTGCAAACCAGGAGAGACAAATGTCTTAAAGAAAATAGCCCCTCTGTCCTACAAGTACATGGCAGGAAAAAGAAATCTGCATTGCTAAACTAGTAGTAGTAATAATAGTAATAATAATAATAATAGTAATAATAATAATAATAATAAAAATAATAATAATAATAAGTTACTATTATAATTATATTCCTCTGGACTGCTCTGAACTCCACACACTGAAGCAAACCCAGAAAAGTGAGTGGGTCCATCAGGAAGCCACTGGTNGTTCCACTACACAGAGGGGAAAATGGAACCCCAACCCCTCAAAAAAACCCCACAGAACATTGTATTCAATGGGATGTTCCACTACCGTCAACAGCAAATCAAGAATTAGGATTTTTACTAAAACTGGTACATTTCTTGAGCTTATTTTAACTTATTGCACCCCTTACTTCAAGATAACAATCGATTTATCAGCTTTTTGCTCCCACAGTGCACTGGAGACTGCGTGCACACAGTCCATGCTTTCTGCACCCAGTATTCCATCTTGAGGCACAGATTTGTCTGTTCTGCAGCCAAAATTGCAACATTAAACACTATAATTGTAATCTCCTGGCCACAAGACCAGATTTTCCCCTTCTGCCTTGACCAGGGGTCAACACTGATGTGCAACACTTCATCCAAAGTGTTTGGCAGCAACTACTGCGGGCAAAAAAAATTCCACTCTGCAGGATTTTCAGCCAGGGCAGAAAAAAAAAAGAAAAAAAAAAAAAAAAAGCCAATTTGTGTAAAAATATATGAATGTTGATTTTAGATAATCAAGACTTCAGTTCTCTCAGTTTTTTTGAAAGAAAGAAAAACAATTTCCAGATATTTTCTTCTTTCTTCAAACGTATTAAAAGCACCCAAGATGCAAATCTAACACACATATATACACACCATGGGTATTTAGGGTATTTTTTCAAATTACTATCTTGAAATTTAAAGAGAACAGAGAGGGACAGAAAGAGAATCACGAAGCCTCTCCTTCCCACCAAACAAAACTCTATAAATCAAGCAGCTTTCCCAGGGAATGTGAGCCTTGTGGATGGATACCAGGGGCTGGCTCCCCCCCTGTGGTAGCCACGGGCAAGCACTCGGGTCCCTCTCCCATATGGCACAGCAGCCCCAGCCAGCTCAGGTAGCAGAAGGCACTCCAAGAATCCAGCCTGACTTTCCAGCACATGAACATGGAAGGGTCGAGCTGTGCCTCATCTGTGTCCCTACAAAAGCAGAAGCACTGGCATCTGCAATCCAGAGCATCATTTGGCACAGTGGAAAATTTTAAAGTAATTTTCAGGTTTTTTTGCGTTAATTTTGGGGTTTTTTCCATCCTCCCCCCCCCCTCCCCAGTGCCACATGGTGATTTTTGTCCTTCGGAGAGCCAAGGCAAATACAGGCATGCTCAACCTCCATTGTCAAAAGGAGAGGTTTCCTAGCAACAATGCCGGTGTGAATGGAGCCCAAGTTTCCTTCCCAATCCCTTATGTGACATTAGAGCAATTTGTAACTCACAGGGAAGGGGGAAGAGGGATCTGAGAGCCCTGGCTGTGCAGCATCACCCAAATCAGCAAACCAGAGTGTCAAGTTTTGTTGGCACCACAACTGCCAAGTGCTTTTGAGTGCAAGGTACAGCCAGAAGGAAATCCTGGAGTCTGTTGGCATCCTCTGTCCCAGCCCCACTCACCCCCCCGAGCCCCAGGAGCAGGAAAGGATGCTGTCCACAGCCAGGAGAGCAGCCACCACCTCTGCTGCTGAGCTCTGCTTCTCAAATCACCGTAAAAACCTCTGCTTTGACCAGATTAAGCTGCAGGCAGACACCACTCATCCAAGCCTGGCAGGATATCTGGGATGTGCTGGCAACAGGCAGTGAAATGTGCACTCAGCAACCCCCAACTGCAGCCTATCCATGGCAAACAGGAGGTGTTGGAAACAAGGGAAAATAGCATTGGGGCAGGGGAGCCCCAAGGAAAACACAGAGGAAAACCAGCACTGACTCCTGGGGCTCCCACCAGCAGCTGCTCCACCGGGATGGCTGCACCTCATTCCCCTCCTGCACAGGCTCATCCACCCTGCACAGCTCCACAGCAATCATGGCTTGCCACCCTCCATGCCATCAAACATCCCTTCTCCTCACCAGTCCTGTTTTTTCTCACCCCTCACCCAAGCAGGCTCCCCAGAGAGACAAAACAGGTCCTCTCCAGGAAAGGACCTGTAACAGAAATGAGAGAATCAAGGAGCCATGGAATGGTTTCATTTGGAAAGGACCCTAAAGCCCATCCAGTGCCACCCTCACCATGTGCAAGGACAGCTTCCACTCTGCCAGGTCACCCCAAGCCCCATCCAGCCTGGCCTTGGACACTGCCAGGGACGAGCCACAGATGTCCCCACTGCCCCCAGCCTCTGTTTTTAATTAGTGGTGTATGATAGGTTCCTAAATTAATTGTCTCTTCTGACAGACCAGGAACCAAAGTGCTTCACTGAGCCACCAATTGGAAATGCCCAAAGTGGCAGGGTTTGAACGCTGCCCGTTATGTCTAACAAGGGAACAATGACCCCTCTTACCCAGAGTGGGCCCAAGTTCCCCATATCCCAAATCCTGTTGTGTGATGCCAGCTATAACTCAGGGAAGGAACACCCTGCATTTGTCACATCTAGAAACAGCTTTTGGAGTCTGTAGCTCGTTGTGAGCTCCAGAGCTCCGGGATGTTTATTTACAGGGCACCGTGTAAGACATCTGTTCAGCCTGGCTTTTTAACTGAAAGCGAATTTATCCTTGGCAAATCAGTTTTGGGAGTCAGGAACTGGTTTCATGGCAGTCTGAGGGTTTGGCCAGAACTATCATTTAGTTTGATTTTCGTCCCTTCTCCCAAGCACTCTGCCACAAAGAGGCCACACTCAATCATCCAAGACCTGCAGCTACAAGTGATTAAATAAAATTAAAGCACTTATCTGAGCAGTGGTGATGCTTCTGACAGATGAGGTTTGAAATGCTTTCTATGAATTTAACAGGGAGTAAGAAATCATCAGGAATATTGCAGGGCTGAGACCTGGCCAGATGCCTCCTGAGCTTGGCAGGGTGGGTTATGGGGCCACCACCCTGCCCTGTACATCACTGGGACGAGGCAGGCCAGGCCAGCTGGGCCCAGCACATCAAGAGGCCACACTCAAATTGCTGCTAAACCACATGGAAATCTTCAAAAAGCCTCAGAAATAAATCTGGAGAGTTTGCATTTTATTTTTGCCATGTAGGATATGGCCATGCTCCTCTTTGGGCCTTTGTTTTTTGCCCATACCAACAGGGAAAGGGGCAGCAGCCCTGCTAAGGGAGACCCCACTGGGCACCAAGTCTTCCTCACCATGGCAAATACCAAACCCAGCCAGATGTGAGCCAATATCCCATGGCAGAACTTGGCACAAGAACCCAAATAAAGACCATCTTCCTGCATCAAGGCACAGCTATCATTTTTCCACTTGAAAAAAAAAAAAATCATCTAAAAGCATTCAATAAATCTAAATATTTACTTTAATAAAGCATTTACATTCATTACCAGGCGAGACATTGCAAACAAGCCCAAGTAAGTGAATTTTAGCTGGACCTGGGAGCTGTGCAGGGTAATGACTGCTCTGACCAGCTTCAAAACCATATTAAGACTACTGATTATTTATTATCAAATGCCTGCACAGAGGGAGAGACCTAATTGTGTGATGAAGATCCCAACCCCTGTGGGTATCACAGCACACTGTACCTGTAAGAGTCAGGGCTCATTAGCCTAATCACAAAGAATAATACTGGGAGCAGAGCTCTGCAAAGGCACTGATTTTTTTACATCCTACGAGTTTCACAGAAACACTCTTTTTTTTTCCAGTTTGGTGGGGTTCTTTATCTTCTATCTGGCAACTGAGAGCCTTCCCTCAAATCCTCGCTGCAGACAGCAGCAACCCCAGGCTCTGCAGGGCCACAAACATTCAGCATCTCCTGCAGTCCCTGATTAATCATCTCCATCCTCTCACCACGTGTGGAGCCACGGAGCCAGAGCAGGGGAGGGTGCTCAGCAGATGTGTGGGTGGTGGGCTCGGAGAGGGAGCTTTTCCTTTGCATTAATCTTGTGCATATAGGCACGGGGGCAGCAGGGATTTGTTACAGGCTCTCATATGTGTTGCTGATGAGAAGCTTCCCTGTTCTGCTGCTCTGGAATACAGATAGAAGTTCGTTAAGTTGGAATCCCTGTGCCTTGTGATGATGAGTTTCAAGTGTGGATGCATCCAGGACAGGATTTGTACCTCCATGTTTAGTTTTCCTGCCCTGTTCCCTCTCCTACACGAGGCAGCACTGAACAAGGTTAACACTGATTTTTCATAAGAAGAAATATTGCCAGCCTTGTCTAATCAGGCTGATTGTCCATATCCATGCAGAAAACATCATAAGGCTGCATTTTGCCCCCTTTCCCTCCACCCTGTAAATAAAAACATTGCTATTTGCTCACCAGAACCATTTGGCCATCAGTGCAAGGTCTCATCCCTACAGCAGGTTTGAATCCTGCTTCGTTCACTCACACCATGCCCCACAACGAGCACAGGGACAGGGCAGAGCCCTGCACTCGAGAGGGCTCCTGCAGGACAGCCCAGCACTGTCCCATCCTCCCAGCATGGAGGAGGTCAGCCCAGGGCCAGGCTTTTTGGGACAGCCACTGCAAAGGCCCTGGATTAAGGATGCTCACCGAGTGCTGTGGGATGTGCAAGCACAAGGAAGAGCTGCTGTACAATTTTTCTGGGATCTGGTGCCGTTGGCACCCTCAGGGCACGAGTGCCAGGCCCGCAGGGACAGGCTGTTAACCCAGCCCCTGGAGACACAAGGAGAATTTCACTCCATATCCTTCCACCTCATAAATGCTTTTTTAACTCTGGGTTAGTCCTCAACAACGCTGCTGGTCCACTGAAATCCCCAGAACTGAAGAAGTGTGAAACCATAAACCCGAGGCTCCTTGGCTGGCGGCAGCGTTGGAAGGGGTTCAGAGGGACCATTTCCAGTCAGGAGCTTTTGGCCCCTGTGCCCGGTGTTCCCTCTGCTGCTGGGGTTCCCTGGAGCACAGAGCCAGCCTGACCTCCCTGGCAGCTCTGTGCTCACCCCCTGTGCTCCTGCCCCTCCACAGAGAACATTTTGGCACCACAACCCTGACGCCCAGCGAGCCAAAGTCATCCCTAGATATGTTCACAGCCATTGCTACTTCCTTTGACTCGCTCCAGAGGTGCCCCAGGGGTTCTGTGCTGCTGCCAAGAAGCCATGAGATCACTTATATATTAATAATTCCAATATAATCACAGATATATTCACAATACATCCACAGACTCTTATGACAGAGTTTTGCTTAAAGCCAATACCTTCCTTATCCTCCTTCCTACACCCCCAGTTTTCCCATTTGCTTATCTATTCCCTCCTAGGGAGGAAAGGTCAAAGGTGACCAAGGAGTAGGATTTAGGCATTTTTTCCTCTTAAACAAACAAAACCCACATTACTCAAACAATTCTTCATTTTAAACTCCAAGCTCTCTGCACAGCCCTTACAACTTATAAATTCTTGAAAAAAGAAAACAAAAAACTTTGTTCCTTGTCCTGTTCCAGGACTTAGAGAAGAAAGATTCTCCCACTAAAATTTTGGAATGGGAAATGCAGAGTGAGAGCTGCACAGAGCCAGCCTCAGGTTAGTCTGAGTTATTCCACAGTGGCCAAAAGTCTGTTAAGGCTTTGCAGAGCAAACAAGCGGAAAGACCCAGCTCCTGCTGGGTCATAAAGAGCCTGGCTCCTGTTTTTATGACATGGAAAAACCCTGGGAGAGGAGGGGAGGGCTAAAAGGAACAGGAGGTGATGGAGACAAAGTCAGACCATGAGACAACATGAGGGTATGAGCTCACTTAGGCAGTTGCCCTCTCTTGGTTCCCATTTCCCAGGGCCTCCAGGAAAACACAGATTTTCAGGGGTGCAGTGTGTGGTTTCACACCCAGCTCAGTTTTTTGCTGGATGGAATGAGGGAAAAGCACAGATTAATCTGGAGACCATCACCCTCGGGTACATAAAGGCAGCTGAAGACCAAAGCATCACCTGCTCCATGAGGACCAAAGCCACCTCCCACTGCAGCCTTGCTCCATCCTGGCTCCAGCTCAAGGACACTTGGACTGAGCTCTGCTGAGCATCGAGGGACACACAGCTCCATTGGTGGCAGGAAAGAAGCTGCACAAATTCCCATTATTCCCCCAGAGACACAGAGGGGGAAGCAAAGAAGGACCTGCTCTGAGCAAAGACTCACTAAATGTGTCTTGACAAGTCCCAACTTTAGTAGGCAACTTCCCTCTGAGGAATTTAAATGGGTTTGAATTAAAAATTACTTGAAAGTTATTTCCCCCTCTATGTCACTCTGGTGAGACCCCTCCTGATCCAGCTCTGGGGTGCACAACATCAGAAGGATGTGGAGCTGCTGGAGCAAACCCAGAGGAGGCCATAAAGATTTTCCAAAGACTGGAACACTTCTATTATGGAGCCAGGCTGGGAGAGCTGGGGGTGATCAGCTGTGGGAAGAGAGGGCTCCAAGGAGAACTCAGAGCCCCCTCCAGGGCCTGAAGGGGCTCCAGGAGAGCTGGAGAGGGACTGGGGACAAGGGCTGGAGGAACAGGACACAGGGAATGGCTTCCCAGTGCCAGAGGGCAGGGCTGGCTGGGATCTGGGGCAGGAATTGTTCCCTGGGAGGGTGGGCAGGCCCTGGCACAGGGTGCCCAGAGCAGCTGTGGCTGCCCCTGGATCCCTGGCAGTGCCCAAGGCCAGGCTGGACATTGGGGCTGGGAGCAGCCTGGGACAGTGGGAGGTGTCCCTGCTGTGGCAGGGCTGGCACTGGATGAGCTTTAAGGCCCCTTCTCACCCAAACCCTTCTGGGATTCTCTGAAATACCTGCAGCCCCCTCATTTCTGAGCTGGGAGAGCTTTAACCCCGTCCCAGGATGCTCTGAAGGAAACACCTCTGCAGAGATCCACAACAATCACAGGTGGCTCTGGGTGTGCACCTGTAGGTTGTGACCAAGGTTCCCAAAGTCTTTCCAACACTAAGCCACGTCCCACTAAATCTTGGAGTGCTCTGTTGAAAGCACGGGAGCCAGAACATCTCAGGGAGCTGATTAGAGAAAGCAAGCAATGAGGGAGATTACATCTTTACTCATTAAAGAAAGAAAATTCCTGTAAACCTGCACGAGCTTATCATAAAAGAAGTATTTTCCTTCCCTCGACAGCTTTTGTTCTGAAAAAAATAAAAATAACATCTTGCACACCTCAAAAGCAGACAAATAAACAAACATCTGAGTCACCTTGGGTTTTGGGGTGGTGGTTGTTTCTTTGCCTACTGCTCGCAGCATCACAATTTTCTCCGAGCGTGAAAATAAAAATAATATTTTACATTAAGAAAGGAGACAACTTCAGATTTGACAAAGCTCTTTTTCTTAGTATCGACAAGCAATCATCATCCATCTTACAAATGGGAACTTGCCTCAGAGCACATCCACACCATCACTGGATTTCTGGTCCTTGGAGGACTGGGATAACAAACGAATCTTCACCGGCTTCAATGATTTCAAAGCTAATCAGAAGATAAAAAGGCTGGCAGGACAGCTGACAATACATTACCAACCAACAACAGATCTGTGCAGGACATTTATGTATTTAAATTCCAGGCGTGGGGAAGCTTGGACACATTCCTTGAATGCAGGGATGTCGGAGCAAGGCGAGACAAAGCAGGGAATGGCAGAGCATGGATTGGGATTGGGGTGTTTTCCCTGCATCCCACAGGGCTGTGCCACCAGGATGGGACCCACACACTCACAGATGACAGCACTCCAAGGTGCCCAAGGGCAGCCCAACCCTCGCTGGTTTGTGCAGAAAGTAAAACAAATAAGAGTTGGCAAAGCCCAGTGACCCCATCCAGAAACTTCCAGGAGTCCCTGGGAGACAGGAAGAGTCTCAGGATCTACACATCACATGGGACATCAGAGGAATAAAACACAGCCCTTCCCATGGTCTGAGTAATCACAGGAGGAGGAAAACTTCTTAAATACTGTTAAAAATTGGGTCTTTTACCAAAAACTTCCCTGATTTTACACAATACCTTCCTGATCTAGACCTTGCTTCCAGGGATTCTTTTTCCATGCCATCACCTAAAGCCTCAAGCCCCCTGTTTGTTCTTTCCATGGGGTGTGGATATTTTGAACAAGGACAAAAGTTAAAATCCTGATTCTTAAATTAAGCACAATTTCCTACTTGTCCCAGAGGCCCCACATTTCCCTCCATTAGGGTCAGCAGCCAAATTCCCATAAACAGGCTCTGCAGACATGTGGGATGCCAATCATTCTGTCAATGTTTGTGTTTGGGACTCAATATTTTGTGGCCAAAATGACCAATTTAGGCGTTTTTAACAGAGCAAGGTTTGTGCAGTAAAACCTGCTCAGAATCTGATGTTCTTTCTTGTGCCATCATAACAATGAGTCACAATCATGAAATGCTGAAGGCTGGAAAACCACTGGAGGTCATCCCATCCAACCCTTCACTCAAGCAGGGTTACCCCAAGAGGACATTACCCAGGACCTTGTCCAGAGACAGCACCAGATCAGTCACAAACGCTGATGGAAATTCAAATTCTCCCTCAGGATTTCCTGAGAAAATCCTTAAACCTACAGATAGCTCCCTCTTCCAAGGGGTTTGTTCTCCAAAGCAAATGTCTGGCCTGTCTGACCTGAAATATGGGCAGCTATACCCAGCTCCCAGTGATCCAAAGCCATTGCTCCTGTCTCCAGGCAGGGGAGGCACTGCAGGAGGAGCAGCCGGTAATGCCCAGGGGCTGTGCCAAGAGCTGATGGGAATCCTCGGGAGGGCAGCCAGGGAGAGGTGGTTGGGGCACCTGATGGCCTTTGATGAGGGAACAGCTCCCAGAGAAGAGCCACAGTGACCTCCTGCCTCTGGAAAAATGTTAAGCTGTGGCTCAGCAAGAACTCCCCTTTGTTTCCCTTTGCCTCCTGACCCTGCAGTTCCAAGCGGCGAAGCCGTTTCAAAGGCAGAGGAATAAATTTAGATTTTGGGGACTGATCTCAGGTTCCCCAAAAGCTTCAGAAGGGAGAGGGATCACTGAGGGCAGCTGTAACTGGTCCAGGGGCATTTGGATTATCTGCACATCCCATTTTCTGATGCAGAGAAGTCTCTGCCAGTTTGCACTGTGGGGCTCAGGAGGAATTTTGGTGGGAGCACAGAATTCCTGAGGATCCTTTGTGACACCAGAGCTCTCCCATCATGTCCACTTAGAGCCACTCCCTGGGGCTGTCACAGAGCTCCTCTCCCCTGACTAAATCCCAGCTCCTGAGGAGAAAATAAACACTTTTATCCTTTATCACTCATGGATCCCCTCACACGGGTTGGCGTCGAGGACCTGCCAAAAAAACATCTGGAAAAGCACCAGGATTGCAAGGGAAAGGGGCTGGTGGGCTGAGGGAAGCAGCTCTATCCCCCACAAAACAGCTGCACTAATTTATTACATTTTAGTCTTCGGTCAACTTTGAGACAACAACTGAAGAGTGAGTTTCCATTACAACATCCATCATCGTATCAACCTTATTTTTTGTGATATTTTGTAAATTACAATAAATTTGCTTTCTTCTGAATATTCAGATGCTTCAAAAGGTACCCAAAGGATGCAATTAGACCCTAGGGAAATATGCTATTATGTGCACATATCATGTTTTGCATAGGCTTTCCAGCATCTACATAATTTATGTTTTTCTGCATAATTTCCCCTTTTTATGTTTCCTATGTGTTTGTGAGATAATGCAGGAGTCAGTTCTCTCCCACCAAAAACACAGAGAGAACTTAAGTCTGTATTCTGACTTCACCCAATCTGCTTCACTTCCCACAAAACCCTTGGAGAAACCCCTGGAGAAATCCTTTCATATGCACCAAACATCAATGCCCGAGGAAAAACCCCAAAGGTCGAGCAGCTCTCGGAAAGGAACCAGAACCTTGTCCACTCCCATATTCATCTGGGCATTCCGAGGGGCCTCTGATGGAGAACGTTGGAATGGGGAAGCTTTTAAACTCTTTCTAATCCTCTCCTCGCGTTTGAGCCGCCCGAAAATAATTCCCCCAAACTTTCAAGTTGCTTTTTAGCTTTCCACGGCAGTCACTCGAGTCCAGACTGGCTTTTAATTAAAAATAAAATGGGGAGAACAATAAA
>JACBWW010000010.1:31513634-31562831 GCA_020086605.1 Lanius collurio | reverse complement strand
CAGCAAGGAGACATTATAAGAATGTTTTCTTCTCCACAAACCATGACAGCCTTCAAATTGCCAACACAAAAAAAAAAAATCCCCCAAAAGTCTCATGTGAATAAAGAAAAATATTTCTGTTGTGAAACCTGCAGCGAGAAGCAGCAGGAATAAAATAATCTGGTGAAATTTAAAGAATAAGATTCTTTGTAGAAGACATAAGAGAACACCTGCTGCTTTCCTTATTTTTTATTTATTCTAATTAATAAGTTCAAACTAAGCAGTATGCAGATATGTAAAAACAAACAGCCCCCAAAAAATTAAAACATGAATACTTGTCATTAAAAAAGTTCATTTGAAGCTGAGAAACTGTATGATTAATTAATCAGAACAGAATCTGCATGCTTAAAAGCCTATTGACATATGTTTTAAAATCATTTGTGTAATTCAAGATAACGAAGAGCAAGGACCATGTGCAGGATTCTCTCCCATGAGCAGGAGAGAGATGATCACAGTCACTTGGGGCAATAGAGCTTATTTTTAAAATTAAAACCACAAAAGAGCAGAAAAAATGTCTTTTAGAGGAGATTTCTGTGTGCTCCAGCACCTCTTTCTTCAGGACTCAGTGGAGCTCACTCAACTTCTCCCTCTTCTGTGTATTTTCTATGAATCAGTGTTTTTTTCCTCCCATTATCACTTGCAGGGACCATGTTTGTGAGTGGTTGGGTGTTTTTTTTTGAGGAGAATGGGTGAATTGTGTGTCTGTCATAGTTTTTATTTTTAAGGCTGAAGGGCTCAATCTTCTGAGCCCTTGAATATATGAGAGCAAAGATGAGAGGCTACTATTAGTAGTAGTAGTAGTATTTATTTATTATTTATTTATTTATTATACCTCCCAGAGTATATTATTATTAGTAGTAGTAGTATTTATTTATTATTTATTTATTTATTATACCTCCCAGAGTATATTATTATACCCTCCCACAGAACACTCACTGATTCCACACATCCAGCCTGTATTGATAAGAAATTTCCCAAGGAGCTGAAGGACTTGGAAAAAGCTGAAGGTTTAGCCAGGGCAAAAGGCACTAAAAGGAATTATTTTATTCTAGTGAAAGCAAACACAGTAGGGTGAGTCTGGGTTTGGGGACGTGAGGGAAGTGAAATAGTAAAAGAAATTTATTCAGGAGGAAAATTACAGGGGGAGAGGAGAGTGATGGGGGGAAAGTAGGGTTTGGGAAGGGGCTCATGGTGTGCCCTCAGTCCCTGCCCTCAGTCCCTTCTCCAAGCCCTTCCCAAGAAAACAGTGGAGCAATTGAAGATTCCTTGCCTCACACGATGTGCAAGGAAGACCCTTCCTGCCAGCCTTGCTGGGACCCCAGGAGAGCAGAGCTGCTCATACCAAAATTGCTTGGCCTCACCTTTGGGCCTCTAAGATGGGGAGCCAGTTCCTGAAAGCATCAATCCCCTCTTCTCCCCATAAACACCGCTCTCATTTTAAGTTATTTTAAGGTTTTTTAAGGTTTTTTAAGGTTTTTTAAGGTTTTTTAAGGTTTTTTAAGGTTTTTTAAGGTTTTTTAAGGTTTTTTAAGGTTTTTTTTTAAGTTTTTTTTTAAGTTTTTTTTTAAGTTTTTTTTTAAGTTTTTTTTTAAGTTAAGTTATTTTCAAAATCAAGGGGCTCAAGGATCACCAGATCATTGGGGTTGGAAAACACCTCCAAGATGGAACCCAGCCATGGGCAAGGCCAGCACTGCACCCTGCAGCCCTTCCTCCAAACTTCTGTTTCCCCGTGGGATTGGAAAATTAAAACAAATCCATGAGAATTCCGTGGGTTAAACCTCACTTTCCTCTCCATGGGCAGAGCAGAGGAGGCTGCTCAGCCCCTCAGGGAGCTCCCAGGGCATTCCCAGCACCCTGATCCAACTGGGTGCTCCAGGGCTGGGATAACCCCCTGCATGCTGCCAGTCCCAGAGCAAACCTGTGACAAGCCCCAGCTGCCCTGAAGGGGCATAAATTAGAATTAATCTCTTAAAATTGGTTGAAAGATGAAAACTACACCAGAGAAGCTGGAAAGGCTGAACTTCCTTCCACCTCTGCCCTTCCCAAAGCGTTTCATTTCTGCTGCTCCTACTGCAGCAGCTAAACCAGAACTCACCTAAATCATGGTCATGCAAGGAAAAAAAATCCCTTACAAATCTCTTTACACAGAGCAAAACAGATTTCAAACCAAGCTCTTTTGAGCAGCAACCACCACCAAGATTATCGGGTGTAAAATCCCCATGGGAAAAAAAAATAAATGAAAATCAACACAGAGAAAACAAAATATGGCTGAGTCCTCTGAACTGCCTGGAAATCTTCATCTCAAACAGACCAAAACTGGACTTTTCTCATGAAAAACACCCTTCAATAAACTTCAGGTTTTTGGTCCAAAAGTGTTTGTCAGAAAATTCCCAGGCCACAACACTTAAAGTGCTAAGTCAGCACTAAGAAACAGTAGCTGAGGACAGATTTTCTTACCCCTTAAATTTTTTGGCACCTGTTTGGCATCTCCTGGTCCCCAGGATTTACAATCCAAGGAGGAAAAGCTCTCCATGTTTTATGGAATGTACACAAAGATGTGTTCCTTGGTTTCAGAGGGGTGGGGGAGAGATCCCAAGCAGTTCTGACCTCTGCTATTTACAGAGACCTTTCCTGGCAGGGGCTGCGCTCCCAAGAACAGCCAAGAGATTATTTTCTCACTCAACTTTTTTATTTATAGTATTATAAAAATAAACGTGACATATTTAGGGGATGTGTAATATTTTTAAAAAGCTCAACCAAGGCACATTTTGGGCTTTTTATTTTAAAGTTTGTCCTTCTAAAAACATCATTTCCTGTCTTGTTTTCTGTTTCCTGTGATCAAAAATTTATCACAAGGCCCACTCTTTCTACCCCTTCAGTTACCATCTCCAAAAAGCAAATAAGTAGAGACCCTAATGAATTTTACTGGACCAAGAACAATAACAAAATTCCCTTTTTATAGAAAAAAGAGAGCATCACTGAAAGTTAAACCTGGGTCTAAAAGGAGCTGAGCAAGTGCACATTTTTTTCATCAGGTTCCTACACACAGTCCCCATCCTAAGAATAAAATTAGAAAGGAAAACACAAAACCTGGTTTTAAACCCAGCTGAGGTGCAATGAATTCATCTGCTTGCTAAAGTATCTGACCCAGCCTGAAGGGACACAGCAGCTCCTTGAGTTAAAATATCACCTTTTAATTTTGGTGGGTGCTGAAGAACCTCAGTGCAGCTCTGAGAGGGAGCAGACAGGATGGAGGCTTTGGAAATGGGATTTCCAGACATCACTGGGGTAAATCCCCCACAAAGTGACAAGAAAAACCTTCTCTCACCCATGGGCTGGGTTAGGACCAGCCTTTTATCCCCCAGCACATTTCCCTAATGACCATCCTTTTATCCCACTCCCACCCCTCTTCCCTAATGGCACAGGTAAAGATGGCTCTTTGGGAAGTATTTATGTGAGAGGGGGGGCTGTGCCAGCTGTGCCCTAAGTCCAGGGGTATAAATGGCTGCTCCACTCCCATCCCTGCCCTTCTTGCTCTGCTCTGCCTTTAAAGGCTCCCAGTGCTGATATTTTCCTTTTTCCCTAGAAATAAGGCTGGCTTAACAGCTGCTCATGCTGGTGCTGGCACAGCAGCTCGGGATAAACCAGGGCACAGGGGTTACTGCAGGGCTTCAGGCTAAAACCCTGCTCAGGCCTCCCTAAGCCGGGTCTTAACTCACCCGTATGGCCCCCCTGAAGAGATACCCAGGGTGTGACAGCCACCCCAAATCACGCAGGCAGGGCTGGCACATCCCACAGGCACACCTGGAACTCCTTTTTTAAGCAATAAAAGCCTTTGTTACACCCCCTGCTTTTCAGAGTGCAGCGATTTTCCCAAATTAACCTGGAAAATGCAGCACCACCCTTCTATCCTCTCCTCACCTCTGACCAAACTTGCTCAGCTCCCACCAAAATATCTCCCTCTTGGCTTTTCCCCCAAAACTCGAGCTGGGATGTCCAAGTCAGGCTGGGCTTTGTTTGGACCTTTCAAAGATGCTCCTTGCATGTTGGCAACACCCAGGGCTTCAGTTTGTGACAGAAAATTGCAGAGTCTGACATCTCTTTGCCCAGTAAATCCTCATTTACACACATGGGCTCATCTGTTTTTAATGTTCATGGAGAGCAGGTCCTGAAATTGGGAGCACAGAACTCTGCAATGCCCATTCCTGTGCTCAAAAAGCCTGCACAAAGTTACCCACACCTCCTCACTGACATTAAAAAAAAAAACCCTAACCAGAGCCAGTTGTAATAAAGCAGTGTGTGGAGGGGGGGAGAAAAGCAGAATATTATAATTGATTATTTAGTGCAAAAAAAAAAGGAAGAAAATGATCACAGGTGGTGATGGCAGATGCAACAGCCCAGGAAACTTGGCAAAATATGGATTATATTTGATTACTGATATGGATACTTCCATGGTGAGGGTCCAACTTCTTCTAAACTCTTCCAACAGCAAGCAGTGACATATAACAACATAAAATAGAAGTTACAGAGTTTTTCTCCCTTTCTTTTTTAAATATCAAATCACTGCAAACAGAACCAGCTGCTGTGAGATATTAACTGCCCGAGCAAGGCAATAAAATCCCTTCAGTAAAACAATGACAGCACTTAAATGTTTAAAAACTGCTCATCACTGTCAGGTCTCAGAATGGATGTGTGACCACATGAAGGACTCCACTGCACAGATTTTATCATGGCATGGGGCCAAAGCCACTGTATTTCCAGGCAGTGAATTAAATGGTATTATTATAGTTAATTAGTGATGCTAATTGATTTTTATGATTTTTTTCTAATTTCCTCTTCTGCAATATTTTAAGATTTTTGGCCGGTGCAGGTTTAGGGAGATGCTGGTGTGAAAAATCACCTGGGGAAGGAGATTTCATCCTGATGGTTCAGGCATCTTCCACCATGTCCCATCCCTGGCAGTGCCCAAGGCCAGGCTGGACATTGGGACTGGGAGCAGCCTGGGACACTGGGAGGTGTCCCTGCCATGGCAGGGGTGGCACTGGAGGGGCTTTGGGGTCCCTTCCCATCCAAAACATTCCAGGGTTCTTTGGTTCTCTGCATGTTGATGAAATCCTTGTCCATTGTGTTGCACATTCGAGGGAAAAAAAACCCCTATAAATACAAACTAAAGTTGTTTAATCTTTCTGTGTGCTGTTTTATAAGACAGAACAGTGACAACAAATTTCTTCCAGTAATTAACTTTTTCGAGGGCAGTTTGGCCACTAAAATTAATTTCTCCATCACTTTTTAGACATCTGAAAGTAAAGAGCAAACAATCACAACGGGTTTATGTTTGGAATACACACATCACCAGTGCATTCATTCATTTGTAGGAAGTTTTCCTGATTTGCAGACAGGGAAAAGTCTGGGAAGCACAAGAGCATCATGGAAAGAGTGAAGGGGACCTGAGCAAGGGCTGAAGGACAGGCAGGTGTGAGCTCTGAAGTGACTCAAAGACCCCCAAGCTGTGCTCACCCACTTCATCTGTCTTTGCCTCTGTAAAGAGCAAACAAACTGCTCTTCATAAAGCTCCAGCTTCACCCTTAACCTCCTGAAGGCTCACAGAAGAAATATGCCACTGGTACCCAGGAGAACTCCCAGAGGTTTATCTGCAGGAGGTTCAGCATTTTATTTTACCTCTCTGAAATATAGACCAAATATGAGCCCTTGCCTCATACAAATCTTCTGCAAACCTCCCTTTGTTCCGAGCTTTTAGAAAAAAAAACCCTGAAAATTTAATACAATAAATCTCCAGAGAGAAAGGGGAGGTGGAATGGCCCAAAACCAACAGAGAAAGGTAATTCCAGGCCACAATTCCAGACCTGTGTCCATCCACCAAGTGTTGCCCACGTGGGCCTGAAAGATAGCACAGAGCAGACAGGGTGGGCTAAGCAGCCTCACCCTATAAAATAAATAAAACAACCCCCACATTGGCCTGGACATCAGCCAACCTCCATCTCCAATCACAAAGAACAGAAATAAACTGCAATAATATTTCTATTTAAAAAAAAGAAAAAAAAAGAAAGCCCTTGAGCCATCCCTCCCCTTGTGAGCAATCAGGATGGTTTTCTCTTTCATGCTCTGCTTTTCTTTTCTGTGCCATGAATTTGCATTTTCTCATCTGCCTAATCCCAGTTATGGGTTTGGGGAGGTTTTTTTGTTGTTTTTTTTTTAATACAGAATCTCAGTGTTTGGTGAAGGAGTCGGAAAGAGAAGATGCACTTCAACTCCTCACGTGTTTCCAGCATCCTTAAGGTGGAATTGGCCCCTCAGAGGATCAACTTCTGACCTGCTCTAAGTTCCTCTTCACAGGGATACATAAAAAAAGCCAACATTCCTCATCTTACAGCATCTCCTTTAACCCAGATTTTATTTAATTTTCTTGTTTACCAATAATTGGCCTCACTTCCACCCACCCCCCACACCCAGCAGGGAAACCCCTCCTTCCTTTTTGCTCCAACTCCCATTCAATTAAGCCATAGAAGACACTTCTAAACCCCATAATTTTTGGGCATCTCCTTTTTCACCCAGAGATTAAGTCCCTACAGCACAAGGACACTACAGGGACCTTGTTCCCATCGTCACCAACATGCCAGTGGAAAAAGAAAAGATAAAACCACCCAAAGAGTGGGGTTTTTCCCAAACTGAGAGCAATGCAGGTGGAGGGAAAGGTGTCTTCTGGAAGTCAGTAACTACCCCAGAATCCTGAGGTGTCCTTTATCCCAGAAAATTGGTGTAATGGATATGAAGGATTCATCTGAGACAAATATACAGAAAAATCATGTCCAGGCAAGGGCTAAGATTGTTCATTTCCCATTATCTTCCCATTTAGTCATGTCTGAAAACACTGCCCAAAAAACAACTGGGGATGTTTAATAAACCTCCAGTTCTCCTCTTGCTTTGTTGTATCCAGCTCATTCCTGCCAATATCCCACTTGTAACTCCATCCCATCCAGGCACAGCGATTTGTTCCCCAGAAAAAACATTTTTGTGGTGCAAAAACAAGCTGTGATTTTTAAGCAATTCGATATTCAGTGTTTTCCAAGCACTAAATGGGGATCTTGTACACAGGAACAGCCCCTGCTCCACCATTCACTGATAAATGACATCAAATTAACAGTAATCAAATCAGGGCTTCAGCTGGTACCAAATTGTTGGGTAAACACCATTTCTGGACTTCACTGAGCAGTGGCTGAGCACAGGAAAAGGCAGAAAATAAGGATAAAAGGTATGGACAGGGCTTGGAGCAGCCTGGTCTGGGGAAGGTGTCCCTGCCCATGGAATGAGATTGGCTTGAAGGTCCCCTCCCTCCCAGACTGTCCCATGATTCTAAAGTGAGTCCAACCTGGCACCACCCTGTGCTTTTTCCAGAATTCCTTTCCCAAACAGGAGATTTTCAGCATCCTCCCACCTCATCCAGAGGTTTAACAGCTCCCAGAGAAATCCAGTCAGTGAGAAGGCAACAATTCCTCAAAACTCCTCTGCTCCCTCTTATGCTTTTGATGCTGAACGGGAAAAAAAAAATAAAAGGAGAGGAAAAACCCCTTTTTGCCTCACAATACAAAGCAAGGATTTGCTGGCTGTGCCAAAGAGTTTGGGGGAAAAGGATTTTCTTGTCACTGCCCCACAACTCCCTGCTGGCTGCTCCTCCAGATTTTGGGATACCCTCAGCAAGCCTTTGTAGGAATTCATTTCCACCACACACATCAACCACTGCCCAAGATAAACTCTGGTCTGATCTGTCACAAGACCATTTCAGCTGATTTCTCCCTGTGCACTGAGGAATCAAAATTCCCCAGAGCTGGGTAAAGCAAGACTATCACCAAATCACTGCCAGGATGCAACCAAAAGGATTTTAAATCCTTAAAACACGGCTCAAAATAACACCAAAATTAATTGCAGCCTCACCAGGCAAGCAATGAGGAATCTGTGGGAGTTTTTCCTATATCCATGAAGAAGGAAATCCTGGGATTGCACTGCCCTGGTGCCATTCCCCTCCTTCCCTGGGCAGGGTCTGCTCCCCTCCACCAAAGCCCCCAGCAGGGAACAAGGAGCAATTTCTATCCCATTCCCAACCTGTCCCCAAAGCTTCCCAATGCCATATTTGCACCAATTGCAGGAGGAGGAGACAGAAGAACAGAGGCTGGGAGGTGTTTTTTTTAAAATACAAGGCAAGATTTTCATAATAAAGTGCCCAAAATGAAGTCTTCCACAGACTAAATTTCTGAAAAATTTTGTATTTTTTTCTCATGCAGCCAGAAACTTCAAAAATGGCATTTTTCCCACTTAAAAAGGGGAGGGGAAACAGGTAAATAAAAAGCTTAAACAGCACAAACCAAAAATCAGTGGAGTTTTTGAGTGTTCTTTAATTTCTGGAGCCAGGGCAGGTTTTTTTTGCACCCACCAGCTCTGAACTGGGCTTGGGAGGACTCTGTGTAGGGAGCAGTTTTTCCTCAAAAGGTCCCCTGCTGATGGCTGCCAGCAGAACTGAGGAAAAAAATAACTGGCAAGGAAACTATTTGCAAATATTTTAATAGTTGCCAATTTTCCTGGTGTTCCAGAAAGTGTGGCTGGGGCTGGAGACTTTCTCCCAGCCTCAGCTTTCACAAGAAGTGACTGAGTGAGAATCAGAGCTTTCCTTCAGATAAACAAGAAAATCACAAGTCCCCAAAGTTGCAAATATTCTTGCAAATGTGTTCCAGTGACAACAGAGATGTAAAAATAAAAGGCCAACCATAAAAAAAAATAAACAAACACAAGAAAATAACAAATATTAGGTTGTGGGGTTAAGTAAAATGATTTTTTTTTTAGAAGTTATTGTTGGCAATTTTCCGCTTCATTTTTTAAAAGAATTTTTGGGTTTGTTTGCAGTCTGCACATGTGAACATTAAAAAAAAATTAATGATAATCATGCCAGAGAGAGTTTCTCAGAGAAGAAGCTTTTTCCCAAGAACCAGAAGTAAGGGATTTACATCCTCTGGTTTCTTCAGTGCACAAGGTTTGTCTTGGGGCTGGCACTGTCAGTGGGGAGAGGGATTTCTCCAGAGGGAGAACCACAGCACCACTGGAAGGAGAAGCCTCTGCCTAAAGCTGCTTCTTTCCTTCTCCCCCCTGACTGCAGGAGAAGCTGAAATCCCATCTCCAATTCCCAACTTCCCAAATGCCAGCTGCAGAGGTGCCTCAGCATCACCTGGCACAAAGCACAAGGATCAAACTGCCCAATCTGGGCCTGAGAAGGCACAATTTAAATAATCAAAGGCACAGACAGCAACCACTGACTTGGGATGGAGATGCACAATTAAACTGAAATAATCAACAGGGAGAAAAATCCCCAATATTCATTCTTCAAGCNGGGAGCTGGAAAGGGGCTCAGCCTGGAGCAAAGGAGGCTCAGGGGGGACCTTGTGGCTCTGCACAAGTCCCTGACAGGAGGGGGCTCAGGGGGGTCGGGCTCTGCGAACAGGGACAGGAGGAGAGGGAACGGCCTCAGGCTGGCCCAGGGGAGGGGCAGGGTGGGTATTTGGGAAATTCCTGCATGGAAAGGTCTGTCCAGCCCTGGCACAGCTGCAGTGATGGGATCTCCATCCCTGGAGGGATTTCAGAGCCGTGGGGATGTGGCACTTGGGGACGTGGGGCAGTGGTGGCCCTGGCAGTGCTGGGAAGGGTTGGACTCAGTTTGAGGGGGCTTTTCCAGCCTCAGTGATTCTGGGATTCTGCCTTTAAAACAAGGAGTGCCACTGACCCAAGCTATGAAGATGAGACAGAGTCTATTTCTGAATTCACCAAACCAATAAAAATCAAAAAATCTCCATCATTAGATTTGGCCTAGAAGGTACAAGCACTGCATCCCACAACTTCCAAACTGTGTCTGGATTACACATCCCTACACCCAGCCCTTGTCCACCCTGATCTTATGGACACATCTTTGAGGCTTTAGGACTTCATGAGCTCCCAAATTAGTAAAACTTGCATGCAACCCCTTTGACTCATGTGCAAAAATTAGGCAACACTTGGGGAAGTTGTATCTGATGGACCCAACAGAAAACTGCCAGCAGCCCAGGAATGTGCAATCAGCAATTAGGACTATTTAATAAACCCAGACAGAAAGGGGGAAAACGCACATGGAAAAGTCAGATTTATCAGGCAGGTAATTGCCAAGCATTTTAATTTAAGAGTTAGGAAACTGTAATTCTAATTATTACCACATTATGCGGTCATACATTTTCATACTCATGTAATATAGGACCCTCAGAATGACACGACACCTTTTAATTAAATCACAATTACTTATTGACAATGAGAGCTGTTCAAACAGTGCCTCCCTTCCTGTGCCTTTCCCTGTGTTCCTCACTGGTGAATGGCACATCAGGAATAGGAAGAGCTCAGATGTGATGCAGCAAATTTTCAGAGAGGTGTTAATTCCTTTTTCTTTATAGGTTTATTTTTAAAGCTCTCTCTCCAAATGTCTGGAATGGCATACAGAACTATAAATAATACAGATTTCTCTTTGAGTTATGGTATAATTTGTGACTTTGTTTCTCTCTTTGCCAAGGAAAATTCGCCCAGTCTTTTGTTGTTCATCACACTGAGCACATGGACCATCATAAACTTCCCATAGCTTCCATTATTTTTTTTTCTAAGTCAAGTTTTTCCTTCACCAACAGCTCCTAAAACAAGCCAAGCTTTACCGGGGGAAGCTTTGAACCAAAACAGAAGAGCCAGGTGTGCCCTGGAAAGACATTTCTCCATAGGAATGCACACAAACCACACCTTGGTCATTTTCCATAGTGAATTGTTCCCTCTCTCCAGCCAAAATCCTATTTCAGATTTTCCTCATAACCAAAATAAACCTTCAGATTTACCAGAAAAACTAACTGAAACAATTTTTTAAAATATATCCAGACCAATATAACTTATTTTTTTAGCTGTAAACAGGAGAAAAAGGAGGAGACATCAGAATTGTAACAGATTTTTCCCACTTCGTATGCTGTAGGGCACTTAAAATAGCTTCAAGATGGAAAAATAAATAAAAAACTTACAGCCAGTTGACTCGAAATCCAACACACGAACGCAGGAGGGCCCCGTGGTTCCCAAAGATGCAAAAATCTGACTTTAGCTGTTCCCTATTTTGTAAAGCCATTTAGCCCAAAAGTTAATTTTGGTGGAAATCCCCCACTTCCCCACCGAAATTCTCTGTTTGAGCCGTCAGCCAATGCAGGGAGCAAGAGAAACAACAAACATTGCCTTCCTTACCTTTGGCGTGGAGGCTTCACCCTGATAACAACAGCACTTCACACCTCATACTTGGGAGTGTTTTCCTCTATTTAAGGACTTGTTGCCACTAATTAAGACCGATTCCACTTCACACTCCCAATCAATTAAAGTAATGAGCAGGTTCTACCCCTCTGCTCAGAGCGCAGTGCATCAGTGAGACTTTTCAGCAGTTCAAAATGTTGAAATCTCGATTTTTTTTTTTTTTTTTTTCCTTTGTTTCGTTGGTTTTTAATATGGTGACATCTCGGCCTGGCATGTCAGATATGTTATCAGTATTTGCCACCAGGTCATCTTCAAGAATTTCTGGTCTCTAATAAAATACCAAAGAAAATACATCCGAGGTTAAATGAATTTATTTATTAATATATGTTTTGGAAGCTCCCACTGGGATTTCATCCCACGCTTCACTATTTTTTGTGTGATGAGATTTTTATTCCTTCTATCTTTTTTGGTTCACACATATTCCTCTTTCACCTGGTCATTTGCCAGATGTTTTGGTGTCCAGTCCATGGAAAGCCAATAAACCCCTCCCACCTCCTCTGTGCCTTCAGGAGTGGGAGTGATTGAGCCTTCATCATAAATTCGAGGTTTAGTCTGTAGGGAAAGCATTTATAGAACTACAGAGCTATTCTGGGGCAAACGACAGAACTGAACTTCCCAGTGACTCAGAATCTTAGCCAAACTCGTCCTAATTACGAAAGAGATAATTGTAATTTCGTGGGAGATGACAGCTGTGTTATAACACCCGAAATGCAACTTTCTGCACTGGCTGCAAACAATCCTGCTCGTGCCCTCCCAGGGAAAACTCAGGAAGCCACAAAACTGGGCTACCAGGGGCACACAGGCCCATTCCAAAGGGGTTTTTCTCCAGGATGATCCCAAGTCCATCATGATTGGCACCAAACGTGCCCAGGGAGCACAACACCCTGGAAGTCCCTAAATGCAGCAAGGAGAAAGGGAGCAGTTTTCCAGGGTGGTTTTTGGCAAGAGAAAAGATGGTACAAACCTGGGAGGAGATGTTGACTCCCTCTGTTGCCGGCTGCCCGTCTGTAGAAACCACAAAACAACCGAAGCCGTTTTATGCGGTGCTTTATTAGGGCCCGGGAGGTCTGAGGACTCATGTCCAAAGTCAGACACCTCCGACCCTCTAAGATTTTCACACCCTTTATATACTTTTAAGAACAGATTTTCTGATGCTACACAAGCTTAATTTTTAACTTGATTTACGTAACAGTTGTCATATTCTTTTAAAATTTATGGTTCTATTCTACTATTCTTTTTAAGATCATAAATTCTACATGGTTGTCTAAACATGCAATTCTTGTAACAGCTATTACGTTCTCTCTGCAAGTTCAGTATGCTCTGCTACATCTTTTGATTATACTGAGGCAAGAACCTACTACCACCTGCCAAGACTTTTCTCTTGCCAAGTGGTTGCTACATTTCGTGACTAGGCCGCAGCTAAGCCTTAGCATAACTACTACAATATGCTCCTATTTGCAACACCTCGAGGGCAGGGAGGCCCCACAGAGAGACCTCCACAAATCAGAGGGAGGAAAATCATGGACCACATGAAGGTCAACAAGGAAAAGTGCCCAATTCTGCACCTGAGAGGGGACAGCCCTGGATTTGTGGACAGACTGGGGAACAAGAGGCTGGAAAGCAGTGCCAGGGAAAGGGGCCTGGGGATCCTGGTCTGTGGCCAGTTGGATGTGACCAGCAGTGCCCTGGAGCCAGGGGGAATGTCCCTGTCCTGGAGGGATCAGGACCAGCTGGCCAGGCCAGGGAGGGATTGTCCTGCTCTGCTCTGGGGTGGCCTCACCTCGAGTGTCGGGGTGGTTTTGCATGCACAACATAAAAAAGACATTAAACTCTTAGAGAATGCCCAAAGGAGCCCCAAGGATGGGGAAGAGCCTTGAGGGGAAGCCGTGTGAGGAGCAACTGAGGGCTCTTGGAACGCTCTGCCAGGAGGAGACTGAGGGCAGACCTCGCTGCTGTTACACTTTCTCATGAGGGGAAGAGGAGGAGAAGACCCTGATCTCTGCTCCGTGTGACCAGAGGGGATGGCCTGGAGCTGGGTCAGGCAGGTTTGGGTTGGGTATCAGGAAAGGTCCTTCCCCAGAGGGTGCTGGCACTGCCCAGGCTCCCCAGGGAATGGGCACCAGAGCTCCAGGAGCGATGGGACAGCGCTGCCAGGGATGCCCAGGGTGGGGTTTTGGGGGGTCTCTGCAGGGCTGGGAGCTGGGCTGGATGATCCTGTGGGTCCTCTGTGTGTCTGTGATCTTCAGGCTGGTGCCAAGGACCAGGACACAATCAGATGTCACAGTCCAGCAGCAACCACCAGGTCCCTGCAGCATCTCCTGGCTGGGATCCTTGGGAACAACACATGGACCTGGGGTGGGACAACCTCTGCCTGTAGGTGCTCACTTTAAACTGCTCTCACTAATCCCATATCCAGAGGGTAGGCATGTGGAATTTAGGGCAAGGAGAAAAAAAAAGAGAATGTGGGGAAAGGGAGAGAAGGAAGCTTATGGAATGTACTCATTTTTGAGATGCACAAAGGGTGAGTGAGAGCTGTAGCTCAGCTGATCTCACCAGTGCAGCAATGCTTTATCGAGCTGGTTTTGCATTCTCCAGGAGCAGAGAGCACCGAGGGATGATGTGTTTGCAGGGATTGCATTTCTTAAAGGAAGACAAAACCAATCAGCGATTAATATATAAAAGCCTGACACTCTATATAGGGATAAAAAAGAAATTACAGCTCCCACTATGCAAAACCTGTGGGGAAGCTCTTCAGTCTTCCCAGAATGAACAGGCTGATGTTGAATATTCCCTAAAATCTGGTTATACTTGTTTATTCCAAGCTCCTCTGAAAATGATGATGCAGGACATGCTGTTTCCCTGATTTCTTTAATTTCAGGGTCTCTTCAGTCAATGAGCTGAACAGGCTGGTTGTGAACTGCAAGATTTCTCTGTATGAGTCCCAGCTCTCAGCCCTTTTCAGGAGGAAATCCTTCCTGTGGCAGTTTTGTGGGATACTATTGGGATATTTCCTGCTTTTCAGGCAATGAATCTCATGCACCTGGAAAGAAATAGTCACACAAACATCCTTAGAGAGCTAATGCCTGATGGGAACTTGTGCAAACCCATTCTAGCCAAACTGGAAATTTGGGGTTAATTGATTTAGGTTTCATGCACAAGGGAAATGGGATGACTGAAAAATGAACCTTTGAACACCTTTGAGGAGTAAAACAGTTGGGATAATTGGGATATGACACCACAGTTGTCTGGAAGGGATGTGATGTCATATTTTCTCTCCATTACACCATGTCCTGAAATGGGAGGGTCCACAGCACCAGTCGTTGCCAATGCCCCACTGGAATTGGCTCCAAACCTTAGGAATTTTCACCTAAACCATGTGGATTCAATATTCAGAATGGGCATGGAGAGGGGAGACAGCAGAGATGATTATAATGATTAAAATAAAAAAATAAGATGTATTACTGACTAGGTTTGGTTGAAAAGGAGAAATGAAATAATCCCTCACCCCATCTCACTGTGGGATGGGGAGAGGGAACACCACTCCCAACTGCTGGATAACTTCTTGGGAATGTTTCACCTTAGGACTTGGACCAACCTGGTCTAGTGGACGATGCCCCTGCTCGTGGCTGGGGAGTTGGAACAAGATGATCCTTGACATTCTTCCAAAAATCATCAATTTTCAGATTTTTCACTCTGCAGCTGTGGATTTGGGTGAAATCCTTCCAGTGGTTAAAAATGGTCTCTAAGCAACAAGCACTGAAATGTTTCCAAATCTTTTTTTGCTTGACCCAGGATTTGTGCTGAGTTAGATGAGTAAACACTGGCATGACGTGACATTCCTGGTATTTCTGTTCCATCCAAATAAGTGGAAGATAACCTAGGCAAATTTCCATTATCTAATTATAAAAACCTCCTCATATTCCCATGAAACTAATTTTAATTTGATGAAAAACAGACAACTTGGAAATGGATTTCCTACGATTCGAGCGATAAGATTCTTTCTCAGTGTGTTCTCAATTTACCAAGGACTCCAAAATTAGAGATCTCTATTAATAAACATTGCTGGTTGCTCATGCAGCGACTTTGTGTTGTTAAAAGCACACAAAAATAAAAATACAAGGAAAAAGCTCCTCTGCTGCATTCCAGGGAAGGAAGAAGGAACCACACTGGGCTTTTTTTCCAAGAGGGAGCTGCAGCAGGTGAAGCTCCTGCTCTGTTCAAAGCCTCTCTCACCATGAGATGGTCACAGAAATTCCACAAGAAATTGCCTTTGGAGAACAAACCCTGTGGAAAGAGGGTGGAACTGGAAGATCTTAAAGTCCCTTCCAACCCAAACCATTCTGTGATTCCATGGTTCTATGGATTACAGGAAGCTCCTTGTAATCGTGATGAGCAGGGAATTATCTGCAGCAGAAACTGATTGCCTTCTGACCCTTATTCCTTCTTAAAGAACACAGTCCTGCTTTTCCTTACTCCTGGAAACTCCACAGCAGAATTCAGTGTGTGAGTACAGCTTCCTGGCACCTCTCCTGAAACTTCTGACCTCATCCAATGTCTAACATGACAAAGGAAAAAGGAGCAGCAGGAGAAACCTCAGTTTTTGCTGCAGTCCAGACCCAGGTTTGGCCACTTTTCCTGAAAACTGAGCCACACAACCCCTCGATTTCCTGCAAAATCTAAGAGGAAGATTAATTTAACTAATGATGTGGGGGTTCTGTGTCCCCGTGGACCTCACACATATTATTTATAGAATGCATTAATATTTCATTTCTCCCATCCCTAAACAGTCTTTGAGGGTGAGGAAAAAAAAAGAGAGATAGCTGGAGACAGGTAACATTTTAATTGAAATTAATGGGATTGGTTTGATTTCACCTCTGAGGATATAAAAATCATTCATTTTTTTGTCATGAAAAGGATCTTTGTGTCTCACCAGTGCCCTGACAAGCCCAACAAGCTGTAGATCACCCTGAGAATCCACCTCCCACCTCTCACTAACCTGTGCCATGTGTAGACCATCACCCTCCAGTTCGTGAAAAACTAGCAAGGAAAAAATGCAGAGATCATGAAAAGACAGAGCTTAAACTCTGCTTTTTTCCTTGCTTTTTTATGCTGGGCTTGGCCAGCATGAGGAAAAGCCATCCCTTGGATGGGCTGGTGCCCAGGCAGCTGCGTTGCCATCTTTCCATCAGTGCCTGTCAGCAGCTTTAACCCCTGCCCAGGAACAGGCAGTGTGAGAAGCTTTTTATGCTCCCTCTGTGCTAGACCTGGGCTGCTGAATCTGCCAAAGCCACGAGCTGAGCAATTGCTGTTCTCCAAAGGCCTCGCTGGAGCAGTGTTGGAGCCTTTACAAAGATTTGCCAAAAGTCTGTGGAGCTGAAGCGGCACCAAAACTGGCAGTGCCAGCCTGGGGCAGGAATCAGTTCCTTCCAGCCCTTCCAGCCCTGCTCTAAATCATTCTGTGCTGCCAGAGTAGGTGCAGGAACCTCTTGGCTTTGATTTATAGGACTGGTATTTATTTTTCCTACCCTGGGTTAGAATGAGGTTGTGTTTTTTGAAGCACCTGGGTCACTCAGGAGGACAAACCCCCAAGATTTGGGCTTTGAGCTCCTCTTGGTGGTTGAAAAGCTGAGTCAATGGTGCTCATGCTCCTAAGTCACTTCAATGACTTCCATAAATCACATTAAATCCTCATAAACTTAAAATGGAGCACAAACAGATCCCCAAGTTACCTCTCAGCTCAGCCCCAGTTTTCCTCCAAGCACCCTCCTCCTCACCATCCATTACAGAATAATTTCCCTTTTTTCACAGAATCACAGAATGAACTCGGTTGGAAAAGACCTTTGAGATCATCAAGTCCAACCTATGGCTTAACACCTCCTCATCAATTCAAATTTCATTAAAATCTCTTTTTTAAAAGCTTTTTACTGTACCCTTTCCAGCAACTATCACCATCCCAAAGGCCAGCAGAACCTTGGCTGACTTGCACCTACCTGAATTCAGTCCCAATGCAGAGCAACATCTTGAAATTATTTCTCTTCTGCTGTAATTTGAAAATTCTAAATGAGAAAGTGAAATACAACTCCTAGGCAGAAGGGAAGAGTGAGCAAAATCCCACAGAAGCTGCAAGAGAGTAGATGGACAAGTGAAATGTGGCACCAACTTCTTGGAATTTGAAGGAAGGATTGCAAAATTTACCTAAAATTTCTTTTTATTGCCAGCAAATGCCACTGAATATAAAAAGGAATCTTATAGGATTTTGTGTTAGATTTTTAATTTTGGGGGGACAAGTACACATAAAAACACCTCAAGGATTCTCTGTGAATATCAGGTTTTCCTTTCCTCAGCTGTCTTAACCTGATTTAGCAGAGTTGGGATCCAGAGCACACAGCACAGCTACTGAAGTACCCTGGATGCCAAAAAACATGGAAAAATCCTACAGAAACCCCCAGCAGATGTTTTTGGGGTTCTTTTAATTCCAAGCCACAGACCAGGTTAGTCGACTTCCTTTCAAGGAATTAATAGATAATAATAACAATTGCTCCTTCCGAGGAAAAGTGACCTATATTCCAGGTAAGGAAATATTCCTCCCAGCAAGGGACAGACACTGGCATGAAATGCTCTGTTAATAGCTACACTTGTATTATTTTTCATCTGGGTGCCCCAAGGATCTTCCTCCCCCATTCCTATGCCCAGTGCAGGGCCACCCTTTGTTACAACATTAAAATCTACTTAATATTTTTTTATCATTTCACATCACAGCCCCGGTAATTGCACCCTCAGGAGCAAGGCTTCTTCCTGCCTCTGCTTTTCAATATTATTGGCATCTCCCTCATTTGGGGACCTGGAATGATCTTTTTTGCATTTTCCCCATGAAATGACAAACACGGCTGGTTGTGGCTCAAGCACTATTTGGAGCATGACCCCCTCGGCTCCTGGTGTTATCCAAATTAGATTTTGATCTTTGTCAATTAGGCTTTGCCACTGTGGACCTGCTGTGCCATTATCAGGAGAATCCCTGTCAGGGTTGGGAAGTCAGTGAACTTTGGAAGCCTTTCTCCACCTTCCAGGGATGCAGTTTTACAATCAGAGCTATTTAAAAATACAACAATAAAATAAAAATTTCTGTCCACGGCCCTATTTCTGGCAATCTTTGCACTGTTAGTCCTTAAACCAAGAATCACTCGTAGCACAGAGAGCTCTGCCTTCTCAGGGTAAAAACAATCCAAGCAATTTTGATTTCCACAAGCAATTTGGCTTTCTTTTTGCTCCTTTTAATGTTCCTGGCTTTGTAATGTACCCAGCCACGGATTTGTCTGGGGGCCAGTTTTGCTTCGGAGGGGAAAAAATAGTGGCCAACTAAATAAAAAAGGTGAATTCCAGGAAATCTTTTCTGGTTGTCACACAGCAGGGCTGTGATGCTGCTGCAGCCCAAGGGCTTTGTCAGCTGGTTGGGCTGGAGAATTTAAACTGGGAGCTACTGGGAGAATGTTGGGCCTGGCACAGCCTTGCAGCAGCTCACCTGCCACTACACAGCGTGCCTCCAGAGCCATCCCAAATCCTCTCATGTGGGGAGGCTGCCTGCCAAAAAACTTCCTTTTCATTCTCACATTTCAATTCTGGCTTGGCTTTCCAAGGTGCACTTGTAGGGTTTGGTGCAGAGCTGCCCTGAGTGGGACATGGGAGCTGTGCTTTGGGCTGAGGGGAAGGAAGAACCTTCCTGGCATGAAGAAATACTGCTGCAAACCAGGATTTTCCAGCAGAAGAAGACATTTTATAGGATTTAAGGCCAAGAATGGTCATCAGGTCTGACCCTGCATACACCAAAGGTTAAGGGTTTTGCTGAATCAGCACCTGTTTGAATTACAGCATCTACCAAAAATTAGTTATGAGTGAAACCTTCCCAGGATAAAAAGTCTCCTATCAAACAAGGGCCTGGAGGGCCAGGACCCAGGGAATGGCTTCCCAGTGCCAGAGGGCAGGGCTGGATGGGATCTTGGGCAGGAATTGTTCCCTGGGAGGGTGGGCAGGCCCTGGCACAGGGTGCCCAGAGCAGCTGTGGCTGCCCCTGGATCCCTGGCAGTGCCCAAGGCCAGGCTGGACATTGGGGCTGGGAGCAGCCTGGGGCAGTGGGAGGTGTCTCTGCCATGGCAGGGCTGGCACTGGGTGGGCTTTGGGGTCCCTTCCCACCCAAACCATTCCATGATTCCATCACCTGCAGGACATTTAAAGGCTGCTCCTGTTTCTCTGAGGGCAGCAATCCCCTCTCCTTCACTCCAGTCTCTGGAGCAGACCCAGCATTTGTTCTGCCTCCAAGGCTTCCAACCCAACCCATTCCAGAATTCCATGACAATCCTAAGGTCCCTCCAGCACATCCATCTCCAAGATCCAGGGGATGCAGCTTTTGGCCCTTTTCCCTCAGCAGTAATTTGGGGGTTAACCCAACATCAGCATTTTTCTTCTCCCACAACCAATTACTCTTCCCAAGCTGGATACAAACCCTCCCCCATGTTTTGTCATTGAGTACAGGAAGGAAGAGCAAAGCAGATGAACCACACACAGGAGCTCAGCTGCTCCCACTGTGCCTTCATTGGGAATGCTGGTGGAATTCAGGGATGGCAAAATGAGCCCTCCAGACATGGATGGGGTTGGTCCCTCGCTGCCCCGTTAGCAGACAGCTCCTCTGACCAGAATACACAAAATTTGAGAGGAGAGAGGACAGGAGAGTTTCTAAGACCTGCCAGCAGGGAATTAAATGTGGGAAGAGGGCTGGGAGTTTGCCTTCCACAGAACACTCACACCCAGGGAGGCTCGGGATAAACAAGCACATGAAAAGGCTGCTTGGGAAAAGGGTTTCCACAAACTGCCCTGGATGGAAAGGATCAATTTTAACAAGGCTGTTTATAGGGGAGGCTGCAGGGATGGCTGGCAATGGTTTGGGGCATTATCACACCTTGTCACTCACTGAATTTTTTCAGCCAAGGTGATTTAGCCTCAATTTTTTCAATATTCTGCCTTCAGTTTTCATCTAGCAAATCTTGTTAATTTTCCTGTGGGTACAGAGAGGAAGAAAACATTTTTTTAAAGGTTATTTTTGATAATAAAACCAAATGATGCATTCTGAAAGACCTTCCTAAAGGTACAAATTTGGTATTGCTCAAACCAAATGCAAGAAGCAAAATAAGGCCAAATTTTGAAGAAACCTGGGTTTTAATTGATGACCATATTGGGGTTTGATCCAGTGCAGTTTGACATTGAAAGGGTTTGGTCCAAGTCCTTAAAACACACACTGCTGATAATTTTTACCTCTCAGCTTATTCAGCATGTTCAAGAACATGAACTAAGCTGTCTTGACTACAAATTAGCTTGATAGAAAAAGCCAGGATGAGATTTTTAGGATATTTTATTATATAGCCTGCCTAAGATGTGAAGCACAGATTGTAAAGTTCATATATCATTTTGCAGGGTTTATTTATTCTTTCTTGCCAACTCAGCTCCAAAGCCCAGAGGTCAAATCCTACAGCTCTTGACATCCATAGTTTTGCCTCTGACTTCACTGATGGNACACCAGCCATGGGGCACGATGCCCACACCAGCCATGGGGCACGATGCCCACAGCAGCCATGGGGCACGATACCCAAACCAGCCATGGGGCATGATGATGCCCACACCAGCCATGGGGCACGATGATGCCCACACCAGCCATGGGGCACGATGCCCACACCAGCCATGGGGCACAATGCCCACACCAGCCATGGGACACGATGCCCACACCAGCCTCTTGTCCAGCTCCACCCCTCTCTGTGCCCTGCATTACCCTTGGAAGTGCCCACTGCACTTTGTGCTGTCACCCAGGGTAATTCCCACCCAACATCCCAGGATTTAGGGGGTGAATTTCCAGATATTGCCAGGGAAAGGTGGGAATAATAAATGTAAAGCTGATTTTTCTCACCCCCTGCAATTATTTGCTTGGGTAAGTCCAGGAGAACAAAGCCAAGTCAACCTCCAGATATCCATGGGGAACTTGTTAATGTGGAGGCCAAGACTTCTACCTTTCTGAACATGCAGTTGATTAATTTATATTAATAAATGTAATTAATGACTACAAAATGATCGCTTTAGTAAAGGCAAAGTATTATAAATTTTACTTAAATCCTTGGTATTTTTTAATAAAATTTCTCATTACAGGGACCTTATGCACACACATACAATCACATGCATATTTATATGTTTTTATAGACATTATAAATATATATTTGTGTGCTTGTAAAAGCATATTCAGACTGTTATTAATGTAGGACCACACTTCAACACAGGGTTTTCCTATTCCAATGGTTCTTTCCTGCATTTTGCTGATAAACAGGGCTAGATCCATCTGTATCTCCTTGAACAAAACCAAATGACCAAGTGCAACATAACACTTTAATAAAAATAAAAATAAAAATGACCTAATCCTTTTGCCAATAACTTCAAAAGATTGGATATTTATGGCAACATCCTGATCCATGCTGGGCCATCCTGACCCATTTGCCCCTGACCAATGAAACCAAGATTTTGGAGTGAGGAGCTGATCCTGCAGGTGATTTGTGTGATCTACAGGAAAATCCTCCTCAGCAGATAAAAAAATGAGTGGACTTGGCTACAACTCAAATTCTGCTTAGTCTGCTCTGACAGCATAATCAAAACTATGCTGGAAAGCATGAAATAATATACAAATATATATATATATTTTCTCAAATGATTCTAAAAACCCACAGGAAATTTTTTTTTTTTACTTAAATGGGAAGGAGAAAATCTATATCTCGAAGAGTGAAAAACAAATTAAAGGTTCTTGAAGGGTGTTTCTTAACATTTACCAGTGTTTTTCCCCATGGAAAAGATGAAAAATTAGCTTGAACCCTAGAGCTTTTGGTCTTTTGTAATATTTTCCTTTTTTTTCCCCCTCCACAATGAATATAGATTTTTTTTTTAATTGTGTATGCAGCATTGTCACATATTTAGATTTGAAACCTCTCTCTTTATTATATGAGACAGTTTTAAATTAAAAATGCATTTGGGACTTACCTGTGCAAGGAGGATGGAGGAGCACACAGGCATCAGCAAACACATGAATCAGAGTTATTTTTGGAGCGTGGTTTTGGGGTCTATAACAAAATAATCCTGACATCAAGAGAAATATTCTGCTGTCAGGCTTCCCATGCTAAGACAAGGATCTTTGCTGTCTGCCCCGATTTGGCTCCATCCAGGAAAACATCAGCTGTCATTAAAGAGAGTTTTGCCTTCTCCCATCTGGGTCTCATCACATGCCCTGGAAGAGGAAATAAAGCTCCAGCAGCTCTCTGGGCAGGGGGACAGCCATATTTTTATTTGTCTGTGTCAGCAAAGTCACTTCTGAAGTGTAATCTTGAGGTTAAACCTGTGAACGGGGGTTCAAAAATCTGGGTTGATTTCTTTTTGGCCTAAATTCATCTCTAAACCCCTCAATTCTCTGCTGGTAAAACAGGGATGGGGTTGTTTCCTCCCTCTCCCACCCTTTCCCTTCCCTCTTTGTTCAAAAGTAAAAAACCTGAGGAAGAACCTCCTCAATCTTTATGCTGGTGAAACCTCACACATGGTTAAATACTCATTTAAAGCCTAGAAGCACGAGGCAAATAATATTAATAAGATAGATTCATGAACCACTTGACTAAAAAAATATAGACAGATTAAACCAATTTAAATTATCAAGCTATAATTACTAAATTACCTAAAACTAACAAAATTATTACTGAGATATTCACAATTCTCTTTTTCACACACCTGTTCCAAACCCATATTTTGATGAGAATTCCTCTTAGAGGTTTCCTTCACAGGGACATTTGTGAAAAATGAAAACCAAAACAGGTCTGCAGTGCCCAGGGCCAGGTTGGAGGGGGCTTGGAGCACCCTGGGGCAGTGGGAGGTGTCCCTGCCCATGGCAGGGGTGGGATGGGATGGTTTTCAAGGCCCTTTCCAACCCAAATGAGGATTCTGAGATTGATGCCAGGACTTGGCACAGCTCACCTTGCTCTCCAAGAGAATATCCCTGCAGCTGGGATGACAGAGGGGACCCAAAATACTTTGGGAATATTTGGCAGTGGTGAAAGAGATGCAAGATGAGACCTGGATGGAAATAAAGCAGAGCTGCTCCACTTTTTCATGCATTATTAAAATTGAGATTTTAAACATTCAAACTTTATTTTTACCTTTAAAAAATGTAACAGATGTGTGTGAAGACAAAGCTGGTGCCTGCTCTGCCTCGTGGAAGCCGTTTTATGGTTGTGTGAAGCAGATTCCAGAGGAGAGCACAGCGGAACGGCTGCGAGGATCTGTCATGTGTTAATTGGGGCAACCGGTTCAGAGCCAAGTTTTATATCCTTGCTCCATTTGAAGAGGGTTTTCCACTTACTGAGTGCATTAAAACTCAGGAAATGTTGTGGGGATTGTGCCTTGAATCCTGCACACTGAAATCTCACTCGTGGGGCCTACAGGGAGAGGTGATTTAGTTTTGTTATTTGGCCATAGGAGGACAAGGGGCAAAACAAGGGGCAAAATTGCAAATCAGAGCTGGTGCAAACCACAAGATACTCAGCAATAAATCTTAATTTGATTGCAAAAAGCAATTTATAATAACCTATAAATAGGTTATTTAGGAAAATAACCTGATGTTGGAAGAACCATTAAAATAGCAAGAAATGGTAGCGTTCCTGGCAAGTACTGCCTGTGAGAAATGTGACAAATTTGGCTCCAGAGTGTCCCTTTGTCTGATGCACAGCCTCTGATATTTTGATTCTAACTGAGAGTAAATGCAAATGCCAACATTTTTGGTTCCTCTAATCAAATTTAATGGTGGATTGGTAAGTTCTGGATGTGGAGCATCAGAAACCTGCTGTGCCAAGGCCAGGTTGGATGGGGCTTGGAGAGGTCTGGTCTAGTGGAAAGTTCCCTGCCCATGACAGGCGAGTTTTAAGGTCCCTCCTGACCCAAACCAGTCTGAGATTCCATTTTTCCATGATTATGTGTATCCCTGAGCTGCTGTGGTGAACCCTGGAGCCCTCACTCCTGCAAAATCCCACTTTAAATCCAGCCCGTGCTTTTCCTCAGCTCTGCAGGTCAGATCCCAAGGAGAAAAGTGATCTTGGTGAAATGCTTTGGATAAACAGAGGGATTGCCCTGGGAGCACCAACAGCAGAGAATGAAATGCTGCAATTTTCAAGTTGTGGTTACAGCAGGAATGACCTCACCCACTGTGCTCCCCTCCTAGGAAGCCTCCACTCAGCTCCAATGGGTTCCTGCATGTCTAGAGGGAGTGGAGAAAGCCTCCCCCTTCTGCCCAGGCCCTTTCCCATGTGGAAAAGGGCAGAGAAGAGCTGCCACCACCACCCCACTGCCCCCACAGCACCTCTGGGTACCTCCCAAAATCACAGCCAAGGTGTCCCACAGCAGCTGGAGTGGTTTCTTCTCTGCTTTTCACCAGCAGGTATCCAAAAAGATCATGTAATTCCCAGCAGGAGACTGTTTGGGTTTTGCAAGGCAGCTGGAGATGAGGGTGGGGGCAGGACCTTCTCCCCAGCTGCTGCAGGATGCACTGAAGGCACCAGAGAGGAACCTGCTGGGTCTTCATGGCTGGAAAAGACAAGAAGCAGCAGCCAGGAGAAGGTCAAACCCTGGCATTCTCCACCCACCCCCAAGGGTCACCCAGAAGGGTGGGATTTGGGGGGGCACAAACCAGCAGGAAGGAAAGAAGTGAGTTATCACTGCATAATTCCAGGATAAATTCAGTCAATAAAGTTGTGGCCTAAATAAACCCTGTCCTTTGCTCCCTTCTTCTCAAGACAGTGTGAATCATGCAGCACTTTCACCTCTGGGCAGGGAATCCTGGAGCTTTTTCCCAGAAAATAAAATTCCCACTGCAGCATTTCTGTGGATCTGCAAGCTGGGTCCTGGAAGACCTGCAGGTGAAACGGTCTGAGCAATCAGAGAAGACAGAGACAAACAAAATCAACACATGATCAAAAATTGTTTGTCACATTGTTACTTGATAATTATATCAAAATTGGGCCAGGTTGTCCAATTAACTCCGCCAAAACTGTTGAAACCTGTGACAAGATTTGAATGAGCATAAATTTTAAAATAAGTAGGGTTGAATACACAAATCAGGACCGTGCTGTGCCATGAAAATTTCATATATCTGAATATATCTGAAGTCTCATGTATCTGTGAATAAGTCAGAAATACATTCACACAAAAAAAAAATAGAGTTAAGATTTGGCACACCACCTTATTTCAGGAGATTTAAAATGTAACAGCAACAAAGAATATGTTTTCCACAAGAAAAATGTGAATGAGCAGCTTGATCTGTTCTCTGTTTTCACAAGCAAAGTCCTGTCTATTATAAACTTGTTTTTCTCATCCATAAACACAGTGTGAAAAAAAAAAACAAAGATAAATTTATGTTGAATATGGTTATAGTTATTATTTCCCTTCTGGGGATTTATTAAGCATGTGTTAGGAGTTTAGGTATAAAATGAAATTGTTTTTTCACTACATGGATGTCTTCTGTGACTATCTGTAAAATTTCATTAAGGTGTTAGACTTGATATTGCAGATCAAAGTAATCCCAAGAGATTAAGGAGACCCTGCTAATTGACTAAGGTCATGTACTGCACTTCCCACTGGCACTTTGGCCTACATTGACAACAGAGGAGCAGCCCCATCTCCAAGGACCATTCTATAAAAATACCATTTTCTTTATCTCCAGTCCAGTTTTCACACCGCTACAATAACAAGGGATTTCATAAATCCAGGTGGACTGATTAGAGTTTTGAGTATGTAACTTTCTGAGTAAAAAATATACATGATACTTTTGAACAATTTTGACATTTTATCTTACCCTTTAAAACTCCCGGGAACAGATTGCACGTTAGGTGTTTAAGAATAAAAAGTGTCAGCACATATAGCAAGTTCCATCATTCAAACTTGGCACTAAAGAGGATATTGAAAGCCTTGCTGCAGACCATTAAAACCAGCTAATTTACAGCCAAAGACATTGTTGCTTGAAGTGCCAATTTAGTCAATAATTAAGGTTTGGAATATATATCCAGCTGTGACAAGAGAAAATTCCTAAAAACCTTTCCCTGTTGATCTAAACATACAATATATATTACTCTCAATTGGACAGTGGCTCTTGGTTCTGTGTTGTGATATTATTGAAAATTATGGGTTATCCAGTGGGGTGGTGAGGAGTTATTGCTGCTGTCAGCCAGATTTGTGAACCCAGTGCTGAGATATCTGCTCCCCCCTGGATCCTAGGCCTGGAAAAGTGGATGCTGGAAAAGTTGGAGGGAATTTGCAAAAGAACTTTGGAAAATATGGCTCTTTTCTGTCCTCATCATGGGAAAAGTAAGGAACTCAAAGCCAATTGACCAGAAGTTTAGGGACAAGATTTATAGGGAAATAAACAGGAGAACTGGGATCGTACAGCCTATTAATTTAGCAGAGGATGAATAAGGAGCACTGACAACAGCAAGCTGAGTGAGAAAGATGCAAATTAGAACTCACCTGCCATTATTTAACAGATAAAGTTATACACCAAGAGATTTTGCCACTTTTCTTTCACTACAAGTTATTTGGGATTTTTTTTTAATATTGTGCTGTTACAAAAAGCTTCAGGGTTTTTTTTTAGGTTTCACCCACTGATGATTTTTCCTCAAGTTTATTCAAGTTCTTCCTGAAGGGAAGACTCAAACTTGAGACAAAGTCATAAGCAATGGTTTACTGGGTACATTTCAGCGGTGTTAATGGATGTAACAACCACCCTTCCATTCACCAGATGAAATCCCCATCTAAGCAGAAGGATAGTAGGAGGCTTATGACATCCATAAAACGGGTGTCGTTTGCATGGAGATGAATTTCAGCCCTTAGAAGCCAACAGAATCACATTTTCCATTATGTTCAGCCAGCAGAACGGATTTCATTAATCAGCCTCTCATCAAGGGCTCAGTCCTACCACATTACTCACACTAAGTAATACCTAAGATGCAAATAGGTCCACTAAAGCAAAGGAGGCATCTGGAGAAGTTGTGTCGTTCTCTGAGTAAAGGTGCTTTAATGGTCTTTGAGAAATCCCTCTTTCCACAAGTGAAACCCTCGTACCCTTCCAGCTCTTCAGAAAAGTCCTGACTAAATAAGTCATTCAAAAGAAGTATTTAATCCCTCAAACACCAGTGAACTATGACAAAAGTTAAGCTGTTGAAGAATATGCCTGAAGAAAACAGGTAAAATGTAGCATTTACTGCTTTTTCAGCTCAAATGGAGAGCTCAGAATTCCTTTGCATTCAGCAATTGACGTTGAACTCTTTAGGCCACCATTTTGAGTAAGACACAGGAGGCCTTAAGTCCTAGGAATATGGAAAGACATGGTATGGATGAGGCTTTATTACCCCTGGTTCACTGGAATTCAGAGTATTTTTAATGCACCTTATGCCCTTTTAACCATCCTATTTGATGGGATGGCTGAGCTTATCCATAAGCAATACCTGCCTTTACACTGAATAAAATGTGTTTTCTATCTTATTAATATTTTCCTGAGTTGGTTGGATGTTACATTTTCCTTGCTTTACATCCCAAGCAGAACTATAAAATTTGAAACATCAAAAGGACTAAAAAAAGAAGGAGACATCCCAACTTTTATATTTGCATGGTGTTGCCATTTGGCAAATCCAATGAAGGTTTTTGATCTTCCTTTTGCCAAATGCAAACAAAAACTAAAAATATTTACTATTCCCAGTGAATTGAGCACTTATATATTATTCCCTGTGAAATGTCTAACAGATGTTAGGTGATTTTTGTGCCCTTTTTTTGTATCTTTAGTTTGTTTGTTGTTTCCTATCACGATCAGTGAAAGACTCTTTGGGTTAAAATGTGGGGAAAAAATGATGTATTTGTTAATTGTTGCCGTTCTTGCTATGATCTTTGGCAACACCTGCTGGTGGTACTCTGCAGTGCTGGAGCCACTCTACACATCTGCCTTCAACCTATAGACAGACCTTCAAGGGGCCACACAGTCCCTGTCCACCTGCACAGAGCATGGACACGCTCAGAGGGCTTAAAAATATCAGCCCAAGTTCGTGAAAATGCTTGCACAGGCTTTGCAGGCTCAAACACTCTCTCATATTAAAATGGGCCTGGTTTTGTTTGCCAATCCAGCTGCTGTGATTTATAAAAGTTGTGATTTTATGGCAACTTAATCCAAAGAGAATTTTGGCCAGAACCTCTCCCGTCCGCTCTCTAGTAATGAGATATTTTGAGCAGCAAGATAAATAACGCTTAGGCATCTAATAAAAACTGCTGGGGTTGGGGTTTTTTGTCTCAAATCCTCTTTTTTACATAGTACAGCAGCAAAGCCTCGTATTGTAGGTGAAAAGTCTGTAAATTTGCAGTAACTGAAAAATAACAGAAGGCGCAGCAGCATTCTTTATGTTAGTCTATATTGATCGGCTCTAATGAGCACCAGTGGAGCTGTAGCTAATGGTGGTATGTCTGGTGTTAAGGGCAAATGTGGGAGAAGATTATCAACCCAAGGGGTTTAACAGTTGCTGGACTGCCCTCAGCCCTCAGGGCAATGATGCACTTGAGAGGTCACTGTATCAAATGAGGGAAAAGATTCAGCTCGCGCTGCTGGAAGAAATGCAGCAGGAGCTGTGCCTCAGCCCACACTACCAGCATCAATAAAACAGTTCCTCTCTGCCGGCTGTTTCTTCCCCTCTCCTTTGCCATCACCTGCCTAGCACTGCATTGCTAATTGAGAGCCCAAACCCAGGCATCTGGGAAGGGATGGCACGGAACTGCTGTGAATTCGGGTGGAATCGGCCCCTTGGCGCCATCCGAGCGAGGGATTCGCGCAGAGAAGGACGAGTTATGGGGCAGAATGGTTTTACACCCGACTCCTGTGTGTTACCTGGGGGGGTCACGCTGCCATTTGATGGGAATTTGCTTGATATTCCATTCGGTGTGCTGCTGCCACCCCCTTCTGAGATCTGAGAGGGCTGAGATGAGTGACCACCAGAGCAGAGAAGGCCACCGGGCTTCAAGGGGAAGTTAACTGGCAGATCCGAGAGAACGCTCGCAGTAAAATGTTTGTGCAGAAAGGAAGCTACAGGTATTCAAAAAGATAAAAATGAGCAAAGAAATGCCTTGAGGTGGATGGCATGCTGCACATTCCAGGCTTTAATAGCCTAATGGAATAATTTTAACTCTGTGAGGCTCTGAAATACACCAAGAAGCTCTGCTAAGAACAGAGCACTGAGATTTCAAGTATTTGTCACAATAAACAGCAACATATATTAAAAAAAAAAAAAAAATCAGGTACAGAATATTTTACTTACTGCTGTAAATAAGCAAATTAAATATTACCTTAGCTCCATTTTGCCATGGCACCCTGTGGTTATGGCAAATTATTTATTAGGTCTTTAAAAATTCTAAGACATGGATTCCTCTTGTTCCTTAGAGACCGGTGATGGGCCAGATTATTAAAAAAATCTTCACAGCTCTAATTTTTTTTTTGCAGTGTTAACATGGAGCACACTGAGCGTTGCATTCTTTGTTCCAGTCGGAGATTTTCCAACCTGAGCAAGAAGGAAGCGAGTCAGGATTTGGTCAAAGAAGAATATTTCCTACCACTGTCAGCAAAAAATGAGAAGGTTTTAGACTGTTATCGGGCTGTTGACATGAAAATACCTGAAATATGTGGAGCAGGCACTAAAGCTGGCATGCACACTCAGTGGGAGCAACGGGGCTGGAGACGAGGAGAAACATTTTCCGCAAAGAAGCCGGAGTTGACACATCCGACGCTCGCTGCCTGATGGGCTCCAGCTCAGGGGTTTGATGTCTGCAGCTCCCACCACTGTCCATTAGACAGGCACCAGGGAGGCTGCAGCCACAAGTGACACTAATGTGCTCCACTGCTGACACTGGGCAACCCACAGGAAAATGTGTTCATCCCGTGGCTGCCGCGCGGTTAAAAAGGGAACCAGTCTGGCAAAACCGACCGAGGGAGTTTGCATCCCCAATGCTTCATCTGTCCCCATTCTCGTGCCTTGTGAATGCTGAAATTTCTGAATATGCTAAGAAAAAAATAACCTATGTTATTTTTAAAGTGTGTCCTGAAAAGTATTTGTGCATTTCCTGCTGTAGCTCGAATTCCAAGTGGTTTAGGCAAGGCCAAGCTGCTTCTTCACAACCTGAGCCGGTGAGCAGATTGTGGCAAATTCAGGGCATTTATTTTCTCCAACTTGAGTTCATAGGTGGCTTGCATTCTCTAATTTACACAATTATTGAGATTCCCTCCAGTCATAAATACTCAGTTGCTATGGGATGTGAAGTATGAGCAGCAGACAATCATTTTCTTTCATGAACTTTTCTAGTACTCAAAAACTCGTCTGTACTCTTTGTTATTTAGTTTTGGACATTTTTGAGCTTAAGAAGGTCATAGATTAACTTTCAGATGCTTTTACTTTTCTAATGACAGAGGTAACAATCAAATTCCTAACTCAGTAGCAGCAATTTCCATAGTACAGAAGGCTATATATATATTAAAAAAAACATATATATATATATATATATATATATAACATATATTTTCAAAAGATCTCTATGCACCTAATTGAAATAATCTGGTGAAATGATTACGAGAAAGGGTAATGTGACTAACAGAACAAGAGCTGTTCTGATGATCTTTTTCTTAAGGAGACTTAGTATTTTTTTAATGCATTATTTAATTTATTTCATACCTGTTGTTCCATTTGCTGCAGATTTGGACAAATGAACGTCTGGGATTTGAAAGAGTGTGGTGGAAATGCACAGCACAGCACTGGCAGCACAGTGGGTCCATGCCTGGGACCTTGTCATATTTACCCAGCTCATGGATCTTCACTCCAAAATTCCCCAACCAAAGTCCCTCAGAGTTTAATTATGTAGGAATCCAGCCAAGGAACCTATCTGGGATTTTTTTAATAGTTGGTATTGAGCAGTCATTTTGAACTGTTTGTTTTGAAAAGGACATGCTATTTATTTTTTCTTTCGATTTAAATATCAAAAAGAAGAGATCTTGCTCTAGCTCCAAACCATAATCCACACAATGAGTAACCACTCGGTGCCATAACAAATTTCCCCACTTAAATGAAGAAATATTTTCAGCTCTTGAGATTAAGTAGCCACAAAATCTAACCCTGCACCTGTCAGTCTCAGAAAATCCTACCAAGTCATTACAACTTCAGTAATAAATAAAATTCTGCCTGAGTATTTTTTCCATATGCATTTCTTGAATGAAGTGCAGCTGTTTCAGGGGCTCATAAGAAATGCACCACATTTTCTTCACACTGGAGGTTTTCACTGAAGTATCCTGGCCTTCACCCCTTAAACACCACTAAATCCCATAAGAGATCCCAAGATGATGCTGTTTAGCACAGTAATATTATTTTCAATGAAGCAGCAAGTAGGAGCACTTGGAAATGGATGAGCACGAGCACCTGGAAATTCAAGAGCTCTGCCAGGTTGGGAAAGGAACCCAAAACTTGAACCTTGCGAATTTTAAAGGAAAAAAAGAAGGAAAAAAAGGAGAGGAAAAGAGTTCCAAACCCCAAAATTGTGCTAATATAAAGGCACTCTAAAACTTAGCCTGTATTATCATAAAGTCTGTTTATAGCTATGAACCACATGGAAATCTTCAGGAAAACACCCCTTTCCTACTTACTCATTGACCTTCTCTTGGATAACATTGGCTCTGCTCCTTGAATCCTGACATCTTCTGGGGGAATCCAGCTGCAAGGACCTTCCCTTTCCTCGTGGAAATTCATCCACATTCCAGATCACCCTTGGAGGAAGGAGAAGGTTTCCTGGTCCTGACTGTCTTATTGGATCTTGCTGGGGATTTAAAACAGGTAAAGTGCCAATTAAACCATTCAAACTCAAACCAGCACAACTGGCCATGGCTTAGCAGCCAAGAGGTTTTATCACTTTCCTCCTGAGGATCCTGGCTGAACTTCCAGCCTGCTCACAGAACTATCTGTGACATCTTTGGATGATGGAAATCTTTGGACCTTAAAAAGCTCTGACAAGTCATTTGAAGAGTATTTAATAACAGCATTCTTTGGTTGCTAGTTGAGTGAAATAGCCAAAAAATGCCAAATTTCTCAGTGAAACACGACACAACCAACCTTTTTCCACTCCATGGCTTCATGCAGTTTGATTCTCTCCCATTTTAATTCTTTGCATTACTGTGGTTCAAACCCAAAGAAAAAGAATCTTCATCCTGTGGCATTCCGTAATTCCCAATTCTATATTGACAGGACTTCAGGAAGGTGATGGTTTCAGGCCAGGTCTGCAGTAGGTCTCAACCCACTTCACTAAATTGAGGTAAATCTTCTTATCTATGCAATGGTCCTTAATTTTTTGAGATAAATCCAATCCCACAGTAGAAGGGATGGAATCTGGCCTTCACGTAGGTTATGTGAGCAGACTCTTTGGCACAGGATGGGATACTCCTGTTTGCTGGGACTTTGTCCATCCTCACTCCTCATAGCCAAAAGGACAAGGTTTGTGCCTCTGTTAAAGCTCAGCATGAAGACTTCTGGTAATATTTGTTAAATGAAATTATTACCCCTGGCTCCCTCCGTTAGTTTTGAGCAACAACTTTCAGTCTTCAGGATTTCTTCCTAAATTTTTCCTTCCAAACTGTTTCATCTGGGGTTTTTTTGCTTGGTTGGTTTTGATGGGGGTGTTGGTTGCTTTGGGGTGTTTTTTTTGGTGGACCTTCTCTAGAGTGCTTTTCTCTCCATGCACATCAGCCTCGTTTCTGCTTTTCCCTTCTCCTTTTGTCTTCTTCCATCAGCTTCCCAATGAATATCCCTCCAGTCACAATTTACCAGCATTTCTTGCAGGTTTTTAACATCCTCAAATATCTGAAGGCTCCATACTTAAGCACTGCCAGTTGGTTTGGTCACTAAACTACTGGGTTCAATCATCTTTAATTTATCTATTTTTTTTTTATTTTTTACTTATTTCAGAGAAAGAGTAGACTCAAAAATGTCTTTAAAAAAAGTCTCACAGCATTCATGCATGGGCATGATGTCTCCTTAGAATATATTCCTGGTTCCCATGTATGGAAATGCTGCCTAAAATTGCAGGGTGATTTTTCATATCTAAAGAATTATCAAGAGCAGTGTCACTAATAGTGCCTTGACATAGAAAACAGCAAAATCTAATTCGATATGGTGAAAACTTTGTTGATTGGAAAACAAAGAAAAGTATCATTTCCCTCCCCGAACATGTAAAACCATTAGAAATAAAAGGAGAGCAAGGAGAGAAAAAATCAAGTGCTGAATCATGAAAAGAGTCAGCAGATCAAGGTCTTTCCTCTAAAAAATCTTTAGCAGGGAAAAGAAGAAACAGTGGATATTATTTCCAATTATTTCTCAAATTGGAACAGAGAAAGGAAAATAAAAAATACACACACACAACAACAAAAAAAAATCCCTGACTTGGTGCTACTGGAGTTTGTAGCTGGAAGGAAAGTCCTTGCTTATATTGAAGTAAAGTTCTGAAAATAAGCAAAGAACAGATTTATTGATTTTTGGTGAAGTCTGGGTGTAAAAAAGAGAAAGAATAAAGAAGTGCTCTTTGCCCGCTATGTCCAAATGACATCCCCAGTGGCCTTCTTAATGGTGGGGGAGGGGAGGGGGCAGGTGCCTACCCCGGCACACGGCCACAACTGCCCTTAGGCAAGGGCTAATGGTATTGGCTGAGCCTGCTCTAAGCCTCTCTTTTCTAATAGCCAACTTTCTCTGTGCGAGAAGACAGACAGATATTGATTGGTCCAAATGCCCTTGAGTTGACAACATCTGAAATGAAAATCCACAAGGCTAGCACAAACTTTCTGCAAGTTCAATTCCTTGGAATGTGATTAGGAGGCTGCCCAGCACGGGCGCCTTCATGGGAAAGGTCTCCCTTTGTCGCTGCCTCCCCACAATTAACGTGCGCAATTAACGGCACGGGCGTGGCTCTGGTGGGTCCGCGGCACAAATGGCAATTTGGGGAGGCAGCTTAAGGATAACAAGGGTTTGATTAAGGAAATAAAATGGGTTGAGGCCGTCGTGAAGTTTTAACAAGGAAGTCGCAAAGAGACAGGTGCCATTTCCCAGCTCTGAGCATTAATTAGGTACAAATTAATAAAATGTTCCTTCTCTTTCCATCTGCTGCTAGAAGGGGGGCTCTCTGAAGTTGTAGATAAAGTGATAGAATTTAAAGAGTCCACCTTTCAGGAAAGTTACTTCATCCAGACTAAAGTTCTAGCTCCCAGCAAGTCTGGGTTTATTTTCTAATGACTTTGTTTTCCAGACTTAAAATACTGGAGTTACCCTCTGCAAACGATAAGGATGAGGAATGCAGAAAGCTGGAGGAGTTTATTTGTACCTTATTAAGCATTCTTTTTTTATTCTACAAATTCCTCCTAAATCAATACATTGACTACTGTATAAAGCCTAAATAAAGCATTATTAAAGTGGAAGCAGTGGTCCTGTCCTACTGGGTTATTTAGAAGCATAAAAGATACACTCATAACAATCAGGATCATGCCAGGTAAAGTACAGCTGGAATACACATTAAATTTATTCAGTCATTGATTTGTAATGTTGATCCTCCATGGCTTCATGTTTCTTTTCTCATTAATCTTAGTTAACCCTCTCAAAACAATGCCAACGTTGGCGTTTGATGTATTGAAGATCCAACCTGCAGAGGATGCTGCTTTCTGGACTGTGATCCCTGCCATCAGTGGGGATAAAGCCACAGCACCAGAGAATCTTCTTTGCTTGATTTTGTGTTAAATATGAAAAAGAGAAGGGTTTTTTTTCTCAGAGGAAGAAGCAAACAAAGAAAGAAGATGCACAGTTCCAGCCCCACAGTTGGAATGAGGTGATCTTTAAGGTCTTTTCCAGCCCAAACCACTGTAAGATTCTGTGCTGACCTAAGACAGGGAATGTGAATGTTTTGGCTGCAGAGAATTGATAGATCTGCTGGAGGTCTCCTGTGGGGCAAGGAACAAACTGCTGTGGTGTTTCCACTAACAAACACTCAGCTCCAGCAGAAAGTCACTGCAGAGGAAGGCAAAGCACTGCAAACAAACCTATTTTAGAAATTAAAACCTCAGCCTATAAAGCAACAACTATTTTAATTGGAGACTCTACTTACTAAGGCATTTCCACCTGCTCCCTGCCCTTGCCTCCCTACCCACCTGAGAAAGGTGCTGTTGTAGAGAAGCTGGCTGAAGACGAGGGCAGGAGGGGTCATTTTTGGAGAAACCAGCAGCAGATACACAAAAGCGAGCAGAGACTCAGGAGCCTGGGGCGTTTGCCATCCTGCTGGAGGTGGTGCCTGTCAATAAAGCCCTGAACATTCCTCTGGGGCATGAACTGGGCTCAATCCAGCCTTTCTCTGGACTTCTGGCCATGCAGAGCCTGCACTCTGGTGGTTACCCACTACTTCTGAAAGTTTTGTCCAATCTCCTCTTGGCAAACATGGATAACAACATATTTTGTGTTTTATGTCATGACAGAGGTGTCAAATAGCAGCTGTTTAGAATAAATGACTGACTTGTACATCATTTCTTGCTGCAAAACAGTAACTGGATCGTGGTTCCTCCAGGGGATGCCGGTGGTTTTCTTATGGAGCAACTCCATGGACTGGGAGTTTAGCATCCAGATTGCTTTAAAATCCATCTATATTTTTAATTATCAGGTCCATACTTCCCCATCTGACTTTTTAACAAACTGAGAATCCCAGTAATGCATTATCAATACAGGCCAAAAACAAACAAACAAACAAATAAATAGAGAAAAAAAAATAGACAAATAAATAAATAGACAAATAAATAAATAAATAAATAAATAAATAAATCCCAAATTACAATTTTCTCTGTAATTATTTACGGCCTGTAAATAATTCCCATCAAGACTGGGATGGCCACCCCCTTTCATATCCATAGAAGTTACATCCAGCATCAAGGGGGAAATGATTTAGCTGAAGACAGACTCTGGAGCAAACATTAGCAGCAAATGTGAATCTTGTTTGTGGTAAATCCATCCCTTGAAACTATTTCTTCCTTCAGCACCAAACACTCTTTCTAATCTTTTGTCTTTTCAAATAGCTGTGATAATATTAAAACCATGCTTCACGGCAAACAGCATTTCTGGGATTTTCCTAAGAGATGTGGCTTTGGATAAGAAAGTGCAATTGAGTTAAAGCAGTAGGAGAGCCCCGAGTCAGTGGGGTTTGTTGTGATCTGCTGACCACTTCCCAGTAGGCATCTCTGCAGTTGCTGAGAATTACTAAACACCATTTCAAGGAATATAGGTAATTCAGTCAACCAAAAAACCAAACAAAATAAGCCCAGCATAAAATACATTTTAAAAAACCCTACTGGCATGTGAAAAGCAGGAATCTGTCGGGCTTGCTTTGAATCATTCCTGGTGTACTTAGCTAAAGAAATTCAGATGGACGAAATTTCTCAGTGTGCACAAAGATTGGAAAATGGAGATTTCTGCTAGCACTGAAATGTTTCTGAGATAGAGAAATTACAAAGCTGGATTTTTTGTCCTGATGCTTAGAAAGTATCACACTTTTCAGGCAAATTTTTCACAACAAATAATGCAGTAAATAAGAATAAAGTATTTGATAGCAATATTCAAAAGAACTACAACTGAAGAACTCCTTTGCCATCAGATAGAAGTGTGGCAGGATTACCCCACACCCAGCCTGGCTCTCTCTGGCCTGTGCAGGATTTCTGCCATATTTTCCCATAATTTTTCATGAGGAATTGAATCTGGTAACAGCCAGAACAAACAGCTGACAAGATCTCAGCACAGCTGCCCCAATTCTCAGCCTTTTCACTCAGAGCTCCTGATTTATCATCAAAAAAAAAAATCCGTAAAAAACCTTCAGCTGGACTTTCACAACTGCTGCTGACAGGTAAATATCTATCTATAGATTTGTCCCTACAGATGTCACGGAGTTGACTAAAATACCTGCGCATGCAAAGTGGAATGAAGAGGTTCTGTCCGTATTTTATCATTATTGCACTTCTAAGACAATACCCTGCTCCCTCTCTAAAGAATGATAGGATGGGCAGGCTGGAGTAGCTGCAGGGGATCCTACGCCTGTTGCCTGCCAAAGCTGCTTACTACTTAACAACTGATCAACTGGCCCCCAAGGCAACAGCTTAACAAGCCCCAGTAGAAGTGGACTCAAGATTTCTTCCTCAGCAAAGAAAATGAAACCATTTACCAGGTATGACCAATATCCAGAAATCAAGGGTAGCAGCGCCAGCAACACTTTATCTCCCAGCTCTTCAGAAATAGCAAGGTGTTTTTAGGCTGAGCTCCTAAAGTTGAGCAGGGTTTGATAATATTGGACTGAGAGAGGGGAATGGGGTCCAGGGGTGCTTTGCAGTTTGGGTTGTGCTTTGCACAGTTCCTGTGAAATAGAGATTTTTAGAATTCACTTGAAATAACAAAATAAATTAAAACATTTAAATTTTAGGTTGTAGAATTATGTGTAGAATTTTAACCTTTTTACTTGTGAAACCTCGGCCATGGTACAAAGGGCATAAGAAAATGCAAATCCCTAAAGCTTCTGGCATAAAGGACAATGCCAGAGAAGACCAAGGAATGCAGAGAACCCAGATAAGAGAGCTCCTCTGTCGCCAAGCTTACCAAGACTGACAGATAAGCACCAAAGGACCAACAGCGCATGCCCAGAGGAGAAAAGTTCAAGAGTTCATACAAGAGGAGGACCACAATCTTCGGCCTCAGAGACCACCGAGAGACCCCCGTGCGACCACCACAGCAAACCACGCATGCCCAGAAGGGCACAGACCTATTTAGCATGAGAGGCGAGGACAGGCAGGGCCAGGGGTTGAATATGCATAGAAAAGTTGTGTAATGTATTGCATATGGAACACCTTTGTGAATAAAGACGTGGGTCAGACTGAGGCTCGGGGCACAAGTTTTTGGAGAGTGATCTCACTTGTGCCGGGTGCTGACATCCATACCCACTTCATAACTACATCGAGTTGTGGAGTCGATTTATTTATTCCGTGTATTGCATCACCTGCAGCCCACACTGCTGGGGAGGGGGATGCTCGTGGGTGCTCTGGGGCAATGCTGTGCCCTACATGTTGTGAGGGAGGGACAGAGAGAGCTCCAGGAGTGAACCCCAGCAATTCCTCTGGGGTGAGCTGTGGCAGCTGTTTACCAGCACAGAGCAATTCTGTGCCTCACTTTCGTGGAGGAAATGAGGAATCCTGGCTGAAACTACAGGGGGGATTTTAGGAGAGCAGAATTTAATTACCCAAGCTGGAATTTGGCCAGGACACCAGGGCTCACACCTCTGCTCTTGTGAAAAGTGCCAAGAGGTCTTAAATAGTAACAAACGGTCAAGATTTGGGGTTAGGGCTTCACCTGAAAATGCTGCCGCCCTCAGTAACATTTTGTTCCTTACCAGTGTTATCAAAACTTTATCCAAAAGTCCTCGGGATTGCAGTGGGGTTTCCAGGAAGAACAGCTTTTGCTATAAGGTTTCTGTTTATCTCAGGATCATCTAGAAAAAGCCACCTCATAACACGTCTTCAGGTAGGCTGCAGGAAATGAAAGGAATATTTGCCACGCTCAGGTGGGGTAGACCAGGGAGATTTCCCCTAATACATCCAGATTAGCTGAATCAGCTCCATAACCTCCCAAAACCTGATACATTTCCTAAAGTATCCATGCTCCAATCCTTCCATCCCTTAAGCCACCAATGATCTCCTTGGGAGATTTTTTTTTTTAAACAGTATTTCAAAAGGAAACTTGGAGCTGAAGGGAGGGTTGGCATTTTCCAATTTGTTTCCATGACCTGTTTTTTTTTTTATGGTCTTAATCCTGCAGCCATCAGGAGAAGTGTGAAGAAAACCTGCAAGGACAAACCTCATTTGAAAATTGGAATGACCTGTTGACAACTGCCCTTCCTGCACACGGATTTATGAGCAGAGGTAACTGGATGTATTTAGTGGGGGGTTACTTGGGTGGCTGGGAGGGTGTTCTCCAAATTTCTTTGTTTTCCCTGCTGCCATTTCTTCCCCAGCCATATTATCCAAATTAAACTTGCAGCTTTTTGAATGTTGTCTTATTCATGCCTCTGACTGAAAGTCATTATTCCCCTTCTGCCTGTTTGAATATCCTAAAGAACTTGGCAAGAATGAGGCTGCAGATTGCTGGAATTGCCCTGTATAGTGTGAACCAGGGTCACAACATTTCCTTCTGGTTTCTACTTGTAACAGGCTCTTTTTGCTTAGATTGCAACCAGAACTGTTCTCCTCTTTGTGCCTCTGCATTGTCCCTCTGAGAAGAGCTCAAAAACATTTTTGCAATGACCGAATTCCTGTTATTAATGAACAAGATATCAATTTTGGAAGTCTGCTAAACATCCAGCCATTTGCACAAGCTTGGAAAAAATGAAGGTTCAGAAACCACGGCTCACCCAAAAATGTTTGTGATAAAAACTAAAAGGGTGAGAGTCCTTAAGAAGAGGTTGCTGAATATTTTTGAGGTTTTGGAAGAGCTGTTTGAGAGCTTCAGAGGGGTTTATCAGGAAACTCCAGAGCTCTGAGCAACCTGGTCTCATGGAAGATGTCCCTGTTCATGGAAGGGGTTGGAACAAGTTGGTCTCCAAGGCCCCTTCCAACCCAAACCATGCCATTCCCAGGATCATGTTCAACACACAAAGAAAAGATTGCATCCAGTACGTAAAATCATCAAATCACAGGATGGTTTAGCTTGGAAGGGACCTTCAAGACCTTCTAGACCCACCCTTTGCCCTGGGCAGGAACACTTTGCCCTAGAGCAGCTTGCCAGATACACAACATATCTCAGTAAAATAACCTGAGTGCAAAAGAAAGGAACCAAACAGAGCAGATTCGCTCAACAAAAAAACATAAACAGAAACTTTGACTCGAAATTCCAGGCATGACTGCTCTTGTGCTGCTGCCAACAGTATGTGAAATGTGAGCTCCAGGTCTGCCAGCACCAAGAGGATTTCAATATCACAAGCCCTAATGATTTCTATTGCCTCATTGTAGCATCCTCTGAAAGAAAACACAGCGCTGGATCAATGCAGTCATTGACTGACTCGGTGGATGGGTAAGTGATGCACATTAATCCAGCCTGCACTGAACTGGAGTGGTCCTTGGAATTACAACTAAAGGGACAACAATGCAATCTTCCCTTTAACCGGAGCAAGAGCTGCATTGACTTTTCCAGCTCTGTTTTCCAGCAGGCTCTGCCAGCTCCGTTGCAAGGCAGCCTGGCCAGCCCTCCAGCACCTCTGCACAAAAAGGGAGCAGTGTTAGGTGAACCAACCCTCCAACACAGCCCAGCACAGCACACAGCTGCACCATTTAAAAGCACTTTGCACTCTAAAGCATCTCTGTAAGCTCACTGATCTGTAGGTTCTTCATATATACCCTTAAAAATCTCGCTGGAGATGGTGAGAGATCAGAATCGATATCTTCATTTGATAGATGGGCAACCAGATTAAACAGCAAACCAAAGGCTGCACAACTTTTTGTACCACGTGGTCCTAAACTGGAATCCCATTCCAAGGCTGGGATGGATATAGGATTTTCTCCTGAGCTATAAAACTCCCTGTTCTCTCCACCACACTGAACTTGCCTGTAGCACAGAACTGTTCTGCAACTGCTCAGCTCCCTTTGTTTCATGTGTTTTTTAAAGAACTGACCCAGTATCACGTCTGGAACACAGAAACTCAGGCAGACCATCAAGTCCTGCTTTCTGACACAGCAGAGCCAGGGGATTAGAGAATAACACTCAGGCTGTACAATTAAATTATAGATGCCATGCCCTGCCCCCTGTGCTGCAGGAGAGATCTTGTGCAGCTGAGGGCTGAGCTGGCCCCTCCACGTTCTACACTTTTATTTCCAGGGAAAAGTGACCATGAGGAGGAAATCCCAAGGCTCAATAAAATTAACACTGGAATTCACTAGTGCCCAGAGGCCAATGGCAACCCACGGGGCTTGGATGGATCCCTAGGAAACAAGCATTCATCCAGCCAGGATAAATATCCAAATCAAACAAATGGAGCCCCAAATATATTTTTTAAAAGAAAAAAGCCCTACATACCTACCTTCCAAATGTTCATCTTCAGCTTTCATTAATGCAGTGTTTGGTCCCACTTTTTTTACACAAAAAATAAAGCCAAGCCTAACTCTCATCCAGGAGATGATTACAAAGAGGAATATGAGGAACTTAAAGAGTTTAGGCTTTCAAGATCCAGAATTTTAGAAAATTGGGCTTTTAAGTTGCATTTTTGGATGTTGGTTTGGTGTATTTCAACAGAGAAACTTTCTGTCTGAAGAACTGAGAGAGCAAATTTGCACGGTAAGATCAAACATGATTACCCATGATACAACTATTAAAACATTTACTGCTGTAGAATTTCTTTTGGTGTATTTATCTTCTATATTTGTTACTGATGCCATTTGGAAAATAATTAATAGGTAAAGTCCTCAAAGTAGGGTTAAACTTTAGATATTAAAACAATACTTTTGAGTAATTCAGTAAAAATAAACCTTTTTTTCTTTTCCTTGGTTTTCTAACACAGAAAACTGGTCAATCATGATTCATTTTTACCATTCAGTTGATTCAGCATGGACTGATTCAAAATTTAAAGCTGAAAGACCTTTTTTTTTGATGCCACAAAAAGTCTACCAAGTTTAAGCAAAAAATATAAGATGCAACAGTGAGTTAAAAATAAAAGAACCTCTTTCCTTGTGTGAACTTCTTTAGCATAGAGTCCTGACCAGTCTTTGGGGAATCCTGTTTTCATGTAGGTACTGTGAGCCAGAGATTTATCAAGTAACACAATCCACACAGTACAAACTTCAGCTCCATTATTCTTTCTAAGGAATGTTGAGGAATAATTTATCATTATATCAGCTCTAAAAGCTTTTATTTCTTAAAAAAAGTCTCCTCACATCCTTTTATTTTTTACTTGATGTCATTTCAGAAGGTCTCAGTCATCATTTCCCAGTTATTAGCAACTCTCAAAGTGGTATCTACAAGGCTAAAATGCAAGTAAAAATCATATATTTAAAATTTAAGATCTATTTTTCAGGTTTGTTTCCATATCTTCCTTCACAATGAAAAGAAATCCCAAATACCTGTTGTTGAACACTCTGGACAGATAAAAGTGGAAAACTTTTTGAAGAATTTAATTTGAACCCCTAATTTAAAAAGTTCATGAACATTTTCATGTCTGGGACTACCAACATTTTTTCTTTTCCCGTGCAAGAATTTCACTGAGCATCACAGGTCAATCAAATGTTTCAGTCTCTGGAGAAAGTGGAAGAAATCACTTGAAAATGGCTGGAAAAAATCTTGGTTCCAGAAGGAGTTTTGAAAAGGTGGACTCAAGGTCAGCAAAGTGCTAAACGCTGTTCGTGGCTCCCCCCAGTCCCTCGGTGCTCCTGCAGAATTTGGCTGGAACAAGCAGAGCTGCTCCAGGAGGCCTTGTCAGTGACCACAGGGCAGCTGCTGGACTTGGAAAATAAAGGATATTTCAGAGGAAGCCAAAGCTCTCTTGTTTACACAGCCTGCAAGTGGAAGAACAGATGCTCAATGCCTTAAAAGTTATAAATACCTTACTGTGGTTTAAGTCAGAAAGATGCATCAACACATATTTTGTTTAATTGTTCCCAATTTCCCTTGGAGAGCTGAAGAGCTGGGAAAGTTTTCTGCCTAATTTGAGGAAATTGAAGCCTTCATATGATATGATAAAACCATTTATTCATATGATAAAAAAAACATTTATTCATATGATAAAACCATTTCAAAACAGGAGTTAACCATGGAACAAAAGCATTTCTGAGTTCGCTTTATCAGATTTTGTTATGAATTAAGCACAAAGATCAAAATCCTGGATGTTGGAGTGGTTTGGAGGTGACTCTTCTGTCAAGAAAATAAATATAATTGTTGACCTGAATCCCAATAAAATGACATTCTCACTTTCCAACTGGTCATATTTATATTAAGAATAAGTTTGTGCAGGTAGAATTGATTATAAAGAGAAAAGCTCTTGGGATCCCCTGTGCTGACATTAAGCTCCACAAGCTCCTAGAAAAGCTAAACAAACTGTCCAAGCTTGGGAGGCTTTGTGCAGGGTAGAGATGCTGGGGAAAAGGGAAAAGAGAATTTTTAGGGTTTGAAAAATATCTTCCAAAAAAACCAGCTCTCTTATTAAAGCACCTGTTGAATTCCTTAGCTAGAAAGAGGGTTTTTTTCAATTTTTTTCCCCTCAATGAATAGATTTATTAATTTGATATATTCAGACCTGTTCAGAATATCTTAGACTGCAGTAGTTGACTTTGCAAGTACTTGATTGCACTAAAACTCTGATTTTAACACCAACTTACCTTCTTTTTTGATTCCAAGGTGATTTTTCCTTCTGCAGACAATCAAAGGTGAAGTCATGTACATGAAATCATTTGAAGAGATAAAATTTTTAAACTCTTATTTTAGTCTATAATAACAAAATTATAATCAAGGATCAATCAATACATTTATTTTTACATACATTTATAATGTGTGTTCTAGACCCACACCATAGCCTTCAACAATAATTTCAGAAGTTTTGTCCCTGAGAATTTCAAAGTTCCAGAATATATTAAGAGAATCAAATACAAGAAATTTCATTTTTGACCAAAATTTTTCCTGCACAAATCAATGTATGGTTTAATTAATTGCAGTCACTGGGATTTACCACATGAAAACCAGGTGAGGTTATTAAAGAATAAATTAACATTTCTGCACTTTACAACTACGTATTTGAATTTAGTAAAGTTATTTAGTAAAATGTAGCAAGTTTGATGCTTTCCCTTTTAGAAATATTAAAAATCACTTCAAGAAGACTGAAAAAATTTGGGCAATAACTCCCTTACAGCTGTACCAGTGCAGCCCATTCCATGCTCACCAACAGCTTCCATATTTCTACAGATTTTTTTATAATAAGATTACAACAGCCATGAAGTCACCTTAAGCTTTTCAATTTGTATGGATTTCTCCTAAAAATAGTTGTTGGATGCCTGAATTACTTGGTGGAATGCCATAACAGCTCATGCAAAGGCCAGGCTGGATGACCAAAATAGTCCCCATTGGTCTTCAAATCCAGGAGTCAATTAATAGATGGATCTGCTATAATTTAGAGGCTTTTTTTTCATGGATCCACTTGAGATTCAATAGAAATGGCTAAGCTTTAATTATTTTAACATCTGATATTTGTCAAGCAAATGACTTCAAAATCAATCCATGACTTTCCATCCTGGTGAAAATGTTTAATTACAGTAACTACTGGTAAAATTAGCTCAGTCTGGTCTCCAGTGCTTTTGGTTAGTGTTAAATACTGATATGGTTGTTTATCATCCTGCCAGGTTCCAGGGCTCAGGAACATTTCCCAGTTCCATTCAGAAAATCCTGCTCTCACCTCTAACAGAGGCAGCAAAAGCATCTACCTGTGCCTTGTGATGTAGGAGGTGTTTCCAAAGAGCTGGAGAGTAATAAATTCCATTATTATGGATGTAAAGACCTTTAAGAAGAGCTAAAATCATGGATTTCTGCACGAGTTATAGAACTTTTTCTAAAAACCCTCAGAACAATAACTCAAAGTTAATAAAAAAATAAATGAAGGCATTTAGGTTGAACATTAGGGACAATTTCTGCATTGAAAGGGTTGCCAAGCATTGGAACAGGATGCTCAGGGAAGTGACAGAGCCTTCATCTCTGAGAGGGTTCAAAATTCATGTGGATGTGGCACTTGGGGACATGGGTGAGTGGTGGCCTTGGCAGTGCTGGGGGAATGGTTGGACTCAGTGATCTTAGAGGTCTTTTCCAACCTTAAATTCCAGCCTCTGTAATTCCAAACTCTATAATTCCATTGTTATTGATAGATTACCTTTCTACTGAAGACTGGACAATTAATTATTCAATAGCTTATTTTCATGGAGAAGACTTTAGAACTGACAATATATTTTCATGTCTTCTTCCATCTGTTTTGCCTTCTGCATCCACAAATTTCTTCAGTAAAATTATTTCACCTCGCAAAGATACTTTTGGAAGTGGACCTGCAGTGAGCTGAGCCAAGAAATAGATTAAGTCAGACAAAGACATTGCAAAAACCAGTGTTATTCAAAGTTTCACTTATGGTTATTAATTTGAGCGTGACCCCAATGAGCTGAGGTAACAATATTGGGTTTTTTGGGTCATACTGTACATTTTCCTCATGACAGGAAGAAGTTCTTCTGGAATTGCTCTAGCACTGAAAAGGCTGGCAGTAGTGAGGTGAAATATGGCAGGAAAATAACATCCAGCCAAACAACCTCTGACTGAACACAGTAACAAAAAATTTGGGTGGATTTCAAGCAAGTCCCATCCATAAAAATTCACACATTCCCCCATCAGGAATGTGTAACTCACCCCACTCTGACTTTCACTTATGTGGGAAGGTTAAAAGCTGATTGAAATGCACAGACTGATACAAATGTAGGGATTCTACAAACCCTAAATTCTGAATGCTACTTGGGGATTTCTACAAAGACCAGACACCCCCAAATAGCTGCCTCAAAGTGGGAACATTCATGTGCTGATGAGGACTCAACTCTGACCTATCCAGCAACCCAAGATGGGCAGGTCTAATGGTTGGACTTGATGATCTTAGAGAATTTTTCCAATGTAAATTACTCCATGATTCTAAGTCATGATGGGAGTTAATTAAGCTCATTTATATCTGGGTAGAATTGAATAAAATTTAGTGTGAGCATTTTAGGATTGTTTAAAAAAAAAAAAAAGAGTTTGTCCAAATATGAGAAAACTTAATTAGGGATTTTACAGATAAATTAAAATGCATCTAATTTAGAATTCTACAAACATATTGAAGTGTTTAAGGGTGGACCTAAGGCTGCAGACACCACATTGTCTGGAGAACTTCTCTTGGTGGAGATTTGAACAGAAGCTACTGTTAAGAGCTCAAATTTGTTTCTCTCTAGGACAATACACACACCCTGGTAGAAAGGTGTATTCAAATGCAAAATGCACTCCAGGCTGATAGTTCTAATCTCCTTTAATCTTCCTCTCTTGATTAACAGTAAGGGCTTCTGTGAAGGACAATTGATGTGGTGCAATAGGTCACCTTCTGGTCCCAACCTTGGTGGTGTAATCAGATACCTGGCAAGCTTAATAGAGGTCAGTTAATGCAAAGATTAAAATTAACTGGAAGTCAATAAGGGAATAATAAAGGAAAATTATCACCCTGTTGCTCCTACTTTGTAAAAGTAAACCTCACATTGCAGGCCAGGAGTAAAACCAAATGGAGTGACAGGCGATCCAACAGGCCTTCAAAAGCCCTCCAGCAAACAATTTAATGATTTCAGGTACCCTTTAAACTAAGTGGCCAATCACTGTTAAATCCTTTGGTATTCATTGTAATAACACTGATCATGATGAACTCTTTTGGTATTAATGTGGATGTAATATATACCTTTTTAATTATAGAACAAGAAAATCCAATTACCCCTTTGCCTCATCAAAGTTCTTTGCCAGCCCGACTATTTAAACATACATTATGAAACATTCAGACTGAGGGAGGTTTCTGTGCAAAGCAAGAGGCAAACCCTGCTGCCTGCTGACCACTCCTAACGGGCAGGAATTTTGGGGGAAGGTCGGTGTGCCAAGCACCTCCTGCTCCTTGCAGGATCGGGCCTTGAGAGTGCATAGAAAACAGAGGATGCACTGGTCAGCTTTGGGAACACCCTGATTTACAAGGCAGAAAGAATTTGTTTCTACAATGAAGCAGAGCCTGCTCTGAACAGTTAAAATTGCCATTAGTTGGAGCAAAATTTGCTCTGTAGAAGGGGGAGGAATAAATGATAGGCTGAGCAAACTGCTTTGGTTTTATTCCATGTACCACAGGCTGAAGCCTCCACTTTCAGTTCCTATACTCTGGGAAAACTTTGAATATAGACTGGATATAGTGTTTAAAATTTAACTATTGGGTGATAGAAGCAGAAAAATTCACATTCTAGAGTGAAGTCCTTTTGACCTGATCCTGTATTATAAATAAAGCCAACTTCAGAAATGTGTAATCACAGAGTGTATTGGTCAGGTCCCATAAGCAGTGGGAGTCAACCTTTTAGGAGGATGAGGTCGGCCCATACTCAGTTATGCCACTTCATTTGTTAATCAAAAATAGGGAGGTTTGCTCAAATACATTTATTGTTGTCCCTTCCTAGAAAGTGGCCAAGCAACCTTAAGTCAAAAATTTTAAGTTCTTAATTTTTTTTGGTTTTTTGGCCACCCTGTCAGTTCAGTCCCACAAAAGCAAAATCTGCCAGAACACTTCCAGGAGAACTTCATAACCTTGTGAAGAATCTGAAATATTGCAGAGCACTGCTATTGAAGGGAACCTATGAGGTATCATCTCCTATTCCAGTTTAAAATTACCCCAAAATCACACTCAGAAGAAAATTCTTATGACACTTGCAGCAGATTAGTCTCAGCCCACCTGTCCCAAAGGTGAGCTATAGCAGAGGTAGCAAAGCTCAGTGTTTGCACGTAGGAGTAGAGTCTGAGTAGGGACCAGGGGGGCTACAGACCACTATGGTATATAAATATACTTAAACAACAAATGCTTTTACAGCAAAATGACTCTGTAATCATGCCAGACTTCAATTTGTAAGCTATCACTGAACATTTGCAAGATAATTGCCCCATATCTATAGCTCCATTGCTACTACAACCAGTTCATCACTAAAGGAACATTCAGAAGGAACAAAATCAAGTATTCACAATCCCTTAATGCTACATGAGACAGTATAGGATTAATAAAGATATTTTAAATGCAATAAATGCTGCTCTTTCTTTAAAAAAATTACATTATAAAAACCTTTCTTAAACATTATTTGAATAAAGTCTCATTACTCACAGTCCAGAGAAGTTCATTAGGAGAAGATCACTTTGGAAAGCATTCAACTAACTAGCCTTTCTTCTCAGCAGTGAATTACATTAGCTACTTCCTAGTTATTTAAATCTTGAAATAAAAGATGTAAACGCTACACTGACATCTTAAGATCATTGGTAAGGCAGGTCTTGCATGCACAAAAATGCCCAGCTGGTCCGGAGATAAAACAGATTGATAATTAGTTGCAAAATGTAACATTTCATCAGGAATATTTTGAATAATCCAATTTATCTTTGCCAGATATGCGGCACATATTTTTCCTTTGGAGACTCTTTGTTCTTTAACATAACATTATAATTTCAGCCTCCTAATTAACGCGCTCGTCGGTCGGCCCTGCCTTGATGTCCCGCCGCCGATGGGGGCCGGCGGGCCTGTGTGGAGAGAAGGTGGCTGCCCTGAGCCGCACGCCACCGCCGGCCCCCGCTGCCTCCCACCACCCTACTGGGGCCCAACTGGTTTGATGGGGGCGAGATCAAAGCCCGTGGCTGGCGGGGAGGAGGGCCTGGCTCTGCCGGCCTGCCCGTGCCAGCGCGGCCTGCGGAGCGGCTGGGATTGCTCGGCGCTCTCCAACAGGCTCCCAGTGCCTCGGCTTCCTCATTAACTCATGGAAAATGGTGCCACACTCGCTGCCCACACGGATCCAGGGCTGGGGGGTCCCACAGCTGCCGCTCCCGC
>JACBWW010000010.1:31500249-31513625 GCA_020086605.1 Lanius collurio | reverse complement strand
GAGATGGAAGTCATGTAGCCTTATCAGCCTGCACCTCTGATATGATAATGATATCTGTACCGCCCAGAAAGTAGGTCACAGTAATTCTTCATAGCAGTTTTTGTAACCTACTCAGGGACTACAAGGCCAGCTATTCTAAAGATAATTCTGAATTTCTTTAATAAGATTTTATTGGATTCAGATAATTGATCCGATTATTGAAACCTGGGGAAAGTGCTATTGACCTGAATATATACATCAGTAATTCTTTTTTAAATGAATTTAGGTCATCACAAAGTTATTGCTTCTGCTTAATGTCAGGCAAGGTGCTCATTACAGGCCTGGCAAACAGACACAGCTCCCATGGTCCTGTCCTCCCCAAAATACGTGGGAAGCTCCTTCCTCCTGCCCTCAAGAGGGGTTGGGGGACTTGAAGAGTGAGTTAAGCACTTTGGGACTGGTCTGACTTTCACAATGAGAATCATATCTTTTGATTTCTTTTTTTTTTTTTTTTCCTTTGTCTCTCTTTCAAGTAAGCATCAGCAGAACTCTGCTGTTGCCTCTCATCTTCCCTGCCTGTGGCAGGGGTGGGAATGAAGTGTCTTTAAGGTCCCTTCCGACCCAAACCAGCCTGTGATTCTGCAATTTCATTTCTGGTACTGCAGCTATTTCTGATCATCCGATTCCAGACCTCTCCATTTCCCACCTTACTCTTTGCTTACTTTCCATACCATCATCTACACAATGCTCTTTATTCCCACAGCACCTGGCCCAAGCAGCCCTCCCACACTCCTTTTGGAGAGGGAGAAATGACTCAGAAGTCATTTCTAATTACACCTCCTGTGTTACCCACCCTGCTCCCAGTCCATTGCAGTGTGGAGACACCAGTTCCACCTTTTGCAGATCAAGCAGCTGTCCCTGGGAGGTGACAAGGAGAGTTTCAGAGCAGAGGATCCATGGCCATACTGCCCCAGGTGGGTGGAAGAGCTCTGGCTGTGCTTCCTTCCACCCCTCACAGCCTCAATGGATAAAAGCTTTTCCCAGGAAGGGAAAAATGACATTTCCCACTTCTTGCAATTGATAAATCTCAGCTGAGGGTGGCTGGGCTGCTCTGATTGCCTGGGAGTGCCCTGCTGGCTGGGCTATGGCTTCCCCCACCTCCCTGCTCTAACCAGTGTGCTTGGTGAGCTCTCCCAGGCCAGGCACAGCAGCACCAGGTGAGATGGAAATGCTCCTGGAGACAAAGCTGGGACAGCCTCGTTCCCACTGCTCCTACAGAATGGGACTGAAATTGTCTGTACAGCCGAGCCTGGACCTGCCTCTCTCGGCCCCAATCAGTTCCCAATGACTGACTTTCCACAAAAGGCTCTGTTTCATTAGGGAGGAGATGGAAAAAAAGGCATATTTTTCTTATTTGTTATTTTTGCACTCCTCAGCTGCACAGTTCTCAAAACAAAACTTATCCTTGACCTTACTCACCTTCCTTTTAGCATGATTATGTAGAGTATTTCTTTTTACTTGGAGTTTGCTTTTTACAAGTATTTTATTCCTTCTTTTGTACAAAGTCCAAGCCTCAGCCTTGCTACTTTAAGCATTTTTCTTCAGATACTTTTTTTCCTGAAGCAAAATATCTTTTCCAGATAGGATAATTTTAGCCCATTAGCAGCTCCAGGTTGGTGGTGGAATTACCCTTCCCTCCTCTACCAACCTCTTGGAATTGCTTGGAACAATGAAACCACAGGAAGATTTGTCTAAGTGGGTGTGAATACCAAGCTGGAATGTACAAAATAATTAACCAAATTCAAATTAAAGGGACTTTTCCAGGCTTGTATCGCAAATCTTTGGATGTCTCCCTAAAACATGGTCCTAAATGGCTTCCCAAGCTGCAGGGGAATCAGTCCCTCAGCTGCACATGGGGGTCATGGAGGAAATCTCTGCATGGGATCTGGGTGATGACAAGTGATGGAACTGGGGTTGTTCAGCCAGGAGAAGGTTCCAGGAGCTCCTAGAGACCTTTCCAGCACCTAAAGGGTCTCCAGGAGAGCTGGAGAGGGACTTGGGACAAGGGATGGAGGGACAGGACACAGGGAATGGCTTTAAGCCAGAAGAAGGTAGATTTGGTTTGGATATTGGGAAGGAATTGTTCCCTCTGGGGAATGGCTTCAAACCACTGGGGCTGGATGGGATCTTGGGCAGGAATTGTTCCCTGGGAGGGTGGGCAGGCCCTGGCACAGGGTGCCCAGAGCAGCTGTGGCTGCCCCTGGATCCCTGGCAGTGCCCAAGGCCAGGCTGGACATTGGGGCTGGGAGCAGCCTGGCACAGTGGGAGGGGTCCCTGCCATGGCAGGGCTGGCACTGGGTGGGCTTTGGGGTCCCTTCCAACCCACACCATTCCATGATTCTATGAAGTCCTGCCCATGCTGGAGACCAGCTGGTGACCACCACCTGCAGAGCCAAAGCCATCCTTGAAGTTCCACCAGAGCTTTATTCCAGTCCTGGATAACCAAACAACTTTTGCCTGTGCTTTTCCGTGATTTCTTTTGTTGCTGCTTTTCATTTCCCTTTGCGTTGTGTGGAATTATGAGCTCTAATTACGTAAATAAACAGCCAGGAAACAACCCAAACCTCTGGGGGTCCTGAGGGGATTCCCTTCCCTGCAGACACACTGGCCACTTGCAGGTTCCCACTATCTTTGCTTTCCTCTTTTTCTTTCCTTTTTGCTGCCTAGAGGGGAGGATTTGTCACTAAGCAAAACAAGTCTCTCAAACTTCTAAGAAAATCATAAACAGGCTGCAGTCCCTCATGAAAGCGAAGAAAACAAATGTGTGAACGGCAAAATCAACCATCTCTAATTTATTTATCATTGAAAAGCTAATTGCATCCTCCTTAGAAGCATCAAAAAAAGCCTCAAAGTGCTGCAAAACACACGAGCGTTTAGGGCATCCTCTGGGATTATCCCAGGCAGCTCCTGCCATCCTCCCTCTGATGCTGAGTGAGGTGGTTCAGCCCTACAGGCTCCATCCTCCCCAAAAATCCCTGGATGGGGTGCAGCTTCCCACCCTCCTGCATCAGGGAGTGGCAAAGGTTGAATTCCTCACCAAGCTCCTATAAAATATAATTTCTTATTTTGTTTTTTTCCCCCCAAGACATTGTTGGATGTGAAAAAAGGCTTTAACATCATGAAGGGGTTTGGGATTTTTCCAAATCTCCTGAGGAATTACCTTTACCTTTGGAAGAGTCTTGTGTCATTCAACAGGTGCAGCTCCTGGAAGTATCTAAATAAAAATAAAAAGAGTCAATTCTGCAGGCATTCCTTAGAAAAAAGGACTGAACAGAAATGATAATGTTTTTATAAAAAACCCCAAATATCTATGGCAAGATAAAACCCTCGATTAAATTTTACAGTCTGGTATAAAAAGTGTTGTCTCAGGGTTGTTATTTTCTATTATCAGCGAGAGTTTTCCTGAAGACACTGAGATAACTCATCGGGCTTTTCCTCAGCCCTGACTCAGCTGGAGCTGAGGAAAATTCTCCTGGAAGTGAAAAGAAACACCAGGACAGAAGAGCATTGACAAAGCAGGGATGATAATTGTCCCTTTTCCTGTCCTCAATCAATATCCAACTATGAATATTTAGGGATTTACTGCAAGTTCATAGAATTTTAGTTTTCCCTCACACCATTTGATTGTGAAAAAAATGTTAAATATGTCCTGTACCAAAATGATATCTATTAAAATCGTCACAATTTTTTCTGTTTTGTCTGTAAATTATCTTGCTGTAGGCTCACCAAAACAATATCTATAAAGTTCCAAATCTGGTTTTTCACTTTCTTTCAGTCACTCCTTTGCAGTGAAATAATTGCAAGCAGAGTTCGTTAGTGGATAATCAATATCCTGCTGCCAGTGTTAATGGGACATGTGATAACATAAGAACAGTCCCTCTCTAAAACAAATTCCTGACAATTACTACCAATCATTCCAGAAGGGTTTGGGGTTTTTTTCCCAAATCAAAAATAAGCCAGGAGTTTGTTTTTAGTGTGCACAGTCATAAAGTGATCGTTTGTGAGAGCTACAGATTATCCATGAATAATCCAACCTTTATTGGAGTATTCACTGATAATCTATAGGTTTATTTTTGATTTCTATAAATGGTGAATAGCTCAGCTGTGTGCTCAGATGTGTTGGTGAGTTAGCAGATTAACAAAGTAAATGTATGAGTAGAGGAAAATACCCCTTTTTTTCACCAGATAGAAGCCATCAGCTCTTTATTCTCTCAATAAATTTCCGACCTGAAAAACTCCTTTTCAGTAAATCCTCAGAGCACAAATAACAGCAGTGAATCATAGAATCAAAGAATGCTTTGAGCTGGAAAGGACCTTAAAGATCATTTCATTCCAACCCCCTGGCACGGAGAGTGACACCTTTAAAAGATTCCTTAAAAAAATTATCTGTAATGACTTAGCAACCCTCCTTTAAAATCCCATTTTTTTAATAAATAAAAAGCTCCATTACTCCAATAAAATCCTATTTTAATCCATTAATTTGAGAAACAGGAACACAAATATTATTGATGCCAAGTGGAGCTGAGATCACCCAGTGATACCCCCTAAACTTGTGACTTTGAGTTAATTGTGAAGCAACAGCAAGTGAAAATCAGTGTGAAAAGGAACAAGTAAGACAGAAAACAACCCCTAAATTAAAGACCTTTTCCTCTGCAGCAGTTTGGGCAGCAGCCTGGACTGTCATCAGGGGATAAATCAATTTGCAGGGCTGTGGACAGCTCTTTAATGGGAGTTCAGAATGGTTTAATTGGGGGAGTGTGTGAGAAGCTGGAGGTGCAGAGTCAGGCTGGGTTCAGGGCACGGGTGTGTGCAGGTGTGGGCATGTGGGGTTGGGCTGCTTCTCCAGAACATCTCTGCCAGGACCTCCTGGGGTCTGCAGCCACCACACACATGGCTCTGCTCATCCATGAAACTCCCACATATCACTCCTACCTGACTTCTCAAATAACAGGGAAAAAATGATGATGTGGGTTATGAAACTGTTTTAAAAGTGAAATGTTACCTTTTGAACAGAGCATGGGGCTGTTTTCTCCTTTGAGGATGGTGCTGTTGGGTGTGAGAGGGCTGGAGGTAGGGCACAACTTCCAAAAGCCTTGGAAAATATTCAGGAGACAGCAAAAGGATGATGCAGCCCTGGGAAACCCCTCCCTCTGTGCCAGGAGCTGATGGAGAATGAGATCACAGCTCAAGCTGCACCAGGGGAGATTCAGGTTGGGTATTAGGAAAGGTTTCTTCATGGGAAGGGTGGTCAAGCATTGGGAAGGCTGCCCAGGACACTGGTGGGGTCACATCCCTGGAAGTATCCAAAAGCTGAGTGGATGTGGCACTTTGTGACATGGATGAAATCAAAATTTGGTCCTGATGATCCTGGAGGTCTTTCCTACCTCAAAGATTCCATGATCCTATCCCTCAGTTTTGGATATTGGAATCCAAATCACTCATTGCTCATTCCTTAAACCCTCCAATGTCTCCAACTCCTGTGGCAGGGATCCCACAGCCCTCCCTGAAGCCCTGTCCCTTGTCACCAGCCTGTGGTGTGGGCCTTGCCACATCTTTTGGCTGTTCCTGGATTCTTGTATCAGCAAAAAGGGGAGGAAAAGAGGTATCCTCAAAACTTCCTGAGTTATTCCCTATCAGCTATTCCTTATCTGTTACCTTTTGGCCATTTTCATCCTTGTTAGCCACAAAATTCATGTTCCAAATTTGACAGGCTGTCGTCACACACACACCTCACCCTCTGTCTGATCATTTCCATCAGCCCTCTCTGAACTGTTTCTACTTCAGCTGTGCTGGTTTGGAAATGGAAATGAAAGCAGCATTCAAGGCAAAGGCACAGCACCCCTTTATGTAACAGCATTCAAATATTTCAGCACTAATTTCTCTCACACGTCCTGTGCCAGGGTTTGCTTTTCATCCAGGAGGAATGGGATCGGTGAAGGGACAGTGAGGTGGGGCCCAGGAGTTCCATTGGTGGAGAGGAAACATCTGCTCATCCCTGTTTAGTGACCAAGGCTGGGCTGTTCCTTTCCTCCCCACTGCAGTTTTATCCCAAAGCTGACAGTGACACACTGAGTCTTGTTGGGGACCTGCTCTGGGACTTCTCACTCTGCAACTGGGGGGTAGAACTGTCATAGAAATAGAAATTCATGGAATGGTTTGGGTTGGAGGGACCTCAAAGCCCACCCAGTGCCACCCCTGCCATGGCAGGGACACCTCCCACTGTGCCAGGCTGCTCCCAGCCCCAATGTCCAGCCTGGCCTTGGGCACTGCCAGGGATCCAGGGGCAGCCACAGCTGCTCTGGGCACCCTGTGCCAGGGCCTGCCCACCCTCCCAGGGAACAATTCCTGCCCAAGATCCCATCCAGCCCTGCCCTCTGGCACTGGGAAGCCATTCCCTGTGTCCTGTCCCTCCATCCCTGTCCCCAGTCCCTCTGCAGCTCTCCTGGAGCCCCTTCAGGCCCTGCCAGGGGCTCTGAGCTCTCCCTGGAGCCTTCTCCTCTCCAGGCTGAACATCCCATCCAACCCCAGTGGTTTGAAGCCATTCCCCCTTGTCCTGGCACTCCAGGCTCTTGTCTCTCCACCTTTCCAACCACACACCCTACAAGGAGTAAGTTACTCTGTGTAACCAACACTTGCCTTTGCCCAGGGAGTATTGCAAGTAAAGGTTGGGATAATTCTTGTTTCAAGCTCAGTTCTACAGTATCCAAATTCTTGTGCTCCATTGGACACTGCAAGAAAAAAAAACCCTTTATTCTGCTCTAAAATGTTGACTTTCTCCCAAAAATAACCCTCACTCTGCTGGTTGGGAGACCATGCTCTAAATCCATTTGCTTTCCAATGTTTAATAGAGGGACTTCAAAAGCTGCTCCTCTGCTCGTTGATGGACATGACAAAACAATAATATTTTTTCCCAAATATTGGAACCTCAATAATATATCCCCCAAATCTCCCAGCCACAAAAGTATTTTACAACTAAAGCAGGGTGGGTTTTATGGGTCAGATGTTGTTGTCCTACTGCACTGGAGCTTGTATCCTCCTGATACCACACATGTTTGTTCTCTACTTAATTTTTAATGTATGTATTTGTTTTTATATTAAAATTCAATAAAATTTTAATTATAAAACATAATATATCACACTGAAGTATATATATCTACAGAGAGGCACATCTGTGGTTTTACAACAGATGTGTGGAACTCTGCAAATATTTAAGATGCAGATTTTGCCACTAAAATGAGCACATTCCCAGCTTGCCTGCAGATGAAAAACTCAGGTAGGCCCAGGTTGAGGGCACCTAAATGGGTCCCTGATCTCAAAGAAAGCAGAAAGTTGATGAGGAGTTACTGAATATCAGCAGGGAGCAGGAGGAAAATCAGAATTAGAGTCACAAGAAACGAAAAGAAAGGGAGAACCTCTAAGATGCAGAAAGAGTTTTTCCATAAATATGTTTTTTGTAGTTCTGAATCCTTTCTAATTCATGCCTTTTCTGAACTGTAGATCTTCCTAACACTCACTGGCAGGAGAAGCATCTTTCTGAACTTGTGTGAAGACTGCACAGCATCTTTTGTGCAATTTACTTGTTGCCTGTTGTCATTGAAGACTCTCAATATGAAGAAATTCTCTGTTTCCTTTTAATTTTTGAAGCAGAATTTATTCTGCTGCCATTGCCATGTCTGTTGTGCTCTATTTATTCCCATGACCCTCTCAACAAGAATAAAGTCATACACACATTTCAGGAGAAGCCTGGGGTAAGAAGGAGGACATTAAAATAATAATGAATGAAGAAAATTAAACTTTGGTGCTTATCTAAAGCAGTCCAAAGTGAAATTGTCGTGTAGATGTAGATTCAAAGTAGCCCCAGTGAAAAAATAAAAGTGATGGGAGGAGAAATAGGCCCTATGGAGAGAAATAATGCAGAATTTGTCAGAGAAAAACTCTATCAAGATGGGGTTTTTCAGCTTAAACACCAACTTTTCCAGTTTTGGTGCAATTTTGGGGTGGCTCCCCTCACCCAAGCCTCGAGGTCCACAAAAAGCCATCGTGGATTTGGGGCTTGGCCAGCCCAGAGAAGCCACTGGAAGCTCTTCTCCAGCTCCTTTATCTCTCTTTTCTCACCAAAACTCTCCATTTCTCAGCTTCCTCTTGCACACAAGAATGGGGAATATTTAAATCCTCATCTGAATAATAAATAAAACCAAATCTCCATGAATTATCCAGAGGAGCCTGAACTGCACACTACATCTTGCTTTGCACTACCTTGAGCACACTCAAGCCCTAAATTTCATCCTAGATGTTGTTGCACTGAACATTCCCAGCATTTTCCCTTAAAGACATCAAAAATCCAGTGCCTGAAATGCAGATTTTCCCATTCACTGCCCACACTGCAAGGCTGACCCACATAATTTTAAGCAAGGAGCTGAAATCTCAGCCAAACTCCACAGAGATTCCATATTGTTTTAACTGTTTGCTGAACTCTTTCTAGAATTATTTGTCCTGAATGTTGGTGACACAGAGTGAATAAATAATCACGTCTCACCTGGGAGGAGGAAGTCTGAACAATGAGTTTTTAGCAGTGAAATCATTTTTGGGGAGGGGAGAAGGGAGAAATCTGAGTCGAAGAGCAAGGTCTGCAGGTTGTCTACATGCTTAAAATATTAATCAGTCGGCAACATTTCTCCTCTGGAACTGAAAAAAAAGCAGGAAAAAAAAGACATTTCATAGAGCCAATAACACAACTTGAGAAAGCGTAAGATGATCCTTTCCTTAGAAAAATCCATCACCAGCTAAACTCCTGGAGCAGGGGGAGTTCTCAGAATTGCTTTTTAAAAAAAAAAAACAAAAAAAAACAACAAAAAAAAACCCCCAACCAAATGAAAAAGCTGCTGGTTCTCCTAAAAGTAAGGAAGGGCTGATGCTAATGATTGCTTTCTGTCATAATTGCAGCGAGCTGTCATCAACAAGGAATTGCAGCTCAGAACTCTTGGGAAGTGCAGCAAGAGAGGCAAATCCGTGTCAAACTTCTGCAGATGGTGCAGATTTATGCTCTCTGTCAGACTCCAGTGGAACATGCTGTCTCTCACCTTTTTTTTTTTTTTAATTAAAAAAAAAAAAGGATGAAAAAGGAAAAGGAAAAAAAAAATACAAAGCTGTTATTAATAATCTCCTTGGCATTTTTCACTCTGTGATTTGCTTTGTAAAATGATGACTCTGCCTAAAGTTTTTAACACCATAAATAAACTGAAACCTTTATGCTTCCAGAATGTCACTGCTGTTTGTGAGCAGCTTTCCCTTTCTTCTTGCCTTTTGCTTCTTGCAGAGAAAGCTCAAACATCATCTCCTTGGACTTTCAAAGATGCCACACAGATCTATTTTTAAGCATCTGCGTTCAGGTGCAGAAATAAACTTCTTATTCCCTTTTTATGTTTGTTTAATATTATGGGGGAAATTGTCCCTCCATCCTCAGCACTCTGCCCAGAGCAGCAGACCCTGGAAAATTCTGAATTTAGGATGAGCCCAAAGGCCCAAGTTCAGTGTCCCTCAGCCTTCAAGGACAAGAGAAAAAAACAGGATGAGGGGGAATGTTTTGAGCTGGAAGAGGGTAAATTTAGCTGGGATCTTGGGCAGGAATTGTTCCCTGGGAGGGTGGGCAGGCCCTGGCACAGGGTGCCCAGAGCAGCTGTGGCTGCCCCTGGATCCCTGGCAGTGCCCAAGGCCAGGCTGGACATTGGGGCTGGGAGCAGCCTGGCACAGTGGGAGGGGTCCCTGCTGGAATGGGATGAGTTTTAAACTCCCTTCCACCCAACCCAGTCTGGGATGCTGTGATAACAAATTGGGGTTTGCCACAAGCCTTTGTCCCTTGAGAGTCTCTGTGTCAGAGGTGCCACTGTTCCCTCAACCATCATTTTCCTATTTCTTGTCTTCTAAGACTGAAAACTGGACCCTCAAACCCCTTTGTAATTCAGTCTAGCAGCCATGCAAATACAAATATTTCCATAATCCAAGTATGAATTAAAAGTCAAATTACTTTATGGATTTATTTATATTTGCACACGAGGGACTTCATCAAAACAGACCTCAAGAGCTGAAAAACAATTTTTTTTTTAAGCACAGCTTTTCTCTTTCAGTGTTAGGTTAACAGGTTCAGCTCTGTGATATTGTAAAGCCAAAAGGGGAAAAGGAGCTGTGCTCTGTGAATTTAATGAATTCTCCACTTGTGGTACAAGGCATCTAAATGGCTGTGAAGGAAGCCTGAACATGTTACAGCAGTGTTTTAGTGGAATTGCTCTTCTTGGAGTGGTTTGGACAAGGCTGGAGGTGGGATTTGCATGTGGCTGGGCCAGTCCAGCTCTATAAAACCCCACAGAGATGCTCCTAAACCACCTTGGGCCTGGGGCCTGGACCTGTTCCCCTTCTCCACAGAAAATGATTTCAATCATGGCTTTGTGGTGATTTGCTGCTTCTTTTGGTTTTTTTTAACTTTTTCTTCATAGCTCTCCTTCCACATTTAGGGGAATTTAGTTTTTTTAACTGATTAAAATTTGGGATTCTGGGAAAAAAAAATAATAGTGACCTTTTGATGCCATCTACAAAGTACTCCCACTAAACAGGCAATAAGTGAATCTAATAGACACCCCAACCCACGCCAAGTCCCATAAAATCAGGGTGTGAAGCATAAGGGAGAGAGGGATTCATATTAATAATTCATTCCAAGCAACCCCCTGGAGCAGTTTTACTATGATATGCTATGCAGAATGCTTCAACACACTAATTAATATTTTCAAAGTGTTCCACGAGCCCCTTTTAAAAGCACTTTTGCCATTCATTGAGCATTCTGCATTTCAGAAGGGGAAGCTCAGGCCTGCCCCCCAAACCCAGGGCTGAGCTGCAGGACTTGGGGTGTGGAGGGAGAACCAACACCCCCCAAAAGCTGCTGCAGTGCCCACATGAAGGGGGCCCTTTGCTCCCCAAATCCAAAATAAGAATAAATTACCCTCCCTTGGAGCCAAAAATGCAGGTGACCTCCAGAGAGATCTTGTAATTGCACTGAAGAGTCCCTGCCGGGTTCCCCTGCCCAGATTTTTCCAGGGAAAAGCTCCCCCAATAACTTGAGACAACACCAAGCTCCTCTTTAGACTCTCATACCCATTGTTTNTTTTTTTTGTTTATAGAACACACTTTGTCCTGGCACAAATCACATGAAACTAAATAAACCATGGGACAAGGAAGCAAGAAGAAAATAAATGTCTTCATTCTGAAGCCATTTCCTTTGTGCTTTTGGACTCTGGGGCTCTTTACATTTCAGAGTTTCATGTTTTACTGGCTATTAATCGCCAAATTTAAAAATAAAAAGATAAACTGCTCTCTCTGCCTGTGGTTTAGGAACACACAAAACATTATATTTGGAATATTACAAATCTGTAAGGATTTAAATTCCATACATCTCTGTTAAAAAAAAAAAAAAAAAAGGAAATAACTGAGATTTCCCAAAGTCGGTTAGATTTTCACAAAAATAAAAAAAAAACAGGTAAGGAATTTTTTATATTCAGATTTGAATGGGCAAGTAAAGACATTTTCCTTCTCATTAATGCAATGGATGTTAATTAATAAAATAGTGTTAATAAAGTATTAAAGGACATGGGACTGATCCTGCTCTGAACTGGGCCTCATTTTTTTTTTCCCAGTGCAGCAGGTCTGGGCTAAAATCTGGGTGGTTTTTTGTCAGAAAGTTTTTAATCCAGGTTGTTGAAGTCAGGAATAATTCCCACTGCCTTGACCGGGATGGCATTGAGCCCCTAGAGAAAATCTTCCCCTAAATATCCATTTTTAAACAATTCAGTCCCAAATATAACCTTGGCACTGTTATTTGCTAAAACCCAGCCTCTGGATGTGCTCCTTTTTTACAAAACTTTGGTATTCAAACACCACAGGCGTGGTATCAGAAACACCCAAAACCAATGCTCAGGAAAAAAAAAGCAGATTTTTACCCAAAATGTTGGTGGAGTTTTGTGTCCCACCTGTGAAACAACAGCTCCAAGGCTCCAGCTCTGGGGCAGGAGAGGCTTGTGTGGATCTGGGGGTTACAATAACACAAAGTGAGAATATCAGGGCAGAAAATTGCATCTAATTTGTTTGAAACTCACAGAAGTCTCAGTCTTTTGGGACATATTTTTACTTTACATATTTGTTAATGCGAAATGCTCTCGTTACCAAATACACTTAATATTCGAGTGGAAACTGATTCAGCTTTTGCCTCCTTACTCTCCCTAAACCAAAAATAAAGGTGCTTTTGCATCACCCAGGTGTCCCCCTCACCCCCATCCTTCAGCATTCCAGCTGAGAAAGTGAAAGCACGAATAACACAGCGAGAGTGGGATTTTAATTGGTTCCAAAAATGGGCCAGAAAATTCCCATTTTTCTCACCAGATCTCGTTGTGGATTTGGAAGAAGGAACACAAAGCTTTCAAGGCAGGGCACATTTATTTCTGGTGTTAAATCTCAGCCCCTGAAAGTGGCTCTTATAAACTTCATTTTAAAAGCAGACTCGAGGCGGGCTCTTACAGCCCTGTGATTGAATAATTCATATTATTTGCCATCATTTAGGGAAGCTGCTGAATGCCAGGGAATAAATATTTTGAAAAGTAGGGAAATCTGTCCTTCAACAACAGGAGAAGGGAGAGGTGCCAGCAGCAGGGAACAGCATCTCTATGTCAAAGCAGCACCTTCTACTGCAGTTTAAAAGCCTTTAAAGGACTAGTTTGAAGAACCAGTTTAAAACATCAGTTTAAAGGACCTGTTTAAAGCTCATCCACCCAGCTCTGCTAAAGAAAACTCCAGTAGAAAATCCTCCCCTGAAAATCCTAAATGAGTCAGGCCTGAACCAAGCAGAAAAGGCCAAGGAGGGAAAATCCTTCCCCAGGAGAATCAACCTGCCCCAAACATCCCAGTGAGCCCCTCACCAGTAAAGCTCTCCCAGTCCAAAGCATTTGGGGTCTGGAATAGGCTGGGTGGGCGTTTAAAGGACTGGTTTGAAGACCAATTTAAAACACCAGTTTAAAGGACCAGTCTAAAGGACCTGTTCAAATCTCATCCACCCAGCTCTACCAAAGGAAAGTCCAGTAGGCTCCCCTGAAAATCCCAAAAGTGTCAGGCTTGAATCAAGCAGCAAAAAGCCCAGGTGAGGAAAAATGCTTTCCTAGGAAAAATAACCTGCCCAAAACATCCCCTCACCAGAAAAGCTTCCCCAGTCCAAAGAATTTGGGGTCTGGAACAAGCTGGGTGAAGATTTAAAGGACTGGTTTAAGGGACCAGTTTAAAACTCATTCACCCAGCTCTGCCAA
>JACBWW010000010.1:31483338-31499910 GCA_020086605.1 Lanius collurio | reverse complement strand
AGCCATAATGAATCGTGGGAGGAAGGTGTTTCCTGTGCCATCCATCCAAATCCCACATTCCAGAACATCATTTTCAGTAAGTGCTCCTTAAAAGCACAGGTGAAATAAGGCCACCTTGACATTTCCAAAGCAAAACCATTAAAAAAAATTATTAATTATGAAAATTATTATTAAAGGTGTGATTCTCTTTCTGCCCAGACCAAGCCCCTGCTTTGCTGAGTGCTGGGGGCCTCCTGACACCAAATCCATGTGAAGCCAAGTGGGAAATGTTAGGAGTGCCAAACACCTAAAATTGAGGTGACAAAACATTCCAATGGATTTAGCTTTACTGAACGCCAGCAATGCAAGCTGGAAAGGGAATGACTGATCCAACATCACGATCTGAAATGGAATAAAAGTCCCATCCCAGGGACTGGAGAGGAGAAGCAAATCCTAAGGAAGTGGCAAGCCCAAGGAAAGCTGACACAGCTCTGGTGGCTCAAGCAAACAGCAGCACAAACCCTTTCTGTGCTCTTCCCAACCCAAAACAAAAGCTTGTGGTGCCTGCCAGGACGTACAAATCTTCTGGAGGAACAGAGGAGAGAGAAATAAATGTGCATCTGTAACAAGTCTCCACAGTGTCAAGTAAAAATCCATTTCATCTGCTGGCATTGGCAGCACACACCCATAAATCAGAGAAAGCAAAATATTGCCTTCATATCCATCGGAGATGTTCAGGGAAATAAGGATCTCATCTCTTGGGCTGCCACAAAAATTATCTGTGCCATCAGAAAAGGCAGATTCTGAATGTCAGCAAAAGCAACAAGAACAGCTGTTCTGTTCAGCCTGACCACTGCCTTTGGCCCAGGGAGCCAGCAGGGGAGAAAACCCTCCTGCAGCAGCTTCTGCTGGGGCACAGGGTGGGTCAGAGACCCCAAACCCCACCCTGAGCACACACAGCCCTGACAGCACCAGCAGAGACCACAAAAGTGCCACAAAAGAGCAAAACTGGGAGTCAAACCCCTGCCCTGTGTCTCCAAACTGGGAGGGAAAATGAGTGTGGATGAGTCAGGGGATTGCAGTCACTCACAGAGAGAGCAGAAAACAGCCACAAACACCCATCAGGAAACAGGTTCTAATCTTTCCACTGTCTCATCCCTAAATTTAGGGATTTGTTGAAGATGGGAAGCAGGACATTAACATGTACAACATGCCAGCTATCACTGCAACATAAAATTCCTGGTTTTCCATCTGCCATCTCTCAACAGGGTAAAGGAATTCCTCCTGCAACACATGAGCAGTCATCTCTTTCATGGCTTTTTAATGGAAAGCAAATAAAAACTCTCCAACTTTGAATTTATCAAAACCATCTTGAAGAGTCTTTCAGAAGAGTTTTTCTCCCTTTCTGAGGGCTGCACCAGCTGCATCCAATCATGGCAAATAATTCCTTCCCAGCTATCCAGTGAGCCTGGGAAGGGGCCAGAGCCTGCAGCCCAAATCCAGAGGATGGCTGATAGCACAGGGAAATGGGATTTCCAACTGGAATCATGCTGCAAACAAATTGCAGGTGACCCATAGAAATAAAGACAAGGATTTAAAGAATTAAGTTCCATCAGATAATAACCACAGAATAAAATAATTTCCAGGCTCTAACACTGACCTCATTCTCTGATCAGGCTTTTTTTACAAGGACAGAACCCCAAATAAGAATTGTCCAGTTCCTTAGAAGGGTGATGTCACTGCTTCAGCCAAAGATCAGTGTGAGCCCCATCACTGAGGAGGAGAGGAAAGTGCTGGGTTTGTACAAAATCAGCACCAAGAAAATAAGGGTTGGCCTCAAACTCTGAAGACACCACTCCAACCTTTTCTTTTCTGAGCCTCTGTGCTATCAAGACACAACTCTGAGCAATTTAATGCACTCCCAGGACAGGACAGAACTTTTGGAGGTCTCTGATGCCTGGAGTTTGCAGCAGTTTGGGTTTTTAATTCACTGGGAAGTTCTGAATGTGCCAAAGAAATGGATCCTGCAGAAGAAATGGGATATACTGAGCTGCCACCATGAAAACATTAAAATAAATTAAGAGTTGAGACAAAGCACAAAGTCTTAATATACAGAGCTCTCAGAGAAATATCCAATAATTCCTTGGGGCAAGTGAAAGGAAAAGAAAGCAGCAGAGAAGTTTTACACTGATTTTCAGATAACCAGGAAGATTGTGATGAAGGAAGGATTCAGGATTATAAAGAGAAGTGGAGGGTGGAAAGTGATCATCCAAAGGGTCTCAGCTCCCCCACCAGATAAGGAAAACCACAGAAACAAATCCCATGAGTCAAAACATGGGCAGGCTTTCTGGATAAGAAATGTCATGTCTGTCCTGGAATCAGTTTATCTATTGAATTTAAGAGATATTTGAATATATAGAATAAAATATACAGAAGAAAAGCTGATGGCAAAGGGACCAATGCTGTCAAACCATCCAAGCATGGGAAAGGAACACCTGTCCTTCTCCTTCCACAAAACCATGGAAGAATCAGAGAATGGATTGGTTTGGGAGGGACCTCAAGAGTTGTGTTGTTGCAACCCCCAAAAGGACAGAGAGCCAAAATTGGGGTGAAACTTGTCCTTACCCTGAGAATGTGGGGGCTTGGGAGCACCTCTGAGCCCAGAAAGAGCAGAAGGCAGAACAACAGAATCCAACAGAGCTTGCAGTGAACCCAAAGCAGCAAAGTTCTCCCTGCTCAGTTCCAAGGGCAGGGAACACAAAAATTGGGGAAATGTTGGTGGTAGAACCCACGGGAACACCACTAAAATCCTTCCCCAGCAGAAATGCTGCACACAAAGTTCCCTTTGTGGCTGCTGTCATCTCACCTGGGCTACTTTTAAGGCTCAGGTTTTTGTTCCTGGATGGAACAGGAAAAGGAAGGAGTGTTGGGATTTGATCTGCTCATTTTCAGTCCTGAGTAAAGGTCCACCTGCCAGGGCAGAATGAGCAAAAAGGCCCCAACATTTCACTGCACAGGCTTCCTGTGGTGCTACATCCTGGTGAGGATTTGGGGTAATAGTGCACAGATTGGAATGTAAATGCAATATTTTGGAGGTGGAGGAGAAAAGCTGAAGAATAGAGGAAAAATGGAAAGAGTTTTAAACAGTTAAAGTATTTAAATAATTTTAGTAGACCACACATTACTACAGCAATGTCCAACAACCAGCACCACTGCCAGTGGCAAGGGAGAGAATCCACCCCAAATTTAAGAAAACCCATAAACTGGAATCTCAGCAGGACCATCCCTGTGCCTTTGGGGTCAGGGCCAAATTAAATAATGATCTTCAAGTACTGGAGGTTGAGACAAGAAACATCTTCAGGCTCTGCTCCAACACAAGCAAGTCACACAGTGTGTAGATCAATGAAAGCCTTATCAAACCTTATCACTGCTGTGTTTGATGACACAACCATAGAAGCACTGAGGTGGTCAGGAGGCTTTTAAGGTACCTGATATATGGAGATCCAGTTTGGGTTGGAACTAAAATATAAAGAGCTGCCAAAGATATTCCCAGACCAAGATTAGAGGAGTTCTGTTGTCCCATCACAGAGGTAAATCCACTTTATTCACTGAATTAATCCAGATTTATAAATAATTTTATAATTATCCAGATTTTATCCTGTAATCAAACCCATGATTTTTAGCTTCAGGCCATCCTGTCCTCTGCATCTTGGACTGACAATTCCAACTGTTGGGAGCTTCCCCATCTGCTGAATATTCCAGGTTCCAGTAGCACAAGTGGATCCATGCTGGCTGCAGGCCAGCTGAGAAGGAGGAAGATTTATGCAAACTCTCAGGAAAACATTTCCAACAGCTGGAATAGAAAGGAAATCCAGGCAGCATCTGAATCCCAGAGTTATTACTCTGCCACTCCACACAGCATTACCAGGGTCCCTCCAGCAACCACATTATTTAATAGACCATTTAACAGACAATCAAAAATCCAGTTGTCTTCATTACAGCAAACAGGAAAAGGTGGGGTAATGGAGTGATTTTGTGAGTGGAACGACTGCTGGGAACCAAAGGTGNTGCTCCTCGTTGCACGGAGGGTGAGGGGGGAGCTTGGAAGATATTTCTCATTAAGGACACATCAGTCACATCCTCCTGCTGCCCAAAGAACAGGAAAGCTTCTCCTAAAGTGGTTTGCTGACAGGAATTTGACTTTGTTGAAGACATGAGCCTTTAAACCTCGCCGCCAGAGGAAAGCTGCTTCAACAAGTACATCTTTTATAATAAATACAAGGAGATTCACAGCCAGGAAGGAAATTGCATTTAAGAATAAATTTGTGTTCGGATTTTATTACTAATTCATTACATTCTTAATCTGAAAAATCCTGAAGCAGCACAACTACTTGAGAATTATCATTAATAATTACATTGATACTGAATTCTTTTATGCAAACAGTACAGTAGACTTAGAGATAGGACTCTCTGTAAACCTCCTGAGTGTTTGCAGGAAGTTTAATTCATTCCCTATCTCCTTTAGTTTGCAAATGAGGTGTGAAACAATTGTCTGCTCCTGGAAGGTGCCAGCACTCAAGTGCCACACACCGGGCAGGATGAGGAGGGTCTCACTGTGCTGTCACCACACGTCCCCAATGTCATTGAGGTCACCCAGGTCCCATTAATTATTACAATTTACTGACTGCTGGCAGTGCAGGGATGGCCTGGGTGGCTTTGGAACATGCCCAGGTCTGCAACTCACCTTTGGATCCAGAGAAGGCACCACCCAGGATTGTTCTGGGGCCAGGGATGGGCTGAGGCTGAGCAGGACCCTCCTGAGAAAAAAGGGAAACATTTTGGCTCCTCATTAGGTCTCCTCCTTCCCCAAGGAGGGGAGAGCTCCCAAGCAGGCAAACATGATTAACAAGATGCCATAACCTCCCAGACACCTTTTTATTTTATTTTTTTTTCCAAAAGCAACACGTGCTGCTGCCAAATATTTCTGGGAAGGAAACAAAACTATTCTGCTAAAGAGATTTCATTTGAATATGTTGTGCCTGAGCCTCATCCTGGAGTTTCTCAGCTTTCCTATCAGCTTCTGCTAATGAGTTTAGCTCCCTGGGTAGAACATGTCTGGTAAATTTTTCAAGAACTGATCATTAGCAATGTTTTGTATATTTTATTTTCTTGGTTTTGCCGTATACAGAGTTGTCATTTTTAATTCATTGCCCACTGGAATTTTACAAAGGAAAACTCACATTCTCTTCAAAATGAGATGAGGAGGTTGGCACGGATTTTAATAGATGCATGTTGTGCTGCAGGTGAAATTTTCCAATTCTAACAGGGGCGTGTGAGAAACAAGGAAAGGTGGCAAATCCTGAGCAAGAAAAGTGGTTCTGGGGATAAGAAACTCACTCTTCCCATGGCAGGGGGAATAGAGCACTGATAGTTTAAGGAAAAATTCCAAATTCTTCCAAATAGACAATGTGGTCATTGCCATTTCTGAAGTGCATCCCCTCTTCTGCCCTCTGCCTTCAGATTAGAGAATTTGAGCTCAGCAAACTGGGGATTTTGTTGGCACAAAACCCTGAAAACTCCAGTTTAATCCTGATTTATGGGGAAGGGGGTAACATAATCTTCTTACTTTACAGCATTTAAAAGGGCAGAGCGGAATCAAGTGGTTTAGCCTAATTTAGCTAGGGGGGTTTTCTATTAGATTTGTAAAACAAGATGAAATAAAATGAGCGTGTCCGTGCACAGAGCTTCTTATAATGAGCTGAGAAACTCTACTGGCAAAGAATTCTAATGGTAAAACAGGGTAACAATGAAATAAAATGCTCAGTTTTGACTCATTTAACTTTTGGGTGCCACTATGACCTCACAGCCCTGACATTTTTCTGTGTTACATCACAGAGAGGCATCTCTGAAATGTGCTCATCTGGGGTGCTAAAGGTGCTCCCATCTCCAGATCAACCCCTCTATAAAATTATCCCTATTTAAGCCTAAAATTAACCCCTTTTCAGCCATTTTTTCCCATGATTGAGGAGGATGCACTCCTCCTCCTGCAGATCTGACCTGTTAAGTCAGGGTTAAAACCAGACCCAGTTCTCCAAAGCCTGTTGTTGTAACAGGAAACTTTCCCCTCCCCTCCACTTTCTCCACCTTCAAAGAAATGTTGAGGCTCTTGGAAGAGTGAAGGATCCCAAGCCCACTCCTTTCCATGCTGTGGAAGACCAAGGAGGTGTCCTGCAGATGCATCCCATGCCTGGAAAACAGAATCTGGAGGGATTTGGTCATTTCTTCCTCTTCCTGAACTAAAGCTCATAACCACAAAGCCCTGGGGCTTCTCCCAGTGCCAAGAGCTCCATGGCAGAGAGTGAAAATTCACACCCATGGAATGGTTTAAGTCAGAAGGGATCTCAAAGATCATCCCCTTTTAACCCCCTGCCCTGGCAGGGACACCTCCCACTGTGCCAGGCTGCTCCCAGCCCCAATGTCCAGCCTGGCCTTGGGCACTGCCAGGGATCCAGGGGCAGCCACAGCTGCTCTGGGCACCCTGTGCCAGGGCCTGCCCACCCTGCCAGGGAACAATTCCTGCCCAAGATCCCACCCAGCCCTGCCCTCTGGCACTGGGAACCCATTCCCTGTGTCCTGTCCCTCCATCCCTTGTCCCCAGTCCCTCTGCAGCTCTCCTGGAGCCCCTTCAGGCCCTGGAAGGGGAAGCTGAACAGCCCCTGCTCTCCCAGCCTGTTAAATTCCTACCAGACCTCAGAACCACTGATGTTTCAGTCACTGTGCCCATCAGTGAATTAGAAATCCAATTTAAATCCCATTTTTCTCTCTCCACTCAGCCAAGGGGAGCCCAGTCTGGCCAGGGGGTGTTGACACCCAAACCATTCCCATTATCCAGTGAAAATCTGCTCTTGTCCCATCCCATCCCAACATCTCCCCAAAGAAAGGATCCAGATTTCACATCTCTCAGTGTGTCACAAAGGAAAGGAAAAGCATTCAGGACCTCCTGCAGAGCATTTCCCGACTCCCCACTTGAAATCAGAAAGGCATTTGATAAGACACTTTTAAAATATTGCAGCAAAGCATCCTGACAGCTCCAGTGTCTCTCAAGGAACATCCAGAGCAGAACAAAGTGGACATTTTGCAGGAAACTGTGCACTTTAAATGACAACTTATTTATCTGCTCCTGTTCCCCCTTTTCTCGTGCCTATTGGAGATGGATAAGCAGGATCAGTTTTGGGGTGACTCAGCCCAGATAGCAGAGGACAAGGAAATATTTGACACCCTTGTGGTAATTTTTAATCAGAAAACCTGCCCCAAAAAGAAATGAACACATAATAAAAAGATTCCACGGGAGAAAAATGTCTGACTTCAGCCATACCCACAGCAGTACAAATGGAATTTGTCAGCCCGCAGCCTTACAAGGCTCGCTGGTAGTAAATTAAATTTGGTCCGTTTAGAAAGGTATTGCTTTCATGTTTCCCTCCCAAGATCTCCCATCCCTCGGAGGTTTGGAATCACCTTGCTTCTCCTGGCTTGTCTTCTATTCTTCATTACACAACAGATGACCTATCAGATATTCTTCCTCTACTCCAACAGCTTTCCTGTTGCCAACCTTCAATGAGAATAAAGCCTGCAACCCTTTTTATCTTCATTCTGCTGCTGTTTCCATCGGGGTTTGGGGGTTTTTTCTCTTTTCCTAAAGATCGTTTGCCGGCGTTGCTTCCTCGGTTTTTACCCAGTGGAACAAGCAGTGTCTTCTGAACTGACAATTCTGACTTTTTGCTGCTTGTGATTTTTCTAAAGCATGACAAGTGCTGGCATGAAGACATGGCAAACCTTTTCAGATAAGGAGCTGGGAAAAAAGCACGGCCTTTCAAAGAACAGGGGTAGTTACTGCACAACCAAACGAGTCTCCCATGGATTAATTTAATTCAGCTGCACCTTTTCCATGGCAGCAACAATTAGAACCAGGACTTTTTAACACATTGTGCTAATTTTTTTTAATTGTATTCCTGCTCAAAACTGTGCTTTTTTTTTTTCTCCTTGACAAGATAAAAATATTATGAGTATTTGATATATTTTACACTGGATGAGAAATAGAAACAGAAGTAGACAGGAAATAGATCCTTGCAACTTTGCTAGAGGGAAAGGCAGGTGTGGGGCAAGACTTTTTAAAAATTTCCACTCTGTGCATCTCTTTTTCTGCTTTGCACATTCTTCAGAAGATCATCCCAAACTGAGAATTAACAGAATATCACTGATTTCTGAAAAAAAAGAAAAGGGTTCCTGAGTACCTGCCCAGGATTTAAAGTTTACCCAGAGATATTGAGGCTGCCCCTGGATCCCTGGCAGTGTCCAAGGCCAAGCTGGATGGGACTTGGAGCAGCCTGGGACAGTGGGAGGTGTCCCTGCCCATGGAACTGGATGGGATTTAAGGTCCCTTCCAGCCCAAACCATCTGTGATTCCATGACTTTGGGAGCTTGGAGAATCCTAAGGCAGCAGCTGTGTGTGGGTGAGACAAGGCAGGCTGACACTGACTAATAAACAAAATAAATATGAAAACAAAAATAAAGAAATAAATATATAAATAAAAATAAAAATTTAAAAAAATATTAAAAATAAAAATGAAATAAATGAGCAGTCCTCAAATCAGTGGGGATGGTCTGATCAAGTCTCTGCTGTGCACACAGAGAGCTGGGCTGGAGCTTGGATGTGGCTGAAGGACAGCTGGAGGATCCCTGGGGGAGGCTGATGGAGGGAAGGACCCAGCCAGCACCAACCTTCCTGGGGTTTGCAGCGTGGGAAATGCCAAGGGATGATTGATGCCCATGGCAGACACCGAGGTTGTTTTCCTCAAGCCTCAATAACTCAGTGGAAGTTCCAGGCAAAGGGCTGGGCCCCTTTTCAGGGCAGAGCCATTGTCCAAGGCTTTATCTGTGCTGCTCAGAGCAGCTTCCATCAATGCCCCAGCCCTGAAAGGCCATTAAGGCATCCAGGAGTGAGGACAGAGTGCTGTAAAAGCAGCAGAGGGAGTCGATAGCTCCTCACACACAGAAACAAAACTATTTTATCCCTCTCCCATAATGGATCAGGAGAGCAGCTATCAGGTTATATTATCTTAGTGCAATGTGAATGGGGGCTAATGGCCTGCTCCAGTGCTGAATTAAAAGGAGGATTGAATCAATAGATGTGAGAAGATGAATCAAGCGTCCATTTCCTTGAGCTGATAGCAAAAAGTAATGTGATAATGCATGAGGAGATCTCCTCTAACATTGCTGGGGTGTAACTGGAGAGTTCTCCCTCAGAGCCAGCCAGAGATGAGGCTCTACTGACCCAGGAAGTCAAAAACCAGACAGTGCAAAAAGGAACACTCTGAATTCAGCCACTCACCAACAACTTCTGCTCAGCACCAAATCTGTCGACTCACTTGCTTTTCTCTCCTTCTACACTGGGAGCAGAGCAAAACAGATGCTCTGGGATAATTTCTTTTCATATCTGCCGTTGTTCAGTGGCTCTGGCAGCACCTCCACCACAAGCAATGGGCCTGTAACAGTTCCAAATTGCCTTTAGGAGCTCTTTGGCCAAGCTAAAAGGCAGCACTCACAAATACATCACTGCTCTCTGCCCTTCCCAGGGCTGGCCAGGACAGCTTAAAGGTGAGAGAGCATAAAATATGACTTGACCCCACCTCAGCTCTTCCTAAGAAGCATCTTCCTGTTGCCATCAGCACCTTTATTCATCCCCTTTCATCTGGGGGAGAACCAAGCAGGAATTGCAGGAACAGGAGTGCTGTGCTGTTTCCAGCAGCTCTGATTAATCACACGAGGCTTTTAACCAGTGAGATCCTCACTGAGGTAACGCTGCAGGGAGCTGAGGTGGTCACTGGGGTTATTCATGTATTGATTGGGGGAAAGAGCCTGGGTTCTGCTTCCAGCTCTGCCCCCAACTCTCGATGTGACCTTGAGCTTCTCCCCTTCTCCAGCCCATTTCCCCACCTGCACAACTGCAATAACAACTCCTCACCCCTCCCCTTTTTGCTGTGTGGGCCACACAGATCAGCTTTGGACAGGACACTGAGGTCTTTCTGCTGATCCATTTGTGCTCTAACACAGCCATGGCACTGTCCTGGCCTGAGAGTGAGTTTGCCTTAAAAAAAACAAACAAGCAAATTAATAAATAAAATTCTGTGGGAGAGTGGCTCAGAAGATGCTGAATGCTCCAAATACCCTTCCCATGCACTGATATTTTGGGTGTCTATGAGGGCCATGCAGTAACTGAGGTTGGAAGGGGTGCCTGTCTAATTCACCCAGAGCCACAGCTGGAAGCTTCTATTCCAAAATCATGAAGTTGTATGATTTGCCTGTGGGTTGATCTGAAATAGGGCTCAGGTCAGGACAATCCTGAGGTACAGCAGTGAGAAAAGCTCCTTTTCCAGTTCTGTCCTTCCTCATCTGAATTTCAACCCAATTCTAGCAGCCTTTACTCATCCTTTGACTAAACCCCAGGATTCATGAGCCGTTCTGGAAATTTCTGCCTCTCTCTCTCTTCCCCTTCAATTTTATTTTCCTCTTTCATCCTCTTCACCTTCTTCTCCAGCATATTCCATAAAAGACCTGCTTCTCCTAACAGTGAGGGTGGAGCAGCTCATTCACACGGATATTTAATGCCTATTTTTGTACAAATGACTCCCAGATCCACCTCCAGGTCCCAGTTTCTCCTTTCATTCAGCCTTGCCTCTCTCTCTGTTGACACCTCTTCCTGCAAATTCTGATTTAAAGTGACCAGAATTGGAGTCTTGCTCTTTCCTCTTAAGGATCCTTCCTTCCCAAATTCACTGTCAGCCCTGTCAATATTCTCATTTTCCTGTCATCCAGGACTGTAAATGAGGTGGTCACAGGTGATGACAACCCATCGTTATTATTTTAGCCAATTAACAGTGACTTGACTGACAGAGATATGACTATAACGAGTACCTGTGCTGTTATTTGTAACTGTAGCCATGAAACTTTGATTTTTATCAGTGAAAAATGTTATGTTAATACAGACTTACACCTGGATGTGGTAATTCCAAAATCTGGAAAAAGTCCTGCTACCCTCCTCCCACACACAACAATTGTGCTCCTGGTTATTAATGCAGGGTAAAGAGCAGAAAATCTTGTGAAAATTCCAATTTAAGTACATTTAGACTAAACTACAGATCTCCAAGATTTTCTGTAAATTTCCTGGGGAAAAAAAAAGATGAGTATGAGGAAAAATATTACAAATATTAGCAAGAAAGGTTGTTTAAAAATCCCCAGTTTGAAGAGGATGCCAATGGATGGTTTATAAGATGAAATATGAAAGTTTATACATTAAGTTTGGACTTTTAGGAAGGCACTGCATTCCCAGTTCCCAGGTGCATCCCTCTCCTGCTTTCCCAGCCCCAGGGAGGTGTGACAGAGGACACAAACTGCACATTGTATGATGGGCCAGAATAAAACTGTAAATTTACACCCCTCCAGTAACAAGGAGCTAATCAAGCTGCTTCCATGACATCAAATTAATGGGAATTCTGTCACCCATGACCTGCCTGGTTTGCTGGGAGCAGCATGGGGAGCTCACTGGACAGCCCAGCCTCTCATCCATTGCTGGAGCAGCTGCTCCTGCTCCTCAGGAGCCCAGCAGTGGCCTTGTTCCTCCCTGCTCCCTGCCCAGGTGGTGCTGTCAGGCACAGGCAGGGAAAAGGAAAGCTCATAAATCAGCAGAGTGACACCAAAACATGGCTCTGCCCACCACTGCAAAGGACACTCCTGGCTGGTGGTGCAGGGCAGAGAGCAGAAAGTCCCAGGAAAACTCCCTTTTAAATAATTTGTTTGTAAATCACAGCTACTGTCAGATCTCCAAGGTTTTCTCTTCCCTTCCTGCTTGCTACAAAGGGTTTTTTAAACATGACAATTCCTGACTTGGCCTGCCAGGCTCTGGCATGGGGAGGGGCTCCTCTGCTCCTGCTGCCAGGCTGCACCTCTCTCATCCCTTCCAGCTGGAGATGCTTTTAGCATCCCCCAAAGGCCTCTCCACTCTGTCAGGAAATAAGTGAGCATCTCTTTTTTTTCTGTCCAAGATGTTTTTTACCTTTTTAATTTAGGTTCTGGAACAAAGGAAGGCATTGTCTTGAGTGGGAAAAGCATCTGCTGCTGTCTGCCAGGTCTTGAGGAGCATCAGCTGAAGCTGGGCTTTGGTTAAAAGAGTGTTCAAAGTTCATGAAAAGCATGAAATCACTGCTGGCAGCTTGGCAGAGCTGTTTCAGTCCTGCAAAGATATTTAACATAGATGAGCCAACTAAAACTCTGAGCTGGCTGATCTCGTTGGATGCAAATTCTTCAAGAAGTCGGGGTGATCCTGGGGGTCTGCAGGGAAAGAAAGGAGCTCTTCCTGGGAGACACCAGTGGAAATGAGGAGCAGAGCTGAGCAATCCTGTCCAGCCAGACTGATTCAGGATTCCAGCCATGCTGGCAGCACAAAGGAAAGCAAAGTTGGTCTTAATCTTTCCAAAAACAGAGAGCACACCCTGGCACTGCCACGGGGTGTTTGTTTGGTGGCAGAGACTTGAGTCTGTCCCTGTGATCTGATGGGGTCCCCACTGCAGAGTTTCAGACACATCCTTGAGGGCCACACCCAGAGGGGTTTTGGACACCTCTGGGGATGGTGAATCCTTAATTTATGTGGGAATGATCAGACAGTGGCTTCTCCTTTAACATTGACAATAATTATTACTACTACTACTATTATTATTATTATTATTATTATTATTATTGTTGTTGTTGTTGCTGCAACAGAAATTTTAAAGAGAGGGTGAAACAGTAACGAAATCCAAGAGAAACGAGGGATGCCCAACACAATTTCTCAGCACCCAGTGCCCATTCCCCAGCCCACCTCCCAGCCACAGCCAGTGCCTCCCACCCAGCTCCCCCCAGTTTACAAAGAGGGCATTTTGGGGTGGGACCCCCCTTTTAGCTAGTTTGTGTCAGTGGAGGGCCTGCCAGTCATCTTTCCCTAAATCCAAAGCTGTGGCATCACTCACCAATCTTGTGAGATCAGCTGAGGAAACAGCCTGGGAAGCACTGACAGGTCCATCATCACCACCCACCTCACACCCCAAATCAAAGAAACCCTTGGACTTTTGGGCTGCTGTGCCCTGGAGTGGGTGTGAGGCCCTAGAGCCCATAAATACAGCCGTGCAGTTTATTCCATATCAGAGCACTTTGATTTACTCAGGAAATAAAGTATCTCCTCCTCTCCTTTCAAACGTTATATACAGATTTAATCACAAGCCCCGTGATACTTCACATTACTCACAAAGCTGAGCTTTTGTACTTCTCACATTCCTTCCCTCTGCCAGGTTTTTTTTTTTTTTTTAAGTACCTATAAGATTAAAAAAAAATAAAAATAAAAATAAAAACACCACCTCAAACTTAAAAAAAAGCAGCAGCCAAATCCAGGGCTGCAAATGACATTTTTCTTTTAACAATCTTAGTTTTTAGATATGATCTGGGGGACTTCTCACATTCCTTCCCTCTGCCAGGTTTTTTTTTTTTAAGTACCCATAAGATTAAAAAAAAAAAAAAATAAAAATAAAAACACCACCTCAAACTTAAAAAAAAGTAGCAGCCAAATCCAGGGCTGCAAATGATATTTTTCTTTTAACAATCTTAGTTTTTAGATATGATCTGGGGGACTCACCTGGATTGCTGAGTGCTTGGGGCTGCTTGTGCCCTGTGAGATGTGCTCTGTCACCAGCACAGAGAACAGCCAAATAAAGGACTCAATACCACGAGGGACTCACCAATGCAGTAACAGAAAGGTGAGGTGCCTTCTGGGGGCAAAATGGGCAAAACAAGCAGGAAGGGAACAGAAGCAAGACCTGGATTCAATTTAGAAGAACAGGATCCCTTGAAAGCAATAAAAGCTGAGGAAAAGTGAGAAAGGAGGAAAAAAGGAGAAGGTTGGAGCAAAGATTTGAAAGGGTCACACCTTTATAAAGGTACTGATCTGAGGCACCAAAGCTTCGTCAGGGCTGAACTCCTGAACTTTCTGAGGGGCCAAGTGAATAATTCACTTCCCTGGGCTCCACCACGCTCCCACACTGCTCCCTCCTCCTCCTCTCCAGCCCTTCCTCACTGATCACTCCCCAAAAGCAGCTGAGCAGTCCCCAGGTCAGGGAGCTGTGATTCAGCTCCCTCCTGCCAGCAGAGCTCCAGGAGTTCTCCTGGAGAGCCCCGAGGAGCAGGTGGGAGGCAGCAGAAGGAAAAGCAGGTGCAGCAGCTGAGCTCAAACCTGCTCAGCCCTGGCTGCTCAGCAGCTGCAGAGATGGCACTCCCCGAGCTGCTCCTCCTGCAGACACACAGGAGGTGTGACACACACAGTTATGGTCTCACACATCTCCTGGGAGCCTGGGGGACACGGGTGCAAAAGGCACAGTCCCAGGAAAAGTTCTTGTGCTCCTTCAGGGGGATTTTGGCAGAATGTCAAGACTCAAGGAGGGTGCTGAAACGCCTTAGCTGTGTTCTAATGTATTTTCTAGAATCATGGAATCACAGAGGGGTTTGGGTTGAGAGGAAGCTTTAAAATCCATCTCATTCCATGGGCAGGGACACCTCCTACTGTGCCAGGCTGCTCCCAGCCCCAATGTCCAGCCTGGCCTTGGGCACTGCCAGGGATCCAGGGGCAGCCACAGCTGCTCTGGGCACCCTGTGCCAGGGCCTGCCCACCCTCCCAGGGAACAATTCCTGCCCCAGATCCCACCCAGCCCTGCCCTCTGGCACTGGGAAGCCATTCCCTGGGTCCTGGCCCTCCATGCCTTGTCCCCAGCCCCTCTGCAGCTCTCCTGGAGCCCTTTCAGGCCCTGGAAGGGGAAGCTGAACAGCCCCTGCTCTCCAAGCTCTTGCAAATCAAGGTAGATTGAGGTGACCATCACCCTCAACTCTCCTAAGCTGGAGATGAACTTTAATGCAAGGCCAAAATCATCCTGTGAAAAATGAGCATTAAATTATTGCAGCACCCCTCAGCAAAGGCACTGCAGGAACAAAACACTCAGTTGGCAACAAACATGCAAAAAAAAACCCACAGAAAAGACACCAAACTTGGGCTGGGATGGTTTAAGTCTCCTCCCTGGCTTCCCTGAACCATGGATAGATCCCACCACAAACCCCCTCGGAGCAGGACAGAGGGAAAAGCCCCAGTGGAAGCCTCTGGGCTGGCAAAGGTGCCCGGTTAGAAGATGGCCACGCCACAGAGCCAGGTTCAAGGTAGGAAAAAAAGGCAAGGATTTCAAACTTTGCTCATAGATATTCTTCAAGTGGTGTTTAATACGGCTCCTTTTGTTTGTTTTGACAATGGATCTTATCTTTTGGTGAGGGCTGTGTTCAGGACTATTATTACCCTCTATAAAAGCCTCACAGTCTTTCTTCCCACTTGTTCAGCACACCAGAGTGGCATAGCAAATTTAATCGAAGAACGCAGCTCCAGGGAGAGCCTTTGGAGACTCTCCCCTTTTTCATAATGCTGTTATCTCCCTTTCCTTGTGTTGGGGATGCATAAAAATCACAAAAAAGTCATTCTGAGTATATTCTTCCTGATAATTATTGTCAGACTCCGAGATAAGTACCCTACGTGATGTAATGTGTGTTAGACCCAGCTCTCTGAATGCAAATCCTGCAACACTCCCAGGCCCAAACAATGGGCGCCCTAAACACCAGGGCCTGGTATTTTGCCACAGACAAGAGAGAGCTTTGATTTTTTGTGTTTCGATAAGGCACAATCTGGGTGCCTTTATCTCAGCTGTTATATTTAAAGATGACATTCTAGCCTTGCAGCCTTGCCTATTGTCTTGACCCTGATTATCTCCAAATGTTGTTGTTTAGTCAAACTCAGCGCTTTAATGAAAGGCCTGCTCCCAATTTAAGGAAAATTATTTAAATGCAGAGTATCCTATACACTGTGGTTTCCAAAAGAACTAGGCGGTTAATCAAAAGTTAATTGTATAATTCTCATGCAGATTAGGGCCTCTTGCAAATGAATCCCAGGTTGTGATTATTAAAAAAAGGGAAAGTGCTGGAGTAATGCACAAGGGTCTTCAGCCTGGTAAACAATCAGCTAAGGTTTAATTTGTGGTAAACAAAGTGCTGATACACCAGGGGTCTCCAAAGGAGACAAAAAGGTGAAAATAAATTAAAAAACAACATACAGATATGATCTTTTTGTTTTTAGGCATCTTTCAAAAACACGGGCTCAATGAACAAAAAGTAATCCATTAATATTTACTGGCAGCATCCTGGCAATATGCAAATGAGAGCAGCCCCATAATTATGCTGCAGCCCTTGGACAGGGATCCTGCTCACGCAATGTCACTGCCACCACCTCCAATCACCACTTCTGTGGTGCTCCCGTGGCAAATAAACGGCTCTAATGAACACTTTGATTAATCACAAACTGCTGCTCCCCGTGCCAGCCAACAACCTTGGCACAAAAGGGCGCCAGGGGTAGGTTCAAAGCTTATCTGTGTGCTTTAGAGTTATCTGAGGGAAGGGATAAACCAGGAGTGATGCTTTCCACACCCA
>JACBWW010000010.1:31433142-31473340 GCA_020086605.1 Lanius collurio | reverse complement strand
TAAATTGCAATAAATTGCTCTTTAGTCCTCAGTGATAACGTGCCTTGCTGCCAGAGCTCATGCTGGATTTCAATACCCATATTTTGAGCAGGGACTATTAAAAACAACCTTTTTCTTTGCCTTCTCCTGTTTCTCCTGCTGATTGTCACAGATGAGGAATCACCCAGTGCTGGGAAGGCCCTTCCATGCCAGCACCCCCCAGCCCTGCCCTCCCACATCCCTGCCAGCCCAGCCTTTGCCCTCTCCTGAGCAGCCCTGCTAAATTGGGTAGTGGTTTTGGAAGTGCACAAATTGGGACTAGAAAAAGACCCCAAGCTCATTTTCAATTTTGTTCTGAGCCCCTGTTTGAACTGGAGTAGTTAGGAAAGCAATAAATAGGCCAGGGCCATGGGGGAACAGCTCTTGATGTACATTTGGGTCAGGGGCTACCACCAGGATTTCTCCAGGAAACCAGATGATATTCCATTTAAAAAAACAATCCCAACCACAAAAAAAGTTTTGTGTGGAGCATTTTGGCAAGTTGTGGATACAACAATAACAATCAGCACTGCAAAACAGAGAGGGATGAGATTTTAGAGCAAGTTTCTTTTACCCAGTCATTTATACATTGTAAATTTACCTCCCCAAATGTCTCAGCTTGCAAATTAAAATGGGCATTCCACACACTTTTTATTAATTACTCTGGAAAGATATTAATTGAAGCAGGCTGTGCACTTAAACTTATTTTTCAGTAAATTCCCTGGTTTAGCAATATTTGATGTATTAACTTGTAAAAATAGAGATAATTTAGGTAATATGAATCTTATTAGCAATAAGTCAATAAAAAACAACAAAATTTCAGTCCTCATCATTTTCATATAGATCCTTAAACTGCAGTCAGGGTTTTATTACCCAAGTTTAGGAAGGTTATATAAATAAAGAAAATAACAAATCTCTCTGTTCATTTTTTGTTCTTCTGCCTTGTCCTTTAGACAATTAATACAGAACATGCAGACTGAAATTTGGTTTTTTAAATGGAGATTATTCATCATTTGGATTTTGGGGGGCTTTTAGTGATGTTTCCTCTGCTTTTCTCACACAGGGGATGTAAAGTCATACTAAAATAAGCAAGGCTGAAGGAAGAACAGAGATTTAGATGGGATTTTGGGCAGGAATTGTTCCCTGGCAGGGTGGGCAGGCCCTGGCACAGGGTGCCCAGAGCAGCTGTGGCTGCCCCTGGATCCCTGGCAGTGCCCAAGGCCAGGCTGGACATTGGGGCTGGGAGCAGCCTGGCACAGTGGGAGGTGTCCCTGCCATGGCAGGGGTGGTACTGGGTGGGTTTGGGGTCCTTCCAACCCAAATGTGGGATTCTGTGAAGAAAAGCTCCCTGTGCCTGGACTGGGAGGTGATGGGTTTACCTGCAAACACATTCCCTGGCATCAGGGCACGTTGGGAAGTGCCCAGCCCATGGGGCACCTATTCAGTGGATTTGCTCCCACAGAAATTTCCCTGCTAAATTTAAATGAAAAATATTTAAAAACATAACCTTAATCCCATCAGCTGCAATACCTGGGGCATCAGGAGCAAGACTCAAACCTCCTCTTCAGCAGAATGTGGAAGGGCTGCTCCCAGCACACCCAGGGGCTTTTGGGGGACATTCCATGCTCTGATGCTGCACCACAGCCCAGCTGTGGGGCCAGACCCAGGGAGCCCCCAAAGCGGCTCCATCACCCCCTGAACGGGGCAGAGGGGACACAGAGAAGGGGACATGGTCAGCTGGTCACTTCATCACCCTTTGTTTCTTCCTCCTCAGGGACTGGGGTCCTTTCCTGCTCCAGTGTGGATCCCATGGGAGCCACTTCTCCCTCTCCAAGGGGAGTCCTGCAATTTATTTTTTCAGATAGATTCTATCATCTTTATTTTAGAGGGGTTCCCTTGCTTCTTTGTTAAGCAAGTTTTAATGAGCATTCATGATTAGTGGAGCTTTCTGATCATCCCTGCCCTGCCTTTTGAAACAACCAAGGGACACTTTGGTATTCTTGGAAGTAAATTCGATTCATGTGAACAACAAACAACTGTTGTTCATCCTGATTCCTTCCATTCCTCCACAGTTGGACACTGTTTATCATCACTCTGGAGTGGAAGTAAATAATAAAACAGTTCTCATGGAATGAATCATTCAAAGAAATGTCAGAAAAACACCAAAAACCCAAGAAATATTTACCTTTGTTATTATGAAGGCAAAGTCCTTCTCTTTCAAGGTCTTTCTTTGAAAATGGTGGAAAAACTTGGAAGGGCCTGCCAATATCAGCTTCAATATTAATTAGAATGAATAGATGATCATTGTGTGCAGTATTGGTTGCTGGTTAAAGCAGAAACACTTTGGGAGATCACACCTCTGAATAATTAAGGGTGCTCTGGGGAAGATTAAACACTTTAAAGTAGTGCTATCCAGTTCTGATAACAAATGACCAAAAGTTTGGATTAGAGGAGAAATGAAGTCTTTGCTAATTACTCCTACAGCTGTTTTCTGTGAGGTCATGTCAGGATTCCAATAAATTTGATTATTTCAGATGTACAAACCACTGCCCAGAGAGCCTACACGTAAATATTGCACCACTGGCTGCCCACTGTATCTCCTAAAGACTGTGACTGAATTAAATCTCATTATTTCTGAAAAGAATTTCTAATAAAGGGACTCAGCCACCAAAAAAAAATACATTTATTTTGCATAGAATCATAGACTGGTCAAGTTTGGAAAAGACCTTTAAAATCACCACCTCCAATCATCAACACCTTGGAGTAGTTCCTGAAAAAAAAAACTGCTTTACACTGAAAAAGACTTTTCTGTCTTCATTCCCTAAGGCAAACATTTCCTCTTCCCTCCTTGCTTCTCACAAGGGAACTGGTCCTTGGAAAACATTTAGAAAGGACTTGGAAAAAGGGTTTTACTTTCAGAGGAAGTTCTTAACCTGTACTCAAATGACTTCTCTTTATTCCTACCCCATCCGTGTCACCTCCTGGCTCTGTTTCTGTACAGGTGTGAGAGTGGGGAAAAGGTCCCAGAACCCCCCAAAAACCTGAGGTTTGGGGGTGGCATTTGGCAGGGATGGGAGGCCCAGGAGGGACAGACACTGGCAAGGTAAACAAAGCAAGCCCAGCCACTGCTTTCACCCAGCAGCAACATTTAACCCAGGCCTGAAAAGGAGGAGGCTGGCAAATCCAGTGAAGTCATGTATTCAATTTTGTTCAACTACTGGTGTGAAATTTTAATCAAAAAACTAGAGAGCTCATTCAAAAAAGAAATTAACCAAGAAAAAAAAATTGTAAAAAAAAAAAATAACAAAAAAAAAAACTTTGGTCGTCTCTCATCAGTGAAAACTGATTTAGTTATGCAAATTACTGCTATGAATATTAAACCACTGATGAAAGGTTTTTAATGAAGGGATCTTTTGTTTTGGAAATGCAAGGGTATATGCTTTAATTTCTTGCTAATTTACTGTTCTTTGATAATGTTCGCATTTTCCCCAAAGTGACTCCACTGATGGGTTTAATACTGTGAATAGAACTACAGGCCAACAATACTGGGTTTGACAAGCCTTCCCCTGTGTAACTATAGATCATGATTTGCAGCCCCTTATGCACAATTCTATTAGGGTGAATTTTGTCTACAGGGCTTTCCATGAAATGAATTCTCATTTTAATGTTAGCCTCCTGCAGTTTTTAATTTTTAATCTGTAATATGAAATTGCAAATTTTACAAACATCATTTGAAAAAGCCACTAGGACAGAACCGAATGCCAAAGTTTACATATTGCCTAATTAGACTGTTATGAGAAGCAGCTTATCAATGTCAAGCCAAAGATCATCAAAAAATCCAATTACTAATTTGAAAAACACATATATTTATAGGCTCATTTTGTTTAATTTGCATCCAATTACCTTAATAATTGTTTAAAAATTGTATTAAGGTTAATAATTTTGGTTCAGTTAGCAACACACCTGGGCTGCCCAAGTGGGTACCCCACCAAAAATAAAAACTCCATGGTGATTTTTTCCAGCAGAAAGCACAGAGAGCTCATTACTCAAATGACAAGGCAATTTTAAATATGAAAAGTTATTAAATCCACTCACAGGCTGCTCTTTTTTCAGCTGGGTTACTGGGCAGGACTGCTCAGAGTGGGCTCTCCCAAACCTTCCAGGATGATTTTACAGCACTGAGTTTTGTCTCACCAGCCAAGGGCTGCTCTGAGATCCTAACAGGGAATTTGGACTTTGAAAAGTTGGCATTAAAGGGGAGCAGTGGTGTGCAAGGCAGAGGGGCTGTTTCTCTTTGGGGTCAGCTTTAGTGCAACCTTGGGGTGAGCATTTGTAATGATGGCAAGGGACAGGTCTGTGGGAGAGGTCTTGGTGTTGGACTCAGTTTTAAAGGTCTTGTTGTTGGAGTCAGTCTTAAAGGGCTTGTTGTTGGACTCAGTCTTAAAGGTCTTGTTGTTGGAGTCAGTCTTAAAGGTCTTGTTGTTGGAGTCAGTTTTAAAGGTCTTGTTGTTGGACTCAGTCTTAAAGGGCTTGTTGTTGGAGTCAGTCTTAAAGGGCTTGTTGTTGGAGTCAGTCTTAAAGGTCTTTTCCAACCCAAATGGTTCCAGAATTCCATGAATTCCATGAATTCCATGAATTCCATGAAACAGCTGCCACATCCATGGTCACTTTGCAGCACTGGCTCCTGGAAAGGTCCATTCCTCACTCCCGTTCCCCCCTGACGTTGTGTTGGAGAGGTCAGTGGTGCCCTGAGGAAACCCTGGAGCTTTCCAAGGGGGAACTGCTGTGCCTGTGGACAACACTGACCCCAAGGACCAGTGCAGCTGTGGACAGAGACTGGGAAAGCCACGGACAAACTGGGAAAGGTGGAATGGTGGTGTTTGTGATTCTGAAGGGCCTCACTGCGGCAGAGGAGCCTCCTCTGCCCTGGAGCCCCCCAGCCAAACCCTGCCTGGGCCATCCTTCACTAAAACAGGAGCAGGGCTGTCCTGGGCCTTGGGATGGAGGCTTTCCCTTTAGTTAATGGGAAGCAGGAGGTTTCTCCAGAGGGGGAATGGGAGCCCCAACCTGCGCCGAGGCGCCCTGGAGGAACGGCCGCGTCTCCGCTGGCTCCGCAGGGTCTGGGGAAGCAACTCCCCAGCTGATCAAATTAGTGCTTCTCTCTGCCTCCCTCCCTAATTGGCACGAGGTGCTCCAGCTAATGAACACTGTGCACTGCAACAAAGGAGGCACACACTGGAAGAGGAGAAAAACGAGCTGGTGCTAATTGGTGGGCTCCACTTGGCTGGGGTTAATCACACATTTTAACAGGAGGGCTACAAAGTAATGCCCACACCCCAAAAGGCACTGCAGCCCTGATTTGCATATGTATAATGAGCTAGATTTTGGTAAATTGACAGGATTCAACTTCAACATAGAAAAGCTGATGGGTTTTTGTATGGTCCAGCCCCTAAAAGTCTCAGCTTTAGTTTTAAACTTAGTTTCAGGCTTTGACTGAAGAGCTGCTCTCGGTGGGTTCAATTAAAATGGATTTGGCCCTTCATTTGCCTCATGGATGATTTCTGATCTGCCTGACCCTCCTAGAGGGGTTTCTTATTTCCCATTATTTAAAAATAGGTCACTGAGAGTTTTATGAACACGTGCAAAATATTAATTACAAAGTTCACCAGCACAGTTTTGGTCAGCTGGTGGGATATCTTCCCTCAAAGAAAAACAAGGATTTGTGGCAGCAAGTTCTTCTTCAGAGATTTACAGGATAAAGGCTCGTAGGTGGTTGAGAAGAGCCTGGTCTAATCTAATTTACAGCTCTAATTAGCTGATTTTCAGAAAAATCTGTTTGACCTTCTTGAGGGCAGTGAAAGCTGCATCTTTCCCTGATATTCACAAACACTGCAATTTAAAGCAGCTCCAGAGCTGCAAAATGGAGGGCATCAGATCCAGGTGGAGATGCAGCTCCCTCTGGAAGGAGCAGAGGAGAAAATCAGGAGTTCATTCCTGTGCCACATAGTAGGCACTAAGATTTCTCTCTATTCGTCCATCAAGCAGCCTGGAAAACTCTCAAATTGCACAAAATCCCAATTTTCATTCAACCATGCCAGCACTTCTATCTTGTCCTACTAAATGCCATCCTCTCACTGAAGGAAATTATATTAAGAAAATTTAAAAGCTAAGTATTAAATTAAAAAACATTCTACAATAATTTAATTTTAACATAATTTACTTTATAATGGTATTTCTATTAAAAAGCTAAATATTAACATTAAATTCACTTTTGAATCAAACTTTTACTTAGAATTAAATTGAGAAATGCAGAAATAAGCTTCTGCTTTTCAGATGACTGCAAATCTGTGCAGTCCTTTGATCTCCTACCACAAATAGGAAAAAAAATGGTATTTTCTCTGGAAATCACAAGGTTTTTTGCTTAATAAAAGAGTTGTTCTTTATTGTTAACAAGTGGTAGAACATAAAAACAACTCCAATCCAATAAATTATTGCATCTGTCCAAGTTTAAACTTGAGTTTAAACTTGAGTTAAACTGGATTAAACTCCTCTCTCAAAGTGCTGCAGTTCAATTAGTCCAGGCCTCTCCTGGAGCTTGGACATTTGTGTTGAAGGATTTGATTCAGCATTTTTTAAACTGCTGGTCTGAAGTCAAAATTGGGTTTTTAATTCCTAAATGAATACTGAGGAGCGAGACTTCTCTCATACAGGTCTTGTTTTAAATATCCACCTAATTTTAGGAGGGAAAACAACCCATGAGGAGATTTCTGGCAAGATTTTTGTATCTAAACATCCTAAGTTTTAAATTGTAGTAACTTTATTCAGATAATTCTAATGGCAGCACTGAAAGTGGTGCTAAAACCACTGACTTTTTGCCAGTGTTTTTTCCCTGATTCACAAATACAGGAACATTTGTCCCAAATGCTTTGATTTCTTCTGGCTTTGCCTAAAAGTATTTCCTGGGCAAGGTCACCTTGAATGATGCTGCTCAAAACCAGCAGGGAGTAGATATTGAATCACTTCTTTCATGTTTTTATGGTACCCTTAATTCCCAATTTTGACTGGAGGTCTCTTGTTAAAAGTGATGTTTTCAGTGAAATACAGAATGTTTTACTCATTGCTTCTTCTGCCCTCTGTCCTACAGAAGGTGTGGCATTCAAACATCAGTTTGGGACTGCAAGGGTGTATTTTAGCCATGAACAATCCTGCATTCCACTGGAATCTCAAAGGTCCTTCTGGAGAAAAAATTAATGTGGAGAATTCACTTAAATTCATTACACTAAAAAAGAGAAGTTTGTAATGCTGAAGGATCAGAACAGGATTGGGGTTTTAGTTTTCCAATACACTGATTTTTCCCATTTTTCAGCATTAATGTTCATTGCTACTTTATCATAAAGATGACCCAGTGAGGACAAACCATGATGACAACAGGGCCTGACCTACCTGCAACTCACAGAACCACAAAAACACCAATACCTGCCCTGAGCATCACAAAAACCTCCCAGATTACCCCACACCCCTGATATTTACATTCCAGAAGGGTTTTCATTACCTTTTTTAATATTACAGAAGGAAAATGTACTTCCTGAGATGTTCAAGTTTATTTTATCCACAAATTCCAGCCTCTGGTCACAAGCCTGAGAATATTCACTAATTATGACTTTTGGAGTGGCAGGGAACCTCACGTGGAATTTTTTAAAAGGAGGGGAGCTCCAGGAATTTTTTTTGTGACCTCCTCTGAGTACCAACCATAAATTATATTCTAAAGGAACGGGGAAGGAAGCTGGAGTGGGAATCTATGGAGACAACATCCTCAAAGATCCTCAATTACCTGCTACCTTTCAGTGTGTGAGAATTGCCTTCACCAGAGCCCAGCCTTTGGGAAATTAGAGAATTTCCCCAAATTGGGGGGGTGTTTACAGCTCTGCTCCAAGGTTAACAACTGCACTGCTCCTTTCTCCCCAAACAGCATCACACCTGCAGGTCAGGGCAGGAGAGGGATGCCATGCAAAGAGGCAAATTAAAAGGTGCAAAATTTAGACCAATTCAAGTTTTTTTTCCTTCTTTCAGGTAATTAAGCAGCTCGTCCTGCTGTCAAGGAACTCTTTCAAGGGAAGTACTTGCAGAAGTCTGGAAGGAAATTGGATATGAAAGAGACTGTCAGGAAGAGGCAGAACTGTGGCATTGATTGCAATGCAGGGCTGAAATACTAAAATCCAGTTTTGTTGTCAGGAAGTTTTGAAGGTTCTGAAACTCTCAGTGACAATCAAGTTGATTTTTCAACCTTATTTATGTCATGGAAGCAGTAAGTCCATCTATTTTTAATAAGTGTGGAGATAAAATTTAGAGTATAGAGGGAGGTTCCCACAGGAACAGTGACAATTGACAGCAGAGCAGTGACAATGCCAGCAAAAGGATGCTCAAACCAACCCCCCTGGAAAAATAATGCTCCTGCTTCAATAATAAATATCCTGCAGGGATTTAAAAGCCATGAGGACGTGGCACTTGGGGACATGGCTCAGTGGTGGCCTTGGAAATGCTGGGGTTGGACCTGGTGATTTTAGAGGGCTTTTCCAACCTAAATGAGGCTGTGATCATAAATATCATCAACAGGGTGCTCTCTCTATTCAAACAAGACTTAAATTGCTTATTCTTCTTTACTACTCACACAAAATCATTGGAGAAATTATCTTCTAAAATTGTGTACATATAAAAGATATATATCTATATCTATCCCAGCAACTTGTAAATCATGGTCAATCAAGTCATGGATAGGTAAGGGGAACCTCTGCTTCCTGATTTTTTTTTATTTATGTCTCATTCATCCTTTCTTTCTCTCCTTAAGAAAATCATCTGCCCAGATTAAAAACCAAAAGGATTGATGATGCAGAAAGTCTGCAATGAACTTTTCCTACCATGTTTCCTTTTTATTTTTTCTATTAAATTTGTGTTGCCACCCAACAGTGAAGATGTACCACTACAGAAATTACAGGGAAGATAATTTGAAAATTTTCTGGGGAAGAAACTTCCTCAAGAGAAGAGATTTCTTTGGCTGACTGCTCAGGTGAAAGACCTGCCTGAGCTCTCCCTCACAATTACCTGCCTTGAGGTAGATTTGCAGGTTCAGATTTTCAGAGTGGAAATGTAGCTGCCCACACAATACATCTTTATCAAATTTGAATCAGCAAGAATTCATGTTAAATGTTGAATGAATTCTACAAAAGAGCACAGAATAAATCTCCTCTGGAAATGTCCTGGATAGTGAGCAAAGCCATGGTCTGTGTGGCTGCAGCGTCCCCACAACCCAACCCAGGTTTATGTACATAAAATTCATCAGCCACATACCTTAAACTCCTGCTGTTTTCCCTGGCTGGCTGCAGAACATTCCCAAAAATGACATAACATCACTTCCTGAGAGACTTCCACAGTAACCTTTCTTACCTTATTAATTCCCATGCTGCCTTGGCCATCTCTGCACAGAACAGATGTTGGACCGGCACAGAACAGATGTTGGACCGGCACAGAACAGATGTTGGACTGGCACAGAACAGATGTTGGACTGGCACAGAACAGATGTTGGACTGGCACAGAACAGATGTTGGACTGGCACAGATCTCCACAGGATCTGTGCCCCTGGCATTGCAAAAACTGGGATCTGACTTTGGAGATCTCCCCAATTCCTACAAAAGCAAGGGACACACTCCCTGAGGAGGGACTGCTGCCTACCTTAGAGAAGGCTGGGGCCAGGAGTCCTTCTCAGCCCTGAGACCAAATCCAGAGAGGCAGCCTGGGAAAGTGGGAATGGGAACAGCAAACAATTCCTGATAGTTTTGGCTGGAAGGGGAGAAACTCCAGCTCTGGAGAAGAATTGAGGCATTTAACCTGAGCTGAGCTCCTGTTAGGTTTGAACTAAGACCAAAGCCAAAAGTGACAGAGCAGAGTGACTGGAGAAAAAAAAACACAAACCACTTGTTAGAAGCAGAAAAATATTCCTGTGGATCCTTGTATTTCCCAACCATGGCACTGGCACTGCTTACACAAAGGAGACAGCTTTGATTTTAGGAGAGATGGTAAAATTTGCTCTCCTCTGAGATTTCAAGGCTAAAGTTTTAGGAAAGTCATGATTGGGAAAGAGTTAAAAAATCTACAAAAAAAAAACACCAAAAAACCAAATCAAACCAAAAACCCCCACCATAACATAATCCAGTTCTCATATCAGCCATGTGAAGCTGGAGGGAAAGTGCCAGATTCTGCACCTGGGATGGAGCAACCCTGGATGTATGGACAGACTGGAATTTTCACACTAGAATTAAGCAGATTTTAAAAAAAAAAAGTGCATTCTAACCCAATAAAAGCCCCCTCTGGATATGGGCACAGCACATCTCACATAATAAAAAACAAACAAGCAAAAAATCCAAAGTAAATAAAAAATAAAAAATCTTACTATTCTATCACATCTGAGGTTTGAAGTCTGACCATCACCCAGTGGATTTCTTCATCTGGTTTGGATTTTGAAGGGAAGAGACTCCCCAAATGTGAGCTCAACTAAAGACACTTGATCTCATTTCCAAAAAGAGGAATTGAGAACATCCAAACACAGCTTTCAGCTGGGGTCCCTCACAAGGACACTGAGGGGCTGGAGCGTGTCCAGGGCAGGGAAGGGAGCTGGGAAGGGGCTGGAGAATTCCTGAGGGAGCTGGGAAGGGGCTGGAGCCCCAGGAGGGGCTGAGGGAGCTGGGAAGGGGCTCAGCCTGGAGCAAAGGAGGCTCAGGGGGGACCTTGTGGCTCTGCACAAGTCCCTGACAGGAGGGGGCTCAGGGGGGTCGGGCTCTGCTCCCAGGGAACAGGGACAGGAGGAGAGGGAACGGCCTCAGGCTGGCCCAGGGGAAGTTTAGGTTGGACATTTGGGAAATTCCTGCCTGGAAAGGGCTGTAAAGCACTGGAATGGGCTGCCCAGGAGGGTGTTGGAGCCCCCATCCCTGGAAGTGCCCAAAAGCCATGTGGATGTGACACCTGGGGATGGCTGGGGCTGATCTTTAGGGTCTTCTCCAACCTTAACAACTGCAATTCCAACTCCTCTGCTGCAGGACCGTTCCTAACTCCTCACACACCACAGAAACACGGAGGGGTTTAAGTCAGGCCTAAAAGCTGTGCAGACATTTGATGCCCAGGCTGAATTTTCTCTGTTTCTGCATTTAAGAAGCCCCCAGCCTTGAAGATAAATTACCTGTACAAGGACCTAGAAACTGTATCTCCAAACCACATCAACCAGAGAGGATGAACCTTAGAAATGAACTCGTAAGACAGCATCAATTACATTCTTAAAACCAAAAACCCACATCAGTCCCCAACTGTTAACAAGTTTAATGACTTAGAAATCTGCACTTTTTAATACAAGCTTCATTTTTAAAAAAAAAAAAATTATCAAAAATTCAGCATCATAGTTCTGCTAATACAACTGTAATTTTTAAAAAGAATATTTACAGAACTCCAACGAAATATAAAACTTAAGCAAGGAAAATTTCAGCAGAAAATAGCTTCAGCTGGCAGTAATATGGCTTCCTGATTGCTGAATTGATCAACAGGAAAAGGGAGAGAAATACTGGCATAATAAAATGTATTTCAAGTTTGCAGCTTTGCACAAGCACCCCATGGTTAGGATCCACCACACATTAGGCAAGCTACTAAAAAAATATCTATCTCCTATCTGTAAACACATTAAAAAATATATTTTGTCAAGCAACCATAGAATTATCAAAAATCTGAGCTTAAAATCTGAGTGCAAATCAATTCACGTTAAAAAAAACCTGCAATTGGAATTACTGAATTGATTTTAAAACTGGTTCTGGGACTCTTAAGGCTATTTCTGTGTTCTTCTGCTGGATCTTGTCTTCCTGTCCATCCCTCCAGTGCTCTGAGCTTCCCTTGCATCCTCTTCTCCAAGTTCTTTAGTTTTGTTTCTTCTTCCTCTTTGTAGAAATCCATTTTCATCATTCCCTATTTGCACATGGAAAAATGTCAATTTGTATCATCAATCAAACATTTCTCACAAAATTCCATCCTCACCTACATTGTTTTGACAGGAAATGTCCCCAATGACAACATTCCAAAGATTACATCTCTGAATTCAACAAACCAGATACCAACCCCACACTTCTGCACATCCAATATCCTTTAAGTTGGATCCCTGAGGATCTACAGCTATTTCTGAAAGTAGGTTAACATTAATGAGAGCACCAAAACCAATTAGCTGCCATTTGAGCTAAAATTCCTTCCACTGATATGTAAAACTAAAACAGAACCAAAGTCCTGCAAAAATGAAAACAGAGGAAGTTTTAGGGCAGGAAATTCCTCACTGTGTAGTCCTAAAGAGTTGCTGTCATTTCTACTTCAAGGCATTAATTTGATAGTATTTTCTAACTGGGAGTTTTTAAATCAAGCTGAAAATTCCAAAGAATATTTCAGGTGGCCAGCAGGACCAGGGCAGTGATTGTCCCCCTGTCCTGGGCACTGGGGAAGCACCTCCAGTGCTGTCCAGTTTGGTTCCCTCACTTCAGGAAGGACAGGGTGGGTTGGAGCATGTCCAGAGAAGGGAATGGAGCTGGGGAAGACTCTGGAGCACCAGGAGCAGCTGGGGGAGCTGGGATCTTGTACCTTTTCCAGCCTAAATGATCCCAGCATTCTGTGCTCTGCATCAGCAGCCTCTGGAGTTCTGCACACATCACTCTTGTATTGACACATAACTCAGCCAACCTTAGAAAACAGAAAAGCCAAGCCTTGCCTCACCTGATTTTAATCTCTTGGGTGCCACATCCTCTGTTGGCAGCTGGCATTTCCTTCTGCGAGAAGTGGGCGCTGCCTGTGGAGCAGGGTCACCCTCCTGGCCTTTTCCAGACTGATTCTCTTCAGAGCCAGTGGATGTCCCACTCAAATCCTGAGTTTCCAGAGTGCTTCCATTTTCTGGCAAGTCACTGCTTTTATGGAGAGAAGTAGAAGTAGCTGCCTCTAATTTCACCATCTTCCTATTATTCCTCAGTTGCCTTGTTCCTCCCTGGCATGGATTATTTTCTGGAGATGCAGCTTCACTTTCTTTAAGAACCCTCTTCTTACCTCTGCCTCTGGGCAGGTTGGGTTTTCCCCTGAGAGAAGTGGAAGTTGTTTCTTCACAAGTGGAAGAAGTTTTTTTCTTCCTGCCCACTCTTGATGGATTTTCTTTTGCAGGTGGAGCTACTTCCACAAGTTTACTTCGTTCTTCAGGAATTCCATCTTCCCCATCCCCTGGCAAACCTTGACATGAGGTGGGGCTAAGAGCCAGTGAAGTGGCTGCTTGCCTTGAGCTCCCTTCTGAAAGATCCCTGTTTTCTTGGGAAGGAGAATTGTCCCAACTCCGTTTTGCTACTCTACTGTTATTTTTCCCACCACTTTGTTTTGACAGGACCTGTTTTCCCTCAACAGAGGAGGCAATTTCTTTCCTTCTGCCTCTTCTCAGCTGATTTTCTTTTCCAGGTGGATCACAAGTTTCTAAGGGAACATTTTGCTCTTCTTTGGGAGCTTCTCCTCCATCAACTGCCAGCAAACCACGTTTCCCTCGAAGAGAGATGGAAGTGGCTGTGCGTGATGCCAGAGCAGTTTCTTTCCTTCTGCCCCTTCCTGGTGGCTTCTCCTCTGCACAGGACACCACCTCCAAAGGCACACTTTGTTCTTCATGAGTACCCTCCTCTATAGTCTCCAACAAGCCACACCTTCTCTGGAGAGGAGCTGAACTTTTTGCCTCTGCTGCCAGATCCATCTGTTTCCTTCTGTCCCTTGCTGATGCATTCACTTTTGCCAGAACACTTTTACTTCCCAGAGCTGGATTTTTATCTTCTCTCTCTGCCATCTTCTGACCATCCCCTTGCAGCACCCCACGCCTCGTTCTGACAGGAGATGTGCTCTGTGCCACTGCAGCCACCCCGCGGCTCCTCCCCCGTCTCGGTGGATTGGCTTCTGTTGAGGAGGGAGCAGCTTCCAAAGCCAATTCCTGCTCTTGGACAGCCTCATCTTTGCTATGGTCTGCACTTAATGTTTCTTTTTCCACAAGGGCAGGACTAGCTACCTGTGGGATGGAATCAAGCTGCTTTCTCCTGCCCCTCCTTACCTGTGAAGGAGGCTTTTCAGAATTCTCATGTTGATTATCTTTGTCAGTCATCCCTTCATTGTCCTCAGGTAAACTTTTTCCTTCAACTGCTTTGGAACTGCTTTCTTCAAGCTGAAAACTAACTTGTTTACCTCTTCCTCTTCTACACATCACTGCATTTCTTTGTGCTGGATTCTCCTGTACAATTTCAGTTTGCTTTGCTTTAATTACTCCCCGTTCATTTCTCGTTCTCCTTTGAGCAGGACTGGCACCGTCTGCAGCAGGGACTGCTGTGGCACCTGGGCTGGGCTGGTCCTTCCTGGCTTGGGCTGCATTGACACAAACAGAGCCCAAGGAATTCTGGAGAGAAGATTCATCTACTTCTGCTTCCGAGTTAAATTTGGGAGTAATTGGTTTTAGGCTGTTCACATTTTCAATAAGTTCATCAGCTTTTTCCTCCAAAGAGTCTTTTTTGCCTCTCCTGTTTCTAGCCCTGTTTGTTTCCAAGTTCTGAGCACTGACTGGCATCTTGTTTGTCTCTGCAGAAGGTGACTCTGCCTTTAATCTTCGAGCTGCTTCTGTTTTATTTTCCTGAGCATTTTCTGTTTCACATCCCTGAGACCCTTTCATCTCATTTTTCACGTGGGATTGTGTTTCAGCATCAGTTTCAGCTGATGTTTCCTCAGCTTTCTGAATGTTTTCTGTATTTTCAAGTGCGACCCCATGAGCATCTGCTTTCATTTCAGCTGAGTGCTTTCTGTTTCTAGTACTTTTAAAAGACTTAACTCTTCTCTCTGTTTCCTTTAGTTCAAGTTTAGTGCCATTTTCAGCTTCTTGTGCTGTGACAGCTTCAGGAGCTTTGTCACAAGTCTGTTCCTGTCTTTGTGTACCCTTTGTGGATGGGTCTTTACGAAGCTTTCTGGTTGCTCCATGAAGTTCTGCTGCAGAAGCTGCTTTACCTTGGCCATTCCTTGGTTGCCTCCCTCTTTTAGGGGGAATCACTGGTTCTGTGCTCTCCACTCCTCTGCGCTTCCTCCTCGGTGACAGGAGCACTTCTTCACTGTCCTCTATGCCACTGTCACTAGCTTTGCTATCAGGTTTATTGGAACCTGTTTGCAGCTGACAGATTTCATTCTGAATATTTCCAGGGTCTGTCTTTGTGCCTGGATCACCTTCAGTTTCTAACACATCACTGATACCACAGTCCTGCAGACACTGTTTGGTATTTGTAGGTGCTTTTTGTAGCACTGAAGAATCTTCAACACAAGACTCAAGATTTTTGTTTGGATATTTTGACTCCTTCAACTCTTTCCTTTTACCTCTGCCTGGTCTCTGAGCAGCTCCAGGTGGCTCTGCAGCTGAAACAATGTCAAGCCCTTCCTGATCAGGGTGCTTTGGAACAACTTCTTGTATGCAACGCTTTGTCCTCCTTCCTCTTCCCTTGTTTTCAGGTGTCATCGCTCCCACCTCCTCTTGGGTATCAGGACTCTGTAATTCCTTTAAATTCACACCATTTTCACACAGCTTTGCTGTAGCAGGAGGTAGAGCCTTCCTTGATCTACCCCTTCTTAGCTTCTGGGCAGGCTGCTCTTCACCAGTTGAGTCCTTCTGTCGAAAATCTTCACCTTGGGAAACTTTTTCCTTCTTTTCTAGAACAGGGTAAAGAGCACAAACAAAAATTAGAATTTTTTTATATGCCTGATCAAAGCATTTGTGAGTTTCTATTTTCCTGAGAGAGGCATCTTGCTCAAACAAGTCAAAAAATACTCTCATTTAAAAAGAAAGACTTAACCAATTCCTAGATTAAAGGCCAGGCTTCTGAAATTGTTTAATTTATTTGAGAGGTCAAAAGGGAAAAAGGATCTTAGCTCAGGAAATAGCTGGGCTCACTGACAGAGCTTTAAACTGGATTTGAACTTCATGGTAACATTCACAACTTCGTATATTCATTATTCCTCTAAGCAAAGCATTTGTACTTACCATGTTTATGACTGGAATTAGAACCAGGAAGTGTAACTTCTTCCTGAGAATCCATAACATTTACTGGTCTGACCTGAGGGAATAAACAACAACTAATAAATGGATGAACTTATTGGAGCCAACCAATACCAGATGAATGTACAGCAATATTTATAAAAATTCTTGTCAAATCCTTTTTGTAACAAATGAAATCAATTAGTCTTATAACTACATCCATTTATCTGATAGAAGCACATAAACATAGCAAACTTAATTCTTGCCATCTAGAGTGAAAGAGAGCAAATACTTTGGAGAAGCATCTGAACAACTTCTCAAAGGGAATTTGGGGTACTGAAGAGAAACTGAGAGTGTCCTGTAGTGTTTTACTGTAGTTCTAAGCACTAAGCCCAGTGATACTCAGCATTTTACCTATGCAATATGAAAATCAAAATCCCTCTTGCAGTGATAAATGATACTGTGAGTGATGGCAGCACATCTCCACTGAAGATCAACATTCTTCTCACAATAAAAATCAGCACCAGAATGAACAAGGCTGGGCACAGACATTACCAAACCTGACCCACTGGATGGAGAGCCTGAGTTTTCCCACCTGTAATGGTCACTGTGGCATGGTGAATGAGATACTGGGAATGTCACTTTTATGGTAAGCCTGTTTTTAATGCTACTTTGCTGGTAATTCTTTAAACAATCTTAAAACACTCATTTGTGACAGGTCCCTTCAAATAAATACATTTCAACACACACAAATGCATCCATCCCTAAAAAATGTTGCAAGATATAAGATGTTAAGTCTAAATTCATTTCAAGCACAGCTTTCAAAGTCTAAAAACATTCCTTCCAAAAGTTAAAATGTTTTACCTTCATTTCCTCTGGGGTACCAAACATTTCTGTCACTCCAGCATAGTCCACCTCAGAATCAGCAGATTTNTTGCAAAGAGTATATTAATTTTACCTTTTTTCAACTTCTGAACTTTAAGATTTGTGTTTAAATGGTTTTATGGATGCCTCAATCAATCTGCTTTATGAATGAGAAAATGCAACAGTTTGCACTTCCAAGAAGCCCAGCAGACTTCAGAAGATTCACCAATTATTTGGTGCATAATTAAAAAGGCCTTTTCCAGTTTGGTTCCTGTATGTCAAAGCATGAAATGAATATTAAAACTTATCTGTAGAAACCAACCTAGTAAATGGGCACTGGAGGCCCCACTTCTCCTCTTGGCAGTGATAACAGCCACAGCCCCACCTCTGCTCTTCATGGCACTGCCCTTCAAACCCAACTGGGCACTTCTGGTTGACTTGGAGGGTGTCACTGTCCCAAAGGCTTTGGCACCCTGGGCAGCAGTAGAAGATTTTGGTGTTTCCCTTTGAATCCCACTTGTCTCCCTTGGATCCATGTCTTCAGTGCCAGCTTCCTTCTCCTCTGCAATTGGGAATGGTGTGGGGGGCTGGGAGATGGAGAAACGCCCTCTCCTGAAAGGGGCTGGAGAGCCTGAAGGACCTTTGGGTGTTGCCTTCCCTGATGGAGGGGATGAGGCACCTGGGGACTGCTGGGCCGGGGAATTTCTGGGTGACCTTTTTTCTCCCTGTAAAAAAAATAGACATTAGTGAATGGAGGATATTTCCTTCTTTTTAATGAGGTTATCTGTCTAGGGGAACCCTGCCTGAGACCAGGATTGTTTTACTTTTTTCAGGAACGATACAGGAAACGATTCCTAAACTGTTGATCAAGTTTGGGGCTAAGTTTGGCAGGAGGGTTTACCTTCCTTTTGATCCTCATACTTTCCCATCCTTACCCTTCATCCATCCCCAGCCACCAATTAAATCATTTAATGTCAAATTTAGATTCAGATTGACTTTTAATTTTTAGCCTGATTTTTCCTGGTGTGTTTTAGCTATCCATTTAGTAGCAGAGGGACCTCGCCAATGAACTTTGTGGCACTTTCATCTTAAAATAAACCTGGTTTTGCTGATGCCTTTGCTGATGATTCTTTGAGCATCCCAAATCACTCATGAGTGACACCAGAATGCATCACACAAGGTTTATTACTCATTTTGAATTAATAAATAATAGAATAAATACATATATAATAGAATTTATCAATTCTGATCACAGTAATGGACTCAGCAACTTGATTGCTCTTAACATTTACCTGATGTATCAAGTGCTTCAACCCCTGACCCTTTTTGAGCACAGCCCGAGGAGAGTTTCCATAGGGTAAACTCCGCCTGGCAGGGAGAGCTCCTCTTTTCAAGGGAGAGTTGGGAGGCAAACTTTTGTCAAAGAGTTCTGGACTCAGATGACCACCAAAAGACACTCTTTTTCTTTTTCCCAAAGTCTGAGGGAGCATTTCACCACTTCTCTTCTTCTGAGAGATTCTTTTTCTCTTGCCTGAAAAGAACAATTGAAAATATTTTTAGATTATCTAAGAAACCAAGGCAGCATTTTAAGCCTTCCTTGTGCATTTCAAAGCTAGAAACAAACCCAAAGAAACTTACCTTAAAGAGAAACAAACAGATTGAATCCAGGATATTTTATATATATTGTCTATTGTTATGGTCAAATGTAACTCCAATATAAGTATTTTACAACTAGTGTCAGCCATTGGTTCTGCATTTTATCCAAGTGGAAGAATTCTTAGAAAAGTGTTACAGAATTTCTCCAAAATAAAAAAAAAGGCAGGGGATCCAATGTATTTACCTGAATCTTCTCCATGCAAGAGGCCTGGAGTTTGAGTTTCTGGGCCAGGCTCAGTGTCTTTGAGCTCAGCAGCACTTCCAGACCTTCTCTTGGCCGATGGCCTCCGAGGTGTTGCAGCACTGGCATCTCCCACATCCTGGTTTTGGTGATACTCGTCCATGGCCAGCTCTGCTGGAGTTCCACTGGTTTTCCTGCCTGAATCATGATGTTCCTGACCAGTGTTTGTCTCCAGTGCTGTTTCAGTCAGCACTCCAGAGGTCCTTGGCCTTCCCCTTTTCCTTCCAGAGTCAGCTGTCTGACCAGCAGGAGATGCCATTATCCCTTCTGAAGCTGCTGCCTCTGAATGGACAATTTTGTTCAAGACATTTTTACTTTGCCTGCTGTTTCTTCTGGGATTCTTGGAACCAGAGAGAGAGGCCGAGGTTTCACAATGCCCCACCTTCGAGTTATCCAGGTTTGCCTGATCCCAGATTTCTTTCAGCACTTCTTGGACAGGTTTTCCTGGTGTTTGTTGTTTGCTGTTTCGTCTTTGCTTTAAGCACTTGTCTTCTGGCAAAGGCAGTTGTGTGTTATCAATTCTGCCCACTGAATCTTCCCCTGGAGCTCCAGCTGGGGTTTCTGGAAGAGACTTCAGTTTCAATGACCCACGTCGTGGGGCTCTGGGAGTCTCAGGATTTCCAGGATTCATTCCAGGGGTTTCTTCTTCAGGAGGTGACATGAACAGAGATCGAGGACTCTTCCTCCTGGGCCTTGGTGTGGACAGCACACATTTCCCTCCTTCAGCAGCACTGGGGGTGGGGGTTGTGGGGCTGCAAACTGTCCCTTTATCTGGACAACCCAACCTTTCTATGGAGCACTGCTGCAGTGAAAACAGGGAATTCCTGGGGTTCTCCCTGCTGGGTTTGGGTGTAACTGCAGAACCTTTGCATCTGCCTGGTGTCCCTAATTCCTTAGGATCCTGCACAGGACTCTGACTGGTATCTCCTGCCACCTCCTTTGAAATGGGAGTTCGAGGACTCCTGGTAAAACTCCTCCTAGGAGTTCTTCCTACAGCTGACAGCTGCTTAAATCCTGAGCTGTTTGCTTCTCTTCTTACAATTAAACATTCTTCCATATTTTTCCTTCCACCTGTTTCCTTTCCTTTAGTCAGGCTGCCCAGATCAAAAAGACAACTTAGAGATGAAATGGGAGCATTTGGTTCTGGCAGAACACTCCCAGGCTCTCCTTTTGCAGCTAGTTGAGAGGCACTCCCCCTGTGCAGAGGTTTTTCCACTTTCAGCTCATTCTTCAGATTTTCATAGAGTTTACTAAAGGGAGACATCTCATTTTGCTTTTTAAGAACATTATGTATTTGCTGTGAAGATTTGGGTGTTCGGAGTTTGACAGGGAAAGCTTTAGGAAGATTTTTCTCTGGAGTTTGTTTATTTTCATTGGCATTTTTTTCTTCACACTCAGCATTATCTACAAAGTAAGCAAAACAAAACAAAAATACAGACACAGAGTTACTTCAAAACAGTAGAACTACAAATATAAGTTCCATAAATACAAATTAAAAATTCCTTCTTTTCCCTCCCAAGACAGTCAACCAGGATCTACTGAAATGGAACACTTGGAAGGAGCCTGGGCTTTTTGCATTGGAACAAAAATCTGTCAGAAATGATAACAAAGAACCTTCTCAATCTCAGGATTATTTAAGATAAGAAGGATGAGAAGGTGAAGCCCTGGCATTTAACCACTCTATGGGTTATAATCATCCAGAATTAGCAGCTCTGGATTTTTCTGGTTCTACAGGAAATAGCTCCTGTAAAGAATTATTTCAATATCTACCAGGCACCTCCAAAATTACAGTTGTTTCAATTTTTTATTAGGAAAGAATGCATGAGAGAATGCAGTATTTGCTTAAAAAAGGTGTAGCTGTAGGTCAGCAGAGAAGTTAAATTTTAATGCAGAGGTGAAGTCACATCTGTCACGATGAGATCTAAGCATGATGACATAATCACTGACACAGAAAGGTGTTCTCAGATTGGAAAGTCTTAAAATGCCCTTTTTTCCCTCCTTTAACCTTGTTTTAATTCTTGTTCTAAGCAAAAATGCAGTTAAGGGGACAAAAGCAAACTTAAGTCCCCAGAAAAGAGGAACCAACCTGAAGCATCAAGACTTTTAGCTCCTGAAGTTTGTTTGTGTAATAATTCCACTCCTGCCACCTGCTGAACATGAAGAACCTGTAAATTTGTACAACATTACAGCAGAGCAACAAAGATTTTACAGTTTAGCTTTCAATTCTACATTGAAAAAAACTACTTATGAGAGACTGTGCATTGTCCCTAAACAGGCATTAAAGTATTCACATTAAATCCTTGAACTTTGCAATATTTAACATTGAGTAATACATTTGAGACTTGAAAGAGGAGAAGTTTATCTTGTTTTATCATTTAAATTCTGAGCTGTCAAAGCAGCTGTAAAATAAGAATAAAAGCACTTGAATCTCCCCTTCTTGCCAGACCCAGTGGAAGATTTCTAGCTTTACCTCTATTAGTAACATCATGAATTATTCATTACCTTTTACAAAAAACTGAAAAATTTTTGACTAAAATTTGGACTAAAAATTACTAAATATTGAAGAGTATTTATCTGAAGCAGTTTATTGGCATTTTAGACAGAAAGGCACTTCAGGGCTGAAAATCCACTCCTAAGAAGGAAAGAGAACAAGGAAACAGAAAACCATATCACTACTACCAATGTATTTGTAAAGAAAATGTGTGCAGCCACAAATTTACCTGCAGAGTTTCATCTTTTGGAGACCTGGAATGCCTCTTTTTCGCAGTTGATTGCAGAGGATATTCAAACCTGAAAGAAATATTTAAAAATATTATTTTTTGTCAAAGTTGATAACTTAAACTCCTGTTATTAAGAGAAATTAAGGAATAATTGTCCCTTCCCAACAATGCACACATCTCAATTTGAAAGGCTTTAGCAACTTAAAAACCACTTTCAATTTCCCCCTAAAACTGACAACTCTTGAAACAAAATCAGAATGGTCTCTCTAGACAGTTCCATCTTTAAAAAGACATCTTTAAGCAATCCTGCCTTCTGATGAAGGCCTGTAAGACTTTATGAACTAAACCTCATTAATTTACACTCTAGAATCAAATAATTAAAGAGTGTGGCCCTGGCACCCACCTGAAAGAGCGATCAATAATGGTTAACACATCTCCGTGCTTCAGGGGAACAGGCTGCTCAAAGCAAGCCCCATTCAGACGTGTGGGGTTTACTGTGCTTAAATTAGTCAGGACTGCCTAAAAATCAAACAAAGAGGTCAGTGACTGCCAAGATGCAGCAAGGCAATGCAGGTTCCAGTAAAGCAGGAGCATCTCACCTCCTTGTTCTCATTTATCTCGATTTTGCAGTGCTCGTTGGACACCCACGGCAGCCGCATGCGGATGTCGCATTCCGTTTTCCTGGGGGAAAATGCAAGTTCAGTTTCACACAAAACACAGGGAAATCTGCTGGAGAATTAGGAAATTTCCCAACATTTTAGTTAATAATGGTATAGCAGTACAATTTCTCAAATTTCTCTAATGCTTGTGATTTGCTGTTGTTCTTATCACCTTTATTCCCTTCCCTAGATTGCCAGTGGCCAGAAACTTAAAAGTCAATCAATAAATAGAAGCAGTTCTGGCAAGGAAAGGACAAAAAGCAGTAAAAAAGTTCAGCTTTCTACTGTAACATCAACCTTCATCAGGTACCACCTTCCCTCCTCTGTACACACCATTCCTCCATTAACATTTTGTGCTTATTTTTGTAAATAAGCATTAAAAGATGGGATCTGCAGGAAAACACTCATTATTTCAATGTATGCAAGCAAATTCTCACCTTCCAAATAAACAAGAAGTTGAGGTGAGTGGAAAAATAATTCCATCAGTCCCGTTCCTTTTAATGACAACGATTTCCCCATAGCGTGGCATCTTCAAATATAAAGAACCTTACCTATAAAAAACATACAGATTACTCATCCTAATTTGCTTTACATGTTTATGAGAGTAAATTGATGTAAATTTTTATGCTTTATTTTTGTTCCAGAGATGATACTTCCTAATGGACAGCAGAAGAATCTCAGTGCTGTTTACACATGTTTACCTGTGTAGGAAAACTGAGAATATGTTTATATAAATTGTTAGACTACTTTCAGGTATTCAGGAGGTTTTTGCTATCCATCAGAACCTTGGAAAGGTTCAGGAGTAACACAGATTATATTTTGTCCCATAAGCAACGTAAAAAACTCACTCCTCCTCAGCTAAATCTGAATCTTTGAATCTCTTACCTAGGTGGAAATTCTCAGGTTTAAATTTAAAATAGAGACCAAATGACCGCAGTTGTATCCTCCAGGAAAAGGTGGGAATAGTAGCATCAGCTCCCAGGAGCACTGGCAGGAGGAGCCAAGCTGAGAAGAGGCTGGAAATTGGGAAATTGCGGATCTCTGTCGCGATCGGCTGCGACAGAGCTGAGAGGGAAGCAGGTTCAGATCTCTGCGTGCACAGATCACGGCAGAAGGAGGAACAGCACTGAACTGGCATAAGAACCCCAAAGCCACAGCACAAGCGATACACTTTTTATATATTTCCATGTAACGCATTACTTATTGTATAAATATTGCCACAAGCGATCCTCAAGGAAGCATCTTTATAAACATTCCATATTTGAAAGCAGCAAGATAAACACAACGGATTTAAATGCATTTAAGAGAACCCCTATGGAATTTTTGGGTCGGTTTCATACGATAAACACTTGATGACAACAGGACACAACTTCGGGGCGAACCCAGCAGTCCCTTCGGCTTTTAGGGACCGCAGATAAACACTCGGTGTCCTGTACCGAGAGCTCCCCGTCCACGGCAGCGACCAACTCCTACAAGCCAAATCAGCCACATGAGCTGCAGATGCCGAAGTTTACGAGCCCCGGGCGGTCACAGCCACCGGCGGGGAGGGGACAGGTAAACACCGTGCGAGAGGGGGACAACAGCCACCACGGCAGGGAGCAAGAGCCATCATGGAGGGGTAGGTGGCCACCGAGGGGAAAACGTCAGGCGGCCCAACTCCTCCCCGCGGCCCCCGTCACCCCAAACCTCTGTCCCCCCAGCCCTACACCCCTCACCCACTCGCCCACCCTTACCTGGGTCTATGGGAGCCCTGAGGGGCCCCGTGTGGCGGCGCCCGACCCACCCCCCCCCGCTCCCGGCTCGACGCGGCGCCGAGTGAGCCCTTCCCGCGCGCGCGCGCCGGCCCCCGAGCCGTCGCACTGTACACCCCATCCCCACGGTGTATTCCTCCGCCACGCACTGAAACGGAGCCCCCCGGGAGCCGCGCAGACAGACGGGTAGGAGCGGCGGCCACCGCCCGCGCCTGCCCACAGCAGCCGTGGCTGAGGGACAGCACCAAGCCCGTACGGCTGCGACAAGCGGCACCGGACAGAGGGACTCTTTTAGCTTTACCCCGTACCGGATCGGCGGAAGGAGAAACGAACGCACCGAGCTGACCGTTGAAGATTCGAAAAGGAGCGCGGCGGCTTCTCATTGGCGGAGGGGGCGGCGCGCGACGCGCAGCGGAGCCAATGAGAAGCGGCGAGGGCGGTTGGCGTTCAAACGGAGGCGCCGCCCCGCGGAGCTGCGGCCGAACCGCCCCGGGCCCTCAGGGCAGGGCCGGGCCCGGACACGGACTGGTGAGCGAACCTGTGCCTGGACCTGTGCCCGGACCTGTGCCCCAACCTGTGCCTGGACCTGTGCCCCAACCTGTGTCCGGACCTGTGCCCCAACCTGTGCCTGGACCTGTGCCCCAACCTGTGTCCGGACCTGTGCCCCAACCTGTGCCCCAACCTGTGCCCGGACCTGTGCCCTAACCTGTGCCCGGACCTGTGCCCGGACCTGTGCCCCAACCTGTGCCCCAACCTGTGCCCGGATCTGTGCCCCAGCCTGTGTCTGTGCTTGTGCCCGAACGTGAAGCCGTGTGTGGAGCCGTGCTTGTACCTCTATCTGTGTCTATGAACTGGACCTAAACCTGTGCCTGTGCCCAGAGCTGTCCGGTGCGTGTGCCTTAATCTGTACCCGAGCCTGTACCCATAACAGCACCTGTGCTCATCCCTGAACTTGTACCTCAGCCTTTACGCATTCCTGTGCCTGTCCATGAACTTGTACCTGAATCTCTACCTGTACCTGTGCCCATACCTGTGCCTGAACCTTTATCTGTATCTGTATCTGAACCTATACCCAGACCTGTGCCTATATCTGAATCAGAACCCGGATCTGTTCCTGAACCTAAACCTAAACTTGGATCTGTACCTAAACCTGAACCTGTACCTGGATCTGTACTTGAACCTAAACCTAAACCTGGATCTGTACTTGAACCTAAACCTAAACCTGGATCTGTACCTGAACCTGTACCTGCATCTCTACTTGAACCTAAATCTGGATCTGTACCTGAATCTAAACCTAAACCTGGATCTGTACCTAAACCTGAACCTGTACCTGTACTTGAACCTAAACCTGGATCTGTACCTGAACCTAAACCTAAATCTGGATCTGTACCTGAACCTAAACCTGGACCTGTTCCCAAACCTGAACCTGTCTGGGCTTATTCGGCCCCTCTCTGAGGGAGGGGGATTTGCAGGGGGCTCAGCTGCTCCCAAATTTGCACCTCCTCAGATCAGCACAAAGTGCCCAGGATCAGTTTATATCAATTCAGCTTCACTTACTGAGTGAAGTGTTATAAATTAATTTAAGCTTCTGTGTTTAATCAGATTAAAATACTACCAGCCACAAAAATACTATTAACCACTAAAATAAGGGTTTAAAGAGAGGGCAAAAATAAAGGGAGCAAGGATGAGAGGGAGTGAGCAGCAGTAAAAGTTAAATTAGTATTTTAAGTCCATTTTAATCAGCAAATTAGTTACCTTCATTTAGATATAAAACTGATCCCCATCTCTAGTCCCAAACAAGAATTCATTGCTGAGATTTGAATTTGAGGATCTGTGAGGCTGAGCATCAATAATTAACATGAACATTGTGTTGCTCTGTGTTTGAAGACAGAAGAAAAAAAAAAAACCAACAAAAACAACAAAACAAAGCATTATTGAAATATGAAATGTGACCTTCATTCTAAATTTGCTGCTTGTGCAAGGGAAAGGGATTCAGGACAAGGTCATCTAACCATTTCTGCTTCGGGGGATAAAATTCTACTATTCACATCTTTCACAAAGCAGAACTTTTGATTTTGCTATTATTTTATTATCTAGCTTGCCTCAAAGGCTATTTTATGTGGTGTGATGACTTTAGGGGGCTTAGATGTGATACAGTTAGATGTAAGCAGCTTTTAAAATGTTATTTCTTTTCCTTTCAATTGAATTACTTTGAAGTCTATTTCATAAGATTTGGGGAGGTTAATTTAGGTCAGATTAATATTATTATTATAATTATCATTATTATTTATTTTTACTATTATTACTATTATCATTATTATCATTCCTGTTATCATTATCATCATCATAATTTTACAATAGCTGTGTGCTACTGGACAATCTTTAATTTAGATGTAAACCATACCAAAATCAGGATTCTGTTTGGTATCTAATTGAGTATCATTGCTAATAAACAGGTATTCAAGTCAGAGCCCTCCTAGGAGTCTTTACAAGTGCAGTTATACCTGAGTGATGTATCTAAAACAAACAATTCAGAGCAGAAAAACTCTTTGAAATGGAATTTATTGCAGTGCCTGGCAGCCCACATGTGATCAAACAGCACAAACAAATAACTACATGTGCACTGTGTCAATAATTGTATATTCTGGCCTGATTTACAGTGGTGTCAGGGCCTTTGTGGTGTGTCCCTGCAAACACAGCAATACTTGGAGGGAAACACAAATTACAGTGAAGGTTTTCAGTCTGTCCCCAAGAGCAGCAGTGCTCCCTGAAACAGCATCTGCACAAATATTTGCTGAAGTGGATTTACAGGAGGGGAAAAAAAAATTAGGATGTTTCCTTCAAGGTTTCAACTTGCTGGTAGGTTAATTTGGGAACATTTAATTTAGACAAATACACCTGAATACACCATGAGGTAAAATTGTCAACTGTCAAAAATGAGGAGAAAAATCATGTCAGTGCTTGAGTGTCCTTGATGGAGAATTAAAAAAATCAGCATTTTAATTTGTCACATGAAGATCCTCGTACAGGGTTATTTATTCAAGTGTCTGAGCAGGTGGTTTGGAAGCACTGAATGAAGCTCATTTCTCACACATTTGTACTATCAGTTGTTTTCACTTTAAAGTCTTAAGAAGCACAAATTCTAATTAAAGCTTTCCCTAAATGAGGGCTTCTATAAGGTATAAAGTAAATAAATATTCAGGCTATCCACACTGTGTGAAGCAAAGTGTGGAGATGAGAAGTTGCTGTGTGAAGAACCCTGAAAATGTAATGTTTTGCAACAAAATTCTCCCTTGAAATCATAGTTCTTTACACTGACACGTTACTGCACCAAGGATGTTTGGAATGAGCACAGAACTTGATGTTGACACAGGATTTTACATGGCAGGAATCTACATAAATTTAAGAATAAATGGGATAAATTTCCAAATTCTATCTATCCACAGTTAACAAACACTTTGAAATAATCAATTTACCTGAAATGGTGAAAGCTCATAAACTACTAAGGGAAAAACATCTGAATATGATGGACACAGCAATATTTTTAAGTCAAATCTGTGTTTCAGATAATCCAAATTCACCTGGAACAGCAGCTTTCCAACAGGCTGTTGGCCTTCAAAGCCAGGGTGGGAAGCAAAAGACACAACGTCCCAGTGAAACATGTCCACTTTAAAATGCAAATTCAAACTCTGCAGTGTGTTCTAGGCCAATTCCAAGATTTCAAAATCACCCCCAAGGATTGCAGAACCCAATTCCTGGTCCCCAAGACTCTCACCCTGTGCCTGATCCGGGTACAAAGTTCTTAATCCAGAAAATGTTGCCATCAACTTCAGCAGATCACTTTTGATCCCAAAGGTGACCATAAGAGGGATCTCCCAGCCAGTCCTTTTGCACAGCTGAGTTAGAAATTTGTACATTTTCTGAGGACTGGGGTGAGATTCCCCTGGATTCAGCAAATGAACAAATTCTAGAGTACATCATTTCCACACTTACCAACAAGGGAGGAGAACAATTCCATGGGCTGCTTCCTTGGGAACAGCTTCTGCTTGAGCCACAGGCTGCCCCATGGTCATAAAACCATGGAATGATTGCCTTGGAAGGGAATTTAAAGCCCATCCCATTCCACACCTCCCACTGTCCAGGCTGCTCCCAGCCCCAATGTCCAGCCTGGCCTTGGGCACTGCCAGGGATCCAGGGGCAGCCACAGCTGCTCTGGGCACCCTGTGCCAGGGCCTGCCCACCCTCCTAGGGAACAATTCCTGCCCAATATCCCAGCCAGCCCTGCCCTCTGGCACTCCATGCCCTCATAAACAGCCTCACTCCATCTTTTCCATAGGATCCCTTCAGATTTTGGAAGGACAACATTTCTATAAAAATCTCAACTACAAAATACCCTGCTCAGTAATTCCTTCTCAAGCTCTTCCCACCTGGGAAAGTTTTCCTTTCTTTTTGTCCACCCAACTGGCAACCCCAGCTTGGATCTTTTGTTCCATTTTTATGGATAGTTGGAGTTCAGGAAACATTCAGGAAAACACTGGAGCAGTTTCTCATGCAATAGGAACAGGTGAAAGGAGAAAATGATTCTTTGTGTGAAGAACTTCCTTGGCAAGGTGTCAACTTGATTAATAATGGAGTAATTCCCCTCCTCTGTGCAAAGCAGCACAGAAAATGGATAAAAGTCATTAGAAGGAAGCTCTCCCGAAAAGATCTAAATTACATCCTAATCCTTTAATTCCTCAGATGAACAACACTCCCTGGGAAGTTCAGTGCCTTGAAAAATTCTCAGTTCAACAATTTCTGCATTAGGCAAAACAGAGCTGAGACCTGACAGAGGCACCCTGTACAGAGCAAACACCTCTGAGTTCTGCCTTAGTTCATGTTGTGTAAATATCCCATTAAAATAAATCTGCTTCATGGACAGTTTACAACTGGAGTGGGGCTGTTTCTAAAAGCTGAGTTTCCAAAAACAGAACAACAAGGTCTTCATGCTATTTCTTTGTAGCATTTAGAAGTAGGGAAAAAAAAAAAAACAACTTATCACTAGTAGAGTACAGAAATATCCATGTTTGCTTTGTGACCAACAGTTATCAACAGTTATTGAAATTAACTGACAATTAATTAATTAATAACTGATTAATACTTGAGATTCTTCTATTTTCTGAGACTGCCCCAAGGCACCTGCCTGTCCTCACACACCATTTCTGGTGGTCTCACAATCTCTGCATTTTGATCCCTGCTAGAAGTACACGACCCAGTCACACAAAATATTTGACCAACTCCTCTGGAATAATTAAAAAAATTAACAGCTTTTACATGCAATGGCAAATTAGACTCAGAGATTCACTAAGTTTGGAAAAGATCATCAAATCCAACCATCAACCAGTTTGTCACTTAGCCCATGTCCTCAGGTGCCTCATCCACACATTTTTTGAACACTTCCAAGGATGGGGACTCCACCACAGCCCCAGGCATTTTTCCAACACTTAAAAACCCTTTCCATGAAGAAATTTTAATCTCCAAACCTTCCCTGGCACAATTTGAGGCCATTTCCTCTGACCCTGCCAATGTCAGAGCAGTGCCCAGGAAGGAAATGCTGCCTGAGAGTTCAGCAACCGTGGAAAAAAATAATCCTAAAATTACCCAGAAGAGGCATCTCCCAAATGGGAGGTGTGGGATGGGCCAGGGCAAACAGAGAAGGGGTCAAACAGGGAAATGGCTTCATTAAATCCTATTTGATTTGACATTAGGATGTAACCCCTGAGCAGCTCCCCCTGGTTTACACAAACCTCCCCTGCCCCTTGTTACAACAGTGGGGCCTTCTTGGTTAATTTTAGCAAGATGTCCACAGCAAAACTGAATTGTCAAAACTGAGTTGTCAAAATGAATTAAGAAATTGCTGTTAATTAGAGCAAACATTCAATTCATGATTGGTGACAGAGCTGGAAGTTTAGCTCCTATTTTTATCTTGGTATGACATCACAGTTTACCACAGGATTATGTTACTATATTTAATTAATTTTACTGTATTTATTTTGTATCCTTACAGTTTGGAAAGACCTGGATTCCAACTACTTCCCTGAGTTTCTACCCTTTATTGTGGAGGTGCCTCCCCACACTACAACACTTTATATGCACAATCTTCAGTCCCAACATCAATCACAATTTTTCTCCCAAAAAGCTGCAGATAAGCACTGAAAAATTACTCATCTAGATAATGGATTTCAACTCTTTTAGAATGCTCCATTCAAATGAACACACGACACAGGAATGAAATTAAAAGATTTAAAGGAAATAGTGCAGGTGGAGAATAAAAAGGAAGCTTTGTTCTTGCATCAGAATGTATTAGATCTTGCAATTTGCATATACAAATAATTCAGCCACATTCACTGGCATTAAAAACACAGCAAGATCAAATTAGAAATGTAATAAAAGAAAATAATAATAACTGAAACTGTATAATACATACATATGTTATAAAGATTTGACAAATTAAATACATTTTGGTTATACAGAAAAGTTCCAATAACTTTACATGAAAAATGGGACGAGGGAAACGCAAACGTTTCAAAAGACTGAACATGGGGTGGTCAGGCTCATTTTAAAAGTTTAAAAAATACATAAAAATAGCCTAAAAAACACTGCTAATTACAGTATGCATTCTTCATCAGGGCCCAGTTCAGCCAAGCACTTAAGGGATTGCTTTGGGAACATGGAGCACATGGCACTCCCTGGATTTGGGGTACAGGTGCTGGGAAGCAAACTCTTAAATGCTGAGGTGAGCTGGGACCTTCTGAACACACAAACAAAGTCACACAGTGACCAAACCCACAGACAGATCAGAAAAATGCTTCCAATCCAACTATTTGGCGTTTTAAAGGAATTCCCATGCAATGGAGATCCAAAGGAAATTTCCAATCCAAAGGACACTCCCCAGAGCTCCAGCCATGAGCACACACAGCTGCAAAGGGAGCTTTTCAAATCCCACAAAAATCTTAGGGAGCTACAGCTGCCAATTCTGATTTCAGGCATCTCTTTCATCCTCCGTATCTCAATATGGTTATCAACAAAAAAACGAGTACTCACTGAGGATTTGGTGTTGCAGCTAAACCCCATCCTACTCCTGGTTGTAAGGAGGCCTTGAGTAAACCCCGTGGGGGCTGGAGTTGTGCTGCTGGGGTTGATAACCCCCACACCCTCACACCACATTACTGCAGCACTGAGCTGGACTTCATGGACAACTCACACCGAGGTTTTACCTCATGGACCCCAAAATCTGCCCAACACACAAATTATTATTTTTCAAATGCTGGCTGAATGGTAAGAAACATCCTGAAATCAGGATCATAAAATGGGAACTCCTTTGCATTATTCTCCATCCTCTTGGGAGTCTCCCTGCACTGAGACTGACCTCATGAGACAACCCCAGTTTTAACCTCAGGGACCCACAAATCTGCCCAACACACAAATTATTATTATTCAAATGCAGGCCAAAGGGTTGGAAAAATCCTGACATCAGCATCAGAAAATGGGAGTTCCTTTGCATTATTTTCCAACCTCTTGGAGTCTCCTTACACTGAGACTGACTTCAGGAGACAACTCACCCCAGTTTTTACCTCAGGGACTCAAAAATCTGACAAATTATTCTTCAAATGTTGGCTAAATGGCTGGAAGGATGCTGACATCAGGATGAGAAAATGGGAATTCCTTTGCATTATTCTCCAGCCTCTGGGAGTCTCCCTGTGCTCTAAATCAGACTGAACCCCCTCTGTATCAGTTCCCAGACTGGATTGGTTTGGGCTCTCTGAGTTTGGATGGAACTGCAGGAACAAGCCCTTCCTCAGCTTCACTTTCCTCCCCAACCCTGTGGCTCGAGGGTTTCTTCTCATAGAGACTCCCAAGCGAGGTTTAATCTTTAAAGAACCTTTTTTTTTTTTTTGAAGTGCATAATTTACTGTACAAATAAATACAGGAGTGCAGCGATGGGAAGACAAGAAGCAGCCAATGGCACTGTGGGAGGAAGGTGCTCAGGAATTCCTGTCCTGCCCCTTTCCAGGCAGGATGGAATGGAAGGAGCCCTATGGACACCTTCCCTCCCCCTGCACTGCTCCAAGGTGCAATGAAATGATACTGGAATAGGAATGGCATAAAATAGTGCAAGAACAGCAGGGAAAAGCTCGGTTTAAGCTGCTTGTTTTAAATAAGGCTTTGATGTTGCATCGCAAAAGCCCAGTTGGATGAGACAGAATTATTGCATATTCGTTATGGAATTAATTACAGATTCACCCCTTTGTGCTCATTAAGTCAGAGATGCTTTTGGAAGAGAGGGAAAGATAAACTTGGTAATTATTCAACATTCAGGTGCCTCATGATTGGGGGATTTTCCAACCCCTGGTCAGAGCTGGAATAAAGACTTTGATATTTTCTGTCACCAATTCTGTTCTCAGTAGTACTTTCAGTAAAATCATCTCTGTGTACACAACCCTAAACCCCTCAGAGAAAGGCAACAGTCCTTTTTTGATAACATTTCTGGGAGGGGAAGAACCTGGAGGAGCTTTTGCTGCAACACTCAATGTTTCTGGCATTAAACTGTTCATAAAATGTTTTTTTCCAATTTTTACCTCTTAATTATCATACTGAGTCAAATCAAGGAATAAGAGTTCATCTCTTATTTTAAAGAACTGGGAAATTATGCAGGTGTTTATAGAGAAGAGAAGCTTTTAACTTTCTGACCTTTTTCTTCACATAGACAAATTCAGGTGCTGCAAAATATATTCCTCAAATATGCAAAATACTCTAAAAATCACATTATTGCCTTTCTAAGTCGATTGAAACAATATTAGGGAAAAAACCAAACTGACTGGGTTTTGAAAGTTCTTCAAAAATTCTAACCTGTATTTCTACTGATTCTATCCTATGGACAGTAAGATTCAAAATCCAACTGCCATCAAAACCTGGAGGCTCTTCAAAACAGCCTTGAAAAATAAAATAAATATCTATTTTCATGGTGAACATATTTTCCTGGTGAACAAAACATGTTTAAACATGTGCATCACAGTTCACTTTTTTTAGGATGACCTGTAAATCACCTGTCAAAAATGTCAAGAACTGGGAGATAACATTACTGATAAATATTTGTAAGTGGCGAAATTCAAAGGAAAACAAACCTGAAGAATTAATTTCTTGTTATTCAGAATAAAGATTTCTATCCCATCTTACAGTGCTATACAGTATAGGAACAGTATACTTTGCTTTAGAAGATATTTATATTTAAGAAACAACTTTATACAGCAAATGCAACTTTTAGAGCCAACACAACATTGTATTTACAGTTAACTCAACAATCCAAGTGACATGGAATAAATTAACATAATATACAACTATTTATACAGACAAATTAAAAAATAAGGCAGAATTCTCATTTGAAATTAGCATAATCTGAAAAGATGTCGATGAAATCTTGTACCACTCTGTAGCAGAATTCATACTGCTCCTGGAAAACAAGGGAAAGGTGTCAAAACCTGACTTGGGTCACACTGAGAAAATCTGACTTCTGCAAACCCCAGTGATAAATTCAGCCTGTCCTAACTGGGACCAGTAGGTGAGAACTGGTCTGTTCTGATTTCTGTTTGTTATTTTAAATAAAAGCAATGGTTCCTCTCTCTTTGGGCAGGCACAGGTTGATCGCTGCTCTTTGGTTAAAAGGATTTCTTAACCTTTTTCAGAGATGGTTCTTAAACTGAATCAGTTCTTAGGCCTGGCTTTTGATTTAAACCCAGCTGCTCACAGTCCTGGGCTGTCACTGGGCTCTTCCTACAGCAGAAACTCCAGAGCATGGCCCAGGGATAATCAGAGAATCATAAAATCCCAGGATGGTTTGGGTTGGAAGGGACCGTAAATATGATCCAGTGCCACCCCAGCCATGGTGCCCAGAGCAGCTGTGGCTGCCCCTGGATCCCTGGCAGTGCCCAAGGCCAGGCTGGACATTGGGGCTGGGAGCAGCCTGGCACAGTGGGAGGTGTCCCTGCCATGGCTGGGGTGGCACTGGGTGGGCTTTGGGGTCCCTTCCCACCCAAACCATGCCATGATTCCAATTTGTGCCCCCACATTTTAAGGTAAGAAAGAACTGATAAACAGCTTGAAAGACATTTACTTAATATATTTAATCACCTACAACACTCAAAATACTATGGTTTAACAGCCTCAACTTGCTAAAAGACAGAGAATATTTATCCAAGTTGTATTTTTGGAAATGCTCTAAAAACCCCTGTAAAAACCCTGCTAATGCCTTGTACACACAGAGCCATCACATATCATTTGTCACCCTGCAAAAACCCCTTTGTTCTCATCCCCCACAAATATCTCCAATCAGAACACCCCCCCTCAAGCCCTGGGCTGCTCAGTCCCATACCAGTGTTTGCACCATGTGTGGCCTCTGCAGCCTCAAGCTCTTCACAGCCTGGAACACGTCCAGGAGCCCCTCGGCCTTGACCCTCTCCAGGATGTTGCTCAGTGCTATGAAGGTGCCCGTCCTCCCTGCGCCAGCGCTGCAACAAAACACCTTTGCTTGGCATCAACTGGGATGAAAAGGGGCAAAGGGGCATACCAGGGGCAGAGAACAGCCAAGCTCAGGTGCAGAGGGGGCTCACCTGCAGTGCACAGTGATGGGGTGGTTCCCTGTCTGCTGCTGCTGCTTCTGCACAGCTGCAATGAGGTCGATCATCCCCTTCCCTTCGGCAGGAATCCCAATCTCCGGCCACCCGTGGAAGTGGAACTGCTTGACCAGCCTGCTCTGCTTCTCCTGGTTGCTCTGCCAGCAGGAAAACAGCATTCAGCCACCTGATACTTCCAAATGGAAACACAATGCCTGCCTGGAACACCTGCAGCATCAATTTTACCTTGCTACCTGAGAGTATTTGCAACCTGGTCCATAACATATCATGGACCTTGATGATCTTATTTCCAACCTTAATATTCCAGGATTCTATCCTGGGCCTGCTGACCCAGAAGGTCTGTTTCCAAATCCCCACCTGCTGATTATTCCCCTATAATTTTCCTTTGGATTTGCACAGCTGTTTCCTCTGGGAAGCACTTAGGATACACTGGAAGTGTCCAAGGCCAGGTTGAACGGGACTTGGAGCAACCTGGGATAGTGGAAGGTGGCCCTGCCATGGCAGGAGATGGGATGGGATGAGTTCTAAGGTCCCTTCCACCCAAACCTGCCTGGAATTCTGTGAAAAGTCTTGAATCAAATTTTCTGTGATAGTTATGTGGAAGATGGCAGGAAAATCTAGGAATAACAGCAACAACAAAACATTTTTAAAAACCTCACCCCCACCTCCCATTTTACAACCTCTTGGTTTACTGATGAGAATTTTCAGGGGCTTAAGCAAAAATGTTTCCTATAAGCTTCCTCTTAACACCAGATTTGAGTTAACCACATTTAGCTTTAGATAGAAATCCCAGAATTTAAGATACATGATCAGATTTGTAAATGCCTTCCAATGGAAAAAAACCCCAAAACCCTGGAATTTTAAAGAATTACCGGGTTATATGTGACCAGGAAGTCCCTCACACTGATGGCATCTATCAGGCTGTCACTCTTGATTTCCACCGTGATCTCTCCATGAGTCACAGAGCCCTCCGATGGCCAGTACTGGCAGCATTTTTCCTGCAGAATCCAGAGAATTGCAAACATTCCTTGATTTTTTTTTTTTCCCAGTTAGCACTTTCTTATTAATCTCTGATATAAGAAGTGACATCCAGCACAAGAAGTGTGTTCTCAACAGTTGGTATTGCAAACACTAATAACTAAGAATACAGTGATAAAATATTTCTGTAATAGAAACCATTAAGATGAAAAGGGCTCAGGAGACCCAGATGGCAAATATTGCTTTAAAACAGAGTAGAATAATAAATGTAATTCCCGAAAGCAAGGCAATATTTTTAAAAATCTCCCAAAACCACCAAGAAAAAGCTTTTCACAACATCCTTGTTGAACCCAGAATCTTCAATCTGCAGCACACGACTCTTTCATTAATTAATGATGTATTAGGACAGGCTCAGAATGAGCCACAAAGATTTTACTGGGACAAATGGGACAAAAGTTTATAGAAACATTTATTCCCAAACCCCAAAACTCTGTCCCATGTTAGGGATCCCTTTATGGGAACTGGAAGTTTGAAATTTGTGATTTCAAAAATCCCAATATTCCGTTGTTTGTGTTTTCTGACAATTCCAGCAAAGGCAGCAGTGCTGCCCCACACCAAAGAGCAAAGCAAGTGCTCATTTTAGGAAAAGAAAAAAAAAAAAAATCTCGGATTGCTGGAATTTGTAGGCAAAAAAATTCCTTTCTCCAGTATTGATGCTCGTGGTTTTCAAGTGGGAAGGGAACTGTGGGGCTGCAGGGTGGGCACGTACCTGCTCCCTCTCCTGGACCTCAGTGAGCATCACGATGGTGTGGCACTTCCACTCCCACACCATCCTCCAGAAATCCTCCACCGTGTGGGGAAGGGGGCCCTGGGTGGCGATGAAATAATCCTTCTGCCGATAGCCCTGCGGGAAGAGCCGGGGTCACACGGGGACACGGTGGTGGCCACAGGGACACGGTGGTGGCCACAGGGACACGGTGATGGCCACGGGGACACGGTGGTGGCCACGGGGACACGGTGGTGGCCACGGGGACACGGTGGTGGCCACGGGGACACGGTGGTGGCCACAGGGACACCGCCGCTTAAATGGGGGCTCCTCCCCAGGGAACACGAGGGAACGGCCTCAAGTTGCACCAGGAGAGGTTGAACTTGGGTATTGGGGGAAATTTCCCCACAGAAAGTGTTGTCACTGCCCAGGGCAGTAGTGAAATCCCAATCCCTGGAGTGTAGGGTCTGACAAGCCCCTGCCCTGGCAGGAAGCCCTTGTTTAGATAAAGGGAACTGCAACATCTCCAGATGTGGGGTCTGATAAGCCCCTGCCCTGGCAGGAAGGCCTGGAGATAAGGAGGTCACACAATCCCCCTGCAGGCCCCTCTTGGGGAAAGAGAGAGCCTTTTTGGTTATGGGGAGAGAAGACAGACCCCTGATCCCCTAGGAAACTCTATGTAAAATACCCAAATACCCATTGGTTTCTCACCCTTTCACACCCACCTCTGTACCCCATAAAAGAGACCCCTCTGCCCTGAGTCGGGGAGGATCCATCTCTGGTCACCCCTTCGTGGAAGATGGAAGAACAAAGCTGCTTCTGTGGAACCACCAGAACCCCCAGCCTTATCACTTTACTGGAGGGATTTGAAAACCATGTGGCTGTGGCACTTGGGGTCATGGTGGCCCTGGGGAATGGTTGGACTCGATGGTCTGTGAGAGCTTTTCCAACCTCAACGATTCTGTGATTCTAAAATCTCCCCCAAATTCACAGTCCTGAGATGAATTTTTCCAGTTGTGGCTGAGGGGATGAGATTCTGCAGGGCCACCTTTCACAATATTATCACAACTCTCAGCTTTTCTCTGCAATTAAGTCCTACCTCAGGTTTTGAGCTCCAGTTTTATTTCACAGAATCACAGAACCAGTGAGGTTGGACAAGACCTCTGGGATCACTGAGTCTAAACTCTGACCCCACACCACCAAGGCACTGAGGGCCACCTCCAGCCCTTCCTTATTTCCACACAGATGTGATCTTCACCTCCTCAGCACCCCCAATCCTCAGTCACTGATGTGGTTTTACTGCTTAAAGACATGATGGCTTCTCATATTTAAATAAAATCCTGTGTTACTCAGCTTCCAACAGGAAGCTGGGAAGAAAGCTTGGAATTCATCCAGCTCTGCCCAAATCAAGCCTGGCTGCCAAATACTGTGACAGCCTTTCCCTGTGCTAAACACTGACTTTTCTGTTTCTCAGGAAAGCAAATATTTACACCTGTTAACCTGAAGCAGATAATGGAACTGCTGGCTGTTAGTTGTGCAGCTGATTTGTTTTGTGAGAATTTCATAAAAGGCCTGGTTTGTAAATCTAACAACGAGGTTTAAATGACACAGCCATTTAAACTGGAAAATACCAGATAAGAAAAGCATCTGGCAACTCCCATAAACAAGGCTCATGCTCTTTGCAAACTAAGTTGACTGTGCCTCTTTAAAAAGACTTATCAACAACTGCAAAAGCTCTGATTTGAAAAGGAAATGCATGAAAATGTTGTATACGTACATCGATGAAGGAAGCATTGATGTAGTCTGTGTACTCCTGCCCTCTTTTCATGGACAGAATCACTCTGTTAAAATCATCTGGGAAAAAAAAAAAAGTCTAGTTTTAGTTTTGAGTCCAGTCTTACTTTTGTTAACTGCACGTGGAAGAAGAAACCCCACTAAATCTCTTCTCTGAAATGTTCATTTTCAGGTGCAAACATTACAGTGCTGCTCATGCAAGGAATCCCACAGAAAATAGGGTGGTTTAAAAGGTCAAAGTGCCGAGTTGTTTAATTCAAAAACCCTGATTGTAACAGATTTGGGGATGATTTAGTAAAAGCCAGTTCACTGACTATTTTACAGATGACTCTTTATCAGAGGAGCTGTGTGCAGAGACGAGCTGGGCTGCTGCCAGCCCACAGCCCCAGAGTGTGCTCCCAACCAGGGACTGCTGGCACTTGTTTGTTTTGGATCACCAGCTGGGCTCTTACAGGGGATGATCTGGATGACTCTGGCTTTCTTCATGTTGGCTGGGAGGTTGCCAGTTCTCATGTTCTCCTTCATGATCCGCACGTTGGTCAGCTTCTGCAAGAAACCACGCAGGAGGCTGAGAGCACAGGGACAGCAGTGGGGTCACTCAGCACACCCCGCACCCACAGGGCCCTCCTGGGACTTTCCTGGGGGTAAATCAGTGCCACAGGGAGCCTGACTCTGCACAGAAGCCACTTCATGGGCCTGGCTATAACAATTAAGAAAGAGTAACAGTCACAGAGTCCCAGAATGGTTTGGGTTGGAGGCACCTTAAAAGCCCATGAAGACACCTTAAAGACACCTCCCACTGTCCCAGGCTGCTCCAACCTGGCCCTGGACACTGCCAGGGATCCAGGGGCAGCCACAGCTGCTCTGGGCACCCTGTGCCAGGGCCTGCCCACCCTCACAGCCAAAAAATCCCTTCCCAATATCCAATCTAATCTTCCTTCCCTCAATACTGCTGACTTTTGAACTTGTTGCTCTATCATCAAACTTATTTTTACGTCATTTTCTTTACCCAGTTCCCAATTTCTGGTTAAATTAATCATCTAAAGCAAAGAGAGAACTCCAGTGAACACCCAGATATCAATTAATATTTTATATCTATCTAGAAAATAAATATTTCAGCATAACCAAAATAACTTAAAAATTCTAACTATTCCTCAGGGCACTGAAGTCATTTTAACAATGATCACAGCCAGTGTGGTCTGCTTCATCTGGGCTTTCTCCACTGATCAGAAATGGAGTTTTGGGGGGGGTTTTGAGGGTTTTCTCCTGACAGTCTGGACATTCAGCTCCAGCCCTGTGAATTCCCTGCAGTCCTCCCTGCTGTCCATCACCTCAGAGTTAACAATCCCACTGGATGCAGATTAGGAGCACCTAATCCTCTTTCCTCTTCCAGCATTATCTGATCTGGCAAACAGCACCAGACCCAGGGAATCACTCTCCTTTTCTTTCATAAACAAACAAAAAACATTTAGGGAAAGGCCATGGAAGGACACAGCCCTAAATGAGCATTTAGGGAACAGGATGTTCAGGAAGGCCCCATTCACAACAACCTCAGAAAAACAGAACAGCTTCCCTTTTATGCACCTTTAGGATCCCACTTTCATCCTCTCAGCTTAAGTCTTGGAAATCCTGCAGCAAAGATTTCCATACTTACTTTAAACTCCTCTTCCAGCCCTATTTTGACCAGGTTTGGGGCAGCGTTGTGGGATGTCTGCAGGTGTTTTTCCAGGGATGACACATCCAGCTCCGTGTCCCCGTAGAGGTAGTACTCGAGTAAGGCTTGGTAAATGAAGGAATATTGCATCTGGAAGGAACAGGGAGGAAATGAAGGCAGGGAAATCAGGAATTCTGGGATTTATCTCATTTAAAATCCCAGAATGGTTTGGCTTGGAAGGGATCTAAAGCCCATCCAGTGCCATCCCTGCCATGGCAGGGACACCTCCCACTGTGCCAGGCTGCTCCCAGCCCCAATGTCCAGCCTGGCCTTGGGC
>JACBWW010000010.1:31404907-31428167 GCA_020086605.1 Lanius collurio | reverse complement strand
CTTTTGGAGCACAGGGGACATCCCAGAGTAGAGTGAAAGCTCTTTACCTCTTTTCTTTCTTTCAGGTTGGTTAACATGACAATAATGGCTGATTTCTGCTCCCAGATCATCCTCCAGAAGTCATTTACTGTTTCCTGCTTGGGTCCTGCAGACAGAACAGGGCAATGCTCAGGAGAGGGGATGGAGCAGATCCCAGAGCAGCCCCACACCCCTGCCCTGGGCACCCCTCCAGAGCTGTGTTTTCTGTGGCCTGCACGGGTTTGGAATGCATCAAATATATATATATTTATATGTTAAATAATCCCCCATGTCTTCTTTCATACAATCATGCACCCAAATCTACATTTTTAGCAGAAATCTCCTCTCTTGAAATATTCATAGAATCACAGAATGGTCTGAGTTGGAAAGGACTTCAAAGCTCATTTACTTTCCACCCCCTGCCCTGGCAGGGACACCTCCCACTGTGCCAGGCTGCTCCCAGCCCCAATGTCCAGCCTGGCCTTGGGCACTGCCAGGGATCCAGGGGCAGCCACAGCTGCTCTGGGCACCCTGTGCCAGGGCCTGCCCACCCTGCCAGGGAACAATTCCTGCCCAAGATCCCAGCCAGCCCTGCCCTCTGGCACTGGGAAGCCATTCCCTGTGTCCTGGCCCTCCATGCCTTGTCCCCAGTCCCTCTGCAGCTCTCCTGGAGTCCCTCCAGTGTATTAATTCTTAAATAATATTTAATCTTGTAACTGAACTATGGCAGCAGCAACACTCAGCATTCCTACTTTGCAGCTCTTCCCCATGCCAAGGTTCCCACAACAAACTCAGAACAGATTATCAGGAGACACCAATTTTGGAGAAGCAAAAAGGATCTGGAGTGGGAAATGAGCCTCTGCTCAGAGCAAAACCTCCAGGTCTAGAGGCATTTGGTCACCTCACACATATTTCAAGTTCATTTCAACTGTGGCCTCTAAATTCAGCCTCACACTTGACCACCACCTGCAGCTAAAAATAACCTTTAAAACACATCTGTAATTAAATGTGCTCAGCCCTAAGCTGAAGAGAGAAGAGAGAAATGAGAACAACTTACCTTGTGCTGCTATAAATTTATTTTTTTCTTTATAACCCTGTGGAAATAAATACCACAGCAGTTAAAAGGTGAAAGGCCAACACGTGCTAGCAGAGAATTACTTCTTGAATTCCCAAAGTTTGGCCAGCTGTGGGCAGCTCTCAACTCACATCTATGTATGACGCATTAATGTAGTCTGAAGGTGGGACTCCATCAATTTGGGTCAAAATCACTCTGGAATGATCATCTGAAAGAAAACAAGCACATTGGCAAGCTCATCAACCCGAAATATGGTATTTCCTTGCAAAGCAGGAGGCCTGGAAAAGCACAGAGCTCCCAAACCACAGACAACACATAAAGAGCATTTCTGACCAGTGAAATTGTTATTATCTGAGTACTTGCAGCAAATGGACGCTACCAGCAGCCTGCTCAGTGCCAAAATTACTTGTCTGGTTTAAAAGAAAAAGGAATGGCTTACAAGGCAGGATGTTGGGATATCTGTTCTTCTCCCTGTTTTCTTCCTTATTTGCCATTTCAAACATTCCCTGCACATATCCAGATGTTAATGACTGAAAAGAACAAAGATATAGAGCCAATATGTTAGAAAACAAATCATTTTGCCTACACATGGCTCAGGGACAATGTGCATCCAACAGAACTGAACACATTTCAACCTTTTCCCCTCAGTAACACTCACTACTCTCCAACAGGCACCTACAGATTTCACTCCAGAAAACGAGTTCAGCAGTTGGGGAAAGAGAAGGAATTCTTTTTTTCCCCCTCAGAGTTCAGAGTTATTTAGCAAATTGTGAAACCCCGAGCTGCTGCCTGGAGCTGCCACCTGCCGTGGTGACCCAGCCGTGCCAGGGCCAGGCTGCACAGCCTCCTACAGCCCCCACCCTGGGCACAGGCACACCAGCAGGGCTGGGGCTGAGCCCCTCACTGCTAAGGACATCAAACACCCAACCTCTCGCTCAGCTCTGCAGGTGAAGGCCCAGCCCTGGCTGAAAAGGAGGAAGGAAAAATAATTTGTGGGGTTTTTATGTGGTGCGAGCATGGGTTGAATGCTGAGAGTCATCAGTGGGAGCTGAGTGCAGATAAATTTAGTCTGGCTTCACGAAAAAACCCCAAAACCAGTCATGGAGGGCAATAAACCAAAGGAAGAAACAGAGCAGGGTGAAGATGAAAGCAAGGCAGTGCCCAGGGTGGAGCTTCTCCACTGCTGAGATGCCCCCACTGCAAATGGACAAACCAGAACTGGATTTCATGAAGTTCCTTTACCTGAACTCCCAAACCCCCAGTGCCAGCTGGGTGGATCCCACTGAGGTAAAATCCCAGTGGTTTGGGAAGGCACCACCACCTTCTCCCACTCTGGTACCTCCCACTGCCCAGTTTGAGTCACACAGGGCAAGGAAAAACGTGGTCAGGGAGGGCAGAGCTGAACTGAGCAGCCCTGGGTGGTTGGCAGAGAGCAGGGCTGGAATTCCCCCTGGAAACACCAAGGTGTTGTTGGGGTGACACGGGAGGAGAGGGGGGCACGGGGAGCACTGATCCTCCACCACACAGGAAACAGCACCGAGCTTTTGTGGGTTTGGTCTGTTGGGGCTTTTATGGCACTGTAAAGCTCTGAATGTAAAAGAAAGGAGGTTAAAAGAGGGCTGAGAAAGAAAGCTGCTTTCAGCAGACTGAAATTCCTCAGGTGAATGAAGCTCATGGCTTTTTATCAGCCCATATTGCTGATTAAAATACATTTATGATTTATAAAATACAAACTCATTTTTTATACAAAAAGAAGTAGTGGAAGGCATCCCTGCCCAGGGCAGGAGATTGGAACTCGATGCTCTTTAAGGTCCTTCCAACCCAAACCATTATGTGATTCTATGAAAGAATTATATTTTTAAACACAATTTCTTCAAACTTAAAGTCAGGCACCCAATTTTTAATTAACAGTCAGAGAACTTCTGCATTTCCATGTGAAAAATGCATGAAAAGTAATTATTTTTCGCAAAACCACCCCCTGCTCCTGAGCCCTGCAAGGCCTTGGCATCTTCCCAGGAAGCTCCCTGTGCCCCAGAGTGGGTGGTGAACCCAGAGCAAGGGCAGAGCCCAGCTCCCTGCTCCCACCCACTGGGGAGGATGTGATTCATGCAGGATGCTCCTCAGCACATCCTCCCCATCACCCCCAAATCACGAGGAGCTGATGTGTCCTGCTGGCACTGGGTCATCTGCTGCCACCACACTCTGACCTGTCCCTGCCCGGCAGGAGCCCCAAAATCCCACTGAAGCTTTGAGAGGCTCAGCCCACCCAGAATCAGCACATTCCCTCCTTTTTTAGCACTGAATGAGCCACAGCGATGTCTTCATCAAGCCAGAATTAAAATTTCATAAGAAAACTCTTACAGGAGGCTTTTCAGTAATTAATCTGAAAATCCAGGCAATGATCCCAAACTTCCAACATCCAGCCTCCATTAGGGATGATCAACAGAGGTAGGGGCCTTACAGAAAGGAATATTTTTTTTTAAATTGTTTTCTTTTTTTCCTGTGAAGAAAGAACACACTCTTCTAGTGCCCAGTGTTCACAAAGGAATCCCAGAACAAAAAAAGAAGGAGCCTCTGTTATCCTAGTGAGTGTCCTAGGAGTGCAATGGAGCTCTTAAGGGTCATTCAGGCTTTAAGGACAAAATCAAAGGTGCTGGAGAACACCATCAGGCACATAAATGTAAGAGAACTGTCCTCAAAGTGTCAGGAACTGTCCTCAGAACCCTCTTCTGCCTGCTGGGTGTCCTCATCTCTCAGTGTCTGGTTTATTTTTACTGAAAAGAATCACCTGGGACCAAACTTCTCAGGTTGGTGCACACGCCTGGACAGCACTGGCTCACCAGGCTCACCATTATGAGCCTAAATTTGTTCCTAATTACCACTGGAGCCCCTGTCTCTGCATTCCCAGAGATGCCCCTGGCATGTTGGATCAGACCGTGTGGAGCAAACACTGCAGTGGGCACAGACCCCTGGAGCACCCCCAGGGCAGGGCTGAGGCACAGAACCAGAGAACCATGGAATGGTTTGGTGGATCTTTTAAAGCCCACCCAGTGCCACCCCTGCCCTGGCAGGGACACCTCCCACTGTGCCAGGCTGCTCCCAGCCCCAATGTCCAGCCTGGCCTTGGGCACTGCCAGGGATGCAGGGGCAGCCACAGCTGCTCTGGGCACCCTGTGCCAGTCAGGGTCCAGCAGGGCCCAGCAGCTCCCACCCCACAGCCTGTGCCACGTAGAAAGCTTTGGACACACCCAAATCCTGCAGGATTTGGCAGCTGTGGCTCCGTGGGGCAGACACAGGAGTCACCTCAGGGGCTGAGGCAGGGGGATGTGAGTGCTCTGAAGGAGAGGGCAGCACAGGGCTGTCAGTGCTGAGGGGTTTGCATTTATCAGCCCCTTTCCTGCCAGGGCTGCATAACAAACCTTTGTGGGGCAGCTTTATGCTCCAACATCAATCACTCAGCTTTCCAGCAGCCTCTGCACCTCCCTTCCCCTCTCAGGCTGGAGCAAACAGCTCCTCCATCCACAGGGAAAAAAAACAACACATCAGGCATCAACCCCATCCAACCCCCAACCCCACCACTGCTCATTTTTGGGGATCAGACCCCAAGCTTTTTGGGTGCAGACAGAATCCCACATGCTCACAGCACAGGCCAGAAAACTACTGAAGCAAAGAGGGGTTTAAAAGCTGAAGCAGATGGTTTGTTCCACTCAGAACCTCAGAGCAAATTCATCAGGAGAGTCAAAATTCACCAGTGCACACTTTGTCAAGCCGGTTCTCACTTCCATTTTGTCAACTTTAATAAGGGTTTCCACAATGCTCCCTGTCTGATGAGCCAAAACTCTGGGGTTTACATTTATCATCAACCAAATTGCAGCTATAAACACGCTCCCAGTTAAGAAGGTAACTCAACAGCCTGCCCAATCAACACGTGCATTGGCTCTCCCAAATCCACGCTTGACTTTTAAGCTGCCACTTTGCTTCTGCTGTGAAGTGAAAAGAAGTGATCAAAAGTCTGGAAAAGGCCCCAAATGCAGGCCCCTGGGGGTGTGTTTGTCCACAGGAAGTGGCCCTGCAGCAGCTCAGCACAGGCTCCAGGTACAGCTCATCCCTGTGACCACACTCAGGCTCTGGGCACAAAACACTGCCCAAGGCCACGCTCAACAGGAAAACCCTGAAAGCTGAGCTACTTCATAGAAACTCTGTGCTAGGGCATGGGAACAGCAAAGAGGGAAGTGGTGGGATGATAGCAACGACCAGAAAGCCAAATTATCACAAACAAACAAGTCAAACCCCACCAGGGCAGTATTAAGGCCACACTGTGTCCTTTCCTCTAAGTACTTCCCACAGAAGTGAAACACCCAGATCCCCCAAAACCCTTCCACCACCATCACAAAAATCAATCCTAAAGAGATTCAGGTTCAGTGTTCCTTTCTTCCAGCTTCAGGCAAACATTAAAGACCTTCTTTAAATGTTAGCAAGAGGCAAACAGTCCATACAATCCAATTTGGCATCAAATAGCAGTAAACATTCCAGGTTTTGCCCAGAAAAAGAGTCCCCACCCAAGGCAGAGCCCACAGGAACACCACCAATCACACACCAAACACAGGAATTATTAATGCTTGCAGATATTCTGGTTTTCTCCCCATTTTTGGCATCCATGTGTGAAAACTTACATTAAACTCCTCCCTGAAGAGCTTCCCCTCGTCTGCCGAGCGTATCCGGATTTCCTCCTCCAGGTTTTCCACTGGGATAGGGAAATACTTCTTGGGGCCCGAGGGAGACCTGCTGAGCAGCATGACCCGTTGCTGTTCTGTCAGGACAAGGGCAGCACGTGTTAAAGGCATGGCCAAAACCAGAGATTTCCAACTACAAATTAAGCTTTATGCTGAAAAGATGCCCAACCAAACTTCTACTGTGACACTCCGAGGTGATTAAGGTGATTTAAAGAAATAAAAAACCAAATCATAGGCCAAGTATTGGTGAAATTAAGGATTTCTGTATTTACATTGGATTAAAACATGACCAAATTTTAGTCAGAAAAGGAGGAGGTTCTTTCTGCTGACAGGACAGGGACTGCAGGGGCAGCTTTTGGCACCTACCACCGAAGAGATGCTGTGAAATTATTTCACTTAGAGGGGAAATAATAACAATAACGATAATAATGATAAAAATTTATGTTTAACTCGGCAGCCACCAGGAGGCTTGTGGCCCAAGAGAAGCTGCTGCCCCTGTGCACAAGCACCAGCCCAGCAGGAAGCTGATGGGTATTTTTAGGGTTTTGACTTTCCCTCCGACTGCCACCCTCTTTAACTCACTCATCACTTCACACATAGCGAAGTGCAACTGGCAAAACCCACAGACTGATTGGTTTTTATCTCTAAGTGTATCATTTTTCTCTGGGTTGTGGCTAAAACACCCTGCATGGCCCCTCCAGGTTTGCTGGTTTGAGCTGGGCCCCACAGCGGAGCCAGCCCGGGGATCCCCACGGGCACAAACAAACCCAGCACAACTCAAACCAGTGGGAAACAGTTTGAACTCCTCTGAGTGTTTTATTTCACTACCTCTGGCTTAAAACTTTCCCATCTCAGCCCCTACTTCCCGTTCAGAAACCACTCAGTGTATTCACAAAGAGCTAAAGAGCTTTCCCCCCCCATTTTAAGAAGAAATACTGCAATTCTTTCTCTAAATCCAAAGATCAGTGTCAGAAATGCAGATCTCAGCTGGCATTCTGGTAAAACATCTCCCAAGAGCCCGAGGAAGTTTAACACAGAAGCATTTGCTGTATCACAATTTAAAGTGAAACTTATTTCAAACCAGCAACTGAAAATTAAGATTTTATACAGACTGCTTGAATATGGATTTCTAAATATGGATCTCTACTCCAAGGCCAGGTTGGATGAGACAGCCAAGTGTTGGAAGGGGTCCCTGCCCATGGCAGGGGCTGGAACTGGATGAGTTTAAGTTCCCTTCCAACCCAAACCATTCGTGACTGCATTTTTTTAAACTATTTGCTCTTTAACAACAACCCTGTCAGTTATATTATAAATAAAAGCAAACATTGAGTAGTTGTTAATTAGAGAACAAGGCACACACAAACAAACCTCAGAGTCTGAAAGAAAATCTCTCCATACCTTGCTCTTCCAAGATCCCATTTGGCATCTTTTTGTCACCAGAGTTCACCACAGCTTTCCTGTGTCTCCTGAACCTGCAACAGAGACTCCCTGTTAGCCTGGGCACCTCTGCTGAGGGGCAGCAGCACCTCCCCAGTGCCCTTTCTCACCCACCATGTAATTCTGGAGAAACTCTTTCTGTTCATGCTGGCACTGGGGCGGGCACGGCCTCGTCTGAGCCGCGCCAGGCTCTGCCTCCCCTTTTGCTTCCGTGGGAGGGCACAAAGGATGGGGCTGAGCCACTGCACGGCCCTACAAACACCCACCTGAAAAAGTACCCCACCAGCACCACGAAAATGATGACCACCAGCACCAGGATGAGCAGTGAAGTCAGCAGCTCCTTGTGCAAGTTGCTCTCCTCGGTAGAGTCTGGGGATGGAACACAGGAAATGTGGAATATTAGACACAAACGCTGTGCTCGATGCATCAAAAACTCTGTCTAATAATCTGCTTCTGCTTACTAAAAACAGCACAATTACTTGGCACAGGCAAGCTCAAATTGAAAGTTTCTTTTTTTTATGCTTTAATTTTTTTCCCCCTCTTCAAAAGCACAACCAGACCACCCAGTTCAGAGAAAATCAAGGATTTTTTTTTGGAATGCCTGGTTAAGCAAGGGATTTACCTGTAGTCAGAGAAAGCTGAACACTAAGTACTAAGTACTAAGTTGAAGTCCATAACAAGGTGTGCTGCAGTGCCCTTATGCCCATCAGCTGCTTCTCAACCAGACAGAAACCACCCAAAAATGCCACCTTTCATACAGATTTTATTCACTCATATTCTATATAAATATACAAGCGGGTAGGAATAATGAGATTTTCCTCAGATTGAAGATTAGAGAACATCTTTGTTCTATCTGAGCCTCACCCTTCTGTTCCCAGTGTTTTATGGATGTCTCTTTACCTTTCACGTTCATTATGCTTCTGTAACCTTTTAGTTCTACTGAATAATTCAATATAGAACAGATTAAAATCATTAAAAACCCAACATGTTTTATTTAAGGAAGCCAAACTCCCAGCCTGAACCTTCAGCAAGCAAAACACAACCCTACAACCACTCCTCCAAAACTAAGGCAACTTCTGTTGCTGCTGGTATTTTAGATTTTTTTCCCCTTTTAAATTAAATTTACACACTTCTAATGGCTTTTTTTTACCATTCCTACAGTGGTCTTTGAGAGCTGACAGAGGGAAAGGTTAGATGGGATCTTGGGCAGGAATTGTTCCCTGGGAGGGTGGGCAGGCCCTGGCACAGGGTGCCCAGAGCAGCTGTGGCTGCCCCTGGATCCCTGGCAGTGCCCAAGGCCAGGCTGGACATTGGGGCTGGGAGCAGCCTGGGGCAGTGGGAGGTGTCCCTGCCATGGCAGGGGTGGCACTGGATGATTTTTAAGGTCCCTTCCATCCCAAACCATTCTAGGATTCAATAAAATATTGAGGAGCACGTAACACCTGTAATAACTCAGAAAGGATTCATATGGACCATCCAGCTACCCAGAATTGATGGCTGCAAAACCATTTGAGCCTTGGGAGCAGCTGGAAACTCTCTGGGTGCTCAACCAAGGTATGAGGGCATGGGAAAAAATTCCTTTATAGGCACAGGTGAGCTTGGGACACACAAGCAAAGAAGGTCTCGTAAGTCAACATAATCTGAAGGCAGGGAAGGCAATAAAACGCATGAGAAATGACATTTAAGTGGTGTATAAAGATAAAAGTGACAGGCATGACAAAATTGTAATCAGAAGCCATGACTTGGCAGGGTTTCAGGAAATCACTCTTGGAAGGAGTGTCTGGATGAAGATGAATCACCCCCGAACACTTTCTGTGCTCTGTTTTGCAACTCCGTCTGGAAGCCGAGGGCTGACAGGGAAACAAACACAAAAATTCCCTATTTTTGCCCCTCACAGACAAAATGCAGCCACTTCCACCCACTTTTGGAGCTTAGAAATGTCACCCTCAGGATCTCAGAATGCTCCAGGATTTGGGGGTTGTGTTGGTTGTGTTGAGCTCTGTGACAAGACCCATGATGTGAGCGGGGAAAACAACAAGTTTGTATCACGAGGGAGTTGAAATTTCCCTCAGACAATTACACAATTAAAAAATCACCCATCTCTTCCTTTCCCAGAACTGCTGCACCATTTTTGGGGTGTCTTTGGAGAAGTGATTCCCAGGTAAATACTGAAAGCTCAATCCAAGGTGGGAGAAGTTGAACCTTCTGCCAAATCACGGCCCCCATTTCTTTAGACAAGGACAAAGCACCCTTGCCATGACTGATTTAATTCTCTGACCCAATATCTTGCCTCTCCTCCTACCATTTCACAATGAAATTGGGTCAAAATCCACAAAAAGTCCCTTCTTCTTTGTACCTGGGCACATCTGTTCCTAAATCCTTGCAGTTGCTCACCAATGGCTTCATCCCTGCAGAGCCTGTGAGTGAAGCACGGTGTGGTTTCATTTTTTACCTGTAATTTGTTCTTGTATCAGTAAATTTATAAATGTAGCCCAAAAATTGCATGAGGAAGTTAAAACTGAGCTTAGGCCTCTGCAGACCAGAGGCTGAAGCACCTCTGGCCAACACAACTGTCCCCAGACCAAGGAAGGTTTTAAGGGGAGACTGAAACAAAGGCCTGAAATAATTTTTTGATCCCTACTGCTTCAAAAATTGATGACTGAAACTCAGTAAATGGATGCAGGAGAGGCAAATCCTCCAAAACAGGGAAACTTTTCCTCTGCTTCCACCCCAGGAGTCGTGGCCCAAACCCACTGGGATTTCTGCTCACAGCCAGCCAAAGATCATCCCAAGGGAATTTTTTTAGAGCTGTAACTTTAATATTCACTGGAGGAGGGGGATTATCACCAGGAGGGTGCTGAGAGCACCTTGTGCTTCCCCTGGCACCCACCAGGGCTGACTCAGGGCTCTCCCTGGCTCCATCCCTGCTGCTGCTGGCCCGTGGCTCTTTCTGGAAGCAAATCACCATTTCCTCCAGGGTTGGGATGTCCCCACTTTGTGTCAAACACAAAGCCACCCTCAAGGAGAAAGGGAATTAACAGCAGCGTGTGCTCATCAGGGATCCTCCCTCCACACTCCCTCTCAAACTTTGATTTTCTCCATCCTTGGATCAGCTCCTTCATATTTTTGGGTAAGACAACCTGTGAAGAACAGTGTGATTAAAACACTTCTTCCCCCTCCACAAAAGCAAGCAAGGTTTGCCCTAACCCTGAAATTATTCTGGTGAGTGACACAGAACAAAATCTTGTTTAAATGAGCACAGGAGAAATCCCACAAGACCCAACTCTGTTCACAAGTCTGATCTTCATTTCAAAAACCAGGGATATCACAAACAAACATCCAACAGGGAGTATGACAAAACCCACACTAAAGTCTCTCAGGCTATTTTTGGAAGAGAAAACCCCAACCCTGCCATGCCTTGGCTGCAGGAGGCAGAAGCTGATGGGCAGCTGATAAGGAGGAGATTTATTTGGTCCACGTGAAGCACAAACCCAAATCAGAGAAAAATAATAAATAAAGGAAGGGCAAATGAAAAAAAGGGAGGGGAGGGGAGGGAAACCAGCACCCCCAGCAGTAGGAAATGCAAGTTTAATGTCTCAGCTGAATCCCACTGAGGCAAAGCCAGCACAGCCCACCTGGCAGTGCAGGCACAGAATCACTGAGCAGTCTGGGCTGGAGGGACCTTTAAATGTCACCCAGTCCAACCCTCAATGTGAAACCACCCCTTTCTGCAGTTCTGCTTTGCAAACTGATTCTTGGAATTGAGAGCCTACCAGCAGAGCATCCCTCTGGCATTTAAATACCAAGTAAAATGAGCCAGATTTCATCTTCCTAACTCGGTTTTCTGATGCTGCCTCCTTTCTTTCCATGAACCAACCACCACGAGGCTCGCAGGGAAATCCCACCCCTGGGTCCCTTCTGGATATTTCAGAGTCACAGAAGGGTTTGGCATGGAAGGGACCTTAAAAATCATCCAGTGCCACCCCCTGGCCTTGGGCACTGCCAGGGATGCAGGGGCAGCCACAGCTGCTCTGGGCACCCTGTGCCAGGGCCTGCCCACCCTCCCAGGGAACAATTCCTGCCCAAGATCCCATCTAAATCTCCCCACTTTCATCTTAAAGCCATTCCCTGTGTCCTGGCCCTCCAGCCCTTGTCCCCAGTCCAGCTCTCCTAGAGCCCCTCCTGAAGGCCACACTGAGGCCACCCCAAAGCTTCTCCTGTCCAGGCTGAACAATCCCAGTTCTCCCAGCCTTTCCTCCCAGCAGAGCTGCTCCATCCCATTAAACATTTTGATGCCTCCTCTGGATTAATTCCAGCAGCTCCATGTCCTGTGCTGGGGACCCCAGAGCTGGACTCGGTGTCCTGGGTGGGGTCTCTCCAGAGTGGGGCAGAGAGGGAAATAATCTTATTTTCAGAATCCCACTGACTTGTTGGAAGGTGAAACCAGCACTAAAGAGAACCCCCAAAGCTGCCCCATTTCCTGCCTCTTAACCTGCAACTCCTCTGATATTCCTGCCCTCTGCAGGTTCCCACCTCGGGGGTGGAAAGGAATTATAGGATTCAAAGGCACCAACCCCAGGAAGGCTGGAGGAGTAAATACCAGTGGAATGCAAACATTTGGAAAGGTATTTAAAGGTTTTACAGCTGCAGCTCCCAGGCTGCTTCCTCATTTCAGCTCCTCAGCAAGTAAAAATACAAGAGGAAGTAAAACAAGCCTGTCCATGACTAATCCTGGAGAACTTACAAATATTGGAATTATCAGGAGTTATGTGAATGTCATGGGCAGTATCATGAATAAACAGTCTGTAGCAAGGATCTGAGTGCATTAAGCTGTCTCTACTGGAAATATACATTTATTTAGGCAAATCCTAATAAATATTAGCTTGGAAGTTGGAACTACATGGTCCCTTGCAAGCCAAACCATTCTGTGGTTTCATTTATTTATTTAATACAATTGAATACCTGGAGTAAATATCAGGGCAGCTTTGCAGTAAATGGCAGTGCAATAAGCCCCAGAATATTCTCATTTTCTGAAAGGGAAATTTCAAGGTAGCAATTGCATGGCAGCAATTTCATGGTGCTCTTGTAGGAAATAAAATGGCAGCAGTGCTAAAAACCAACCCATCCAGACAAGGTAACCATGTTTTAAATAAGAATAAAGCTGACAATGTAATTCAGCAAATCTTTGGAAAAATCAAGGCAGCTCAAATAATGACAGGAAATCATTTATATCTATTCCTTTCAGAGTCAAAAGCAGCTTATCTTTTGGGATCACTCATCAAATTAGCATGCAAAAGGAAAGCTGGATTTTTTTTAGGATCTTTTAGCTCTTTCTACAGTCTGTTAAATGGAGTTTTCTTTATGCTTCAATCAAAATTTTTTATTTTTGTATTTAAAAATACCATATTAGTTCAAAGGCTATCAAATTTATTAGATAATCCTATTATCTGGGAACTCTTTCTGCAGCAGTGCATTTTCTGTGTGCACCTACTTGTCTGTCAGATGAAACTCTTCCTCACTGTGAAGTCAGGAAGGCTTTGATATTTTGCAAAAACAGTTTAGTCACACCAATCATTCTTGAATCATATCACTGAAATTAAGATTTAATTAAAATTGGGATGATCACATTACTCTTATCCATATTATCAGCCTTAAATTCAATGCAATTTCGAGTTAATCTTTGAAGATGAACATTAATGGCAAAACTACTTTTATTTTCACGTTATTAAAATTCTGGGAAGTGATAAAACCAATAAGTGACTTCCCCTTCTCAATTCCTATATTCTTGCATATTCAGCCCAATATTAGTCACTTGTTTTTCTACAGCTCCAGGTGCCAGACAAGATGCAGGGGCCAACAATGCTTCAGCGATCCAATTAATTAGCAAATTTACACTCGGCTAAAGCTTCATTTCTATTCATAATCTGGTTATTTTGGGAGCACTAAGCACAGCCACAGGCAGATTGTCACTGCTGCTGGTGCAGCCCCTTGTTCCCCAACTCCACTTCCCCTTCCGAGCTCTGGGAGTGCCCAGGAAGAGCTGCACCCACCCTGCCCTTGGATTCTGGAGAAGGCAAATGCTCACACCTAAATTAGCTGAGAATCAAAAACTGGTTTGGGCTGGAAGAGACCTCAAATCCCACCCAGTGCCACCCCTGCCATGGCAGGGACACCTCCCACTGTCCCAGGCTGCTCCCAGCCCCAATGTCCAGCCTGGCCTTGGGCACTGCCAGGGATCCAGGGGCAGCCACAGCTGCTCTGGGCACCCTGTGCCAGGGCCTGCCCACCCTCCCAGGGAACAATTCCTGCCCAAGATCCCATCTAAATCTCCCTTATTTAAATTACTACAACCAAGAACCAAAACAATCCAAGGGGCCATGAGCCAAGCCTGGCATTTGATTCCTGCTTGGCTCTCCAGGGGTGTAAAGTTCACAGGAAGATTAAAAGCAAATAAAGCACAAATCAGCCTCCTCTAAACACTGGGTGTCAACAACAGTCACCTGAACAGTCGTCAAGCCTTGCTCACACTGTTTATATGGGACATCAGCAGCTTTATCTCCCTGGCTTGGGCTGGAAGGGACCTCAAAGATTATCCCATCCCACCCCTGCCATGGGCAGGGTCACCTCCCACTGTCCCAGGTAGCTCCAAAGCCCCAATGTCCAGCCTGGCCTTGGACACTTCCTCATAAAACTCAATTCCCCTTGAGCAGCCCCTCCCCAGGACTGTCACATGTTAGGATGTGGTTGTGGGAGGCCCTGAAGAGGAAGAAATTCTGCAAACAGAAATAGGGATGAATAAAAGGTGCTGTGGTGGCCCAGTGAGGAGGACATTGCTCTCAGCTCCAGGGACAACACTCTCCTGTTGTTCACCTGACAGGACCTCCCACAGGACACCTGCACTTCGCCCCCTTCTCGAGTCTTTGCATGAGAAAACACAGAACCTGTGTAAGGGTTCCTCCTGGTGTTTAAATCATCCACCCTGCTGTCCAATGAAAATTCACCTCCTATCATCCCTGTCCACATCCCATCAGATCCCTGGGGGCAGCTCCTGGGCTGTGCAGACCTCACAGCCCAGGCAGGAAACTCCCTGTGCTCCTCCACCTCTCCCAAAGCCATCCTGGGTTTTCCCATCCATGGGAAAGAGAAAGTGAAACCCCAACACCACTCACGTGGAGACCAAACCCAGAGGGCACCATCAGAAATGTGGGAGTGGGGTCAAAGTCCTGCAGAAACATCCTGGACTGTGCCACCCTGAAATCTCCCTGAAGTGCCTTTCCATGCCCATGCTGCCCCCACAGATCACGTCCTTACTGGTTGTTGTGGTTGTTTTGGGCAGTTCAGTTCCATTGGGTGGCAGAGCTTGTGCAAAAATAAAACTAACACAGAGCAGCAGGAGCGAGCAGGAATGTTCCATCCTGGACCTGGAAGAAAGCAAAGCAAAAGAGAAATTTTCAGGTCAAATCAATATTATGGGTTTTTTATCTCGTGGCAGAAGGAAGCAAAAAGAAAAGGCAATATTTGCTTGAAATTTCAGTGTATTGTTTTATACTCTCCCATTGCCTTAGCACTGAGCATTCAGTTCTGGTGCAAAAAGAAAAAGGAAATACCACTCGAGCACACCAAAAATTCATCAAGGAGGTTTTAAATCCAACAACAGAACAGCAACACTCAGCCATGGTTCAGATAACATGAGAAATCAGGGCAGAAAAGCTCCATCCATATAAAATAGGTATCTGAGGACACTGAGGCAACCTGGGAGTCAAACCCAGAGATAAAAGCAAAATTTGTAACAAAGAGGAAAAGCTTTTACCACCAAACAGACCATAAACACCAGGCAGTTTGAAGTGCCTTTAACACACACTTTTCAGAGTTTCCTTATCCCACTCAATTCCTTTTTCCACAGGTACTCCATGGATGAATTCCTTGGGGGAATGTGGGCCACAGCTTTCCAAACACAGAATTTCGGGGTTTGTGAGACCAGAAAATCATGTCCAGTGTGAAGAAAGTTACAGGGAAGGTGTGATGAGAAAGTGCTGTCTCTTAATTCAAGGAAATTCATAGATGGAGATAAATAAACTGGTCTAGAAATACTCCAATCCCACTAAATCGAGGTGGAAAATAACTGTTGTTACACATTTGCTGTTTATTTATCCAGTCCCTAATGAAGAGATTAATTAGGAGAGGCTGCCATCTCAGCCATTAGCCAGTCCTGCTTGATTTAGAAATATTTTCACACAACCTTTACTTTGTGCCTTCCACAAATGGCAGGATTTATCCAGATGGTGGCTCTGCAGCCACTGCTAAAATGATACCCCTGGAAATGCTGCTCACCAGAGCTCCTGTTTCAGGGCAACACATTGAATTTAGCAATTTCCACAGGGTATTTCACAGCCCTGCCTAAAAACACACCAAAAAACCCAGGCACTTGGCAGTCATTAGAAGAATCAGTAGAAAATCCTGCCTTTCCATGTAAAGTGGGATAATCCACCACAAATAATCCCTGGATAAACTCAAATAAAGAAAAATCTCCCATAACAACAACTTTCACACCACCTTTTCGCCACTCTCACAGCTGCTACTCAGAAGTGAAATATTCCCAGTCATTCCCAGCCTTTCCAAAGCCTTGTTCTACACCCAGGAGTCAATTCAAACTCAGCACACACCTGGTATTCCTTGGATATGCAGTTGGAAGCTCAGTGATTTTTTTTTCCTCCAATATAATGAGTAAAGAAAGAATAATAAAAAGTATTATTAGCATCAAACTGTATTTTCTTAATTTTCTTTCCCCAGTCCAGCTCCCTACTAATTTACTCCTTCAATTCCTTCTACTACTATTTATAATTAAGCAGACTAAATGTCTTACCATCTAATCCCATTCTTGGGGTTTTACAATCCCATTCTTTCTCAATCCCATTCCTGGGATTAGACAATTAATTGTGTTTAAAACCTCCCAGCAAACTGTGCCTGCATGGTTTTTAGCATTATATAAATGTCCCAAATTAACAATTTATCATTATTTTATATTTATAATTATGAAGCTCGGGCCACGCAGCAGCAGTTAATGGAAATGGAAGGGAAGGGAAAGGAAGAGGATTTGGAAATGTGGAATAAAACCAGGATAAAAGTGGAATTAACAGGGAAGAGGTGCTGAATGCTGGGAGGCTTTTCACCCTCAGCAAAGGCTACTGAAATCCACTGGAATTTCAGGTAACCAATCCTGGAAGTGGCTGGTTTTCCAAGGCAGTGCTGAGTTTGCTCTCTCATCTTTAAAATACATCCAGCTCCTTAAAAATACCCTACAGAATAACTGGAGTTGCTGGAAGGTTTCCAGGAGACCATAAAGTGAAAGGAAAATCATCACTTCACTCCAAATCCCTGTCAGCAGGGCCTTCCCAATGCCAATCCCTGCCAGACCCCTGGAATCCGTTCTCTGGGATGTGATAAAGTGGGGCTGGAACACTCTGGGATGTCCCACAATTTATCAGAAATAAAACATAGTGACAAAGATTATGCAAATTCTGAGCTCTCATTCTTGGCCAAAGCCCTTTGCATTTCCACCTCCTAAAGAGAGGAGGGGGAAAACTCCAAGGAAATCCAGGAGCTGCAGCAGAGGTGGATGCAAAGGATTGGGATCAGCAGGACCAAGCACTACATAGGATCAAGTAGAGAATCATGGAATTAAGGTTGGAAAAGACCTTTAAGATCATCAAATTTAAGTGTTCCCCAGCACTGCCAAGGCCACACTGCCCCACGTCCCCAAGTGCCACATCCACGTGGCTTTAAATCCCTCCAGGGATGGGGACTCCACCACTGCCCTGGGCAGCTGTGCCAGGGCTGGACAACCCTTTCCATGAAGAAATATTCCCTAATTTCCAATCTAAACCTCCCCTGGCACAGCTTGAGGCCATTTCCTGTCCCTTCTCTTCCCACTGGGGTGGATGGGGAGGTGACCAAGCTGCAACCCCACAAAACCACCATGAACTTTATTTGTATTTATGGCCTTTACACACAGGCCTGCAACGATACCATTTTCTGAACCAAAAAAACCCCACTGCTGCAGGCACAGCAGCATTTCCCACATTTTCCTTCCTCACAAAGGCACAATGTCATGATACAGCCTGGTCAAACAAGAAGGAAAAAATAACAACAACTGTCCTGGGAGAACAGGCAGGGAGAAAAGCACAGCAGAACGGGGAAGGACAACCACGTGCTACCAAAGAGCCTCTTGTTGATGAAAGTGGAAAGGAAAAGACCCAGGGAGAGACAAACTGTTGTTATTACACAGTTCTGCTGTAGGGCAACTCCTGGCCCTCCTGCCTTTGAAACCACACGGGGATAGAGTGCATTTATGGACGCAGATCCCACTGCACCCAGCGCTGCTCCCTGGATATGCACGGGTCAGCCTCTGCTCCCACGGAAACAGCAGTGGGACAAGAGGGCTGGCCTCAGCCAGGGGAGGGTCAGGTTGGACATCAAGGAGGAATTTCTCCATGGAAAGGGTGATTTGACATTGGAAGGGGCTGCCCAGGGAGGTTTGGAGTCCCCCATCCCTGGAGGTGTCCAAGGAAGGGCTGGATGTGGCACTCAGGGCTCTGGGCTGGGGACATTTCTCCATGGAAAGGGTGATTTGACATTGGAAGGGGCTGCCCAGGGAGGTTTGGTGTCCCCCATCCCTGGAGGTGTCCAAGGAAGGGCTGGATGTGGCACTCAGGGCTCTGGGCTGGGGACAGGGTGGGCATGGGGCACAGCTTGGGCTCCATGATCCTGGAAACCTTTTCTAGCATCAAAGATTCCATGATTCTATTCTGAATGGCCCAGGCACTTTGGGTTTAACTCCATGCACTGATTTTTTTCTGTAGTTCATTACAACACCGGGACACCTCCCACTGTCCCAGGCTGCTCCAAGCCCCGTCCATCCTGGCCTTGGACACTTCCAGGCATCCAAGGGCAGCCACAGCCTCTCTGTCCAAGGAGGCAAAGCACCTGGAGTGTAAATGCAATTGCACAGGGCCCAGCTCAGGAATTGGGGCAGCCTGTGACACCTCTGGCCAGCTCCTCCCGGGATCTCTGCGGTCGCTCCTCGTGCAGCCCGAGGAGGTGCCATGAGGCCAGCCCAGCTCCCCAAAACGTGAATAAATGCCATTATTTCCAGGGATTAATTGATTACTACACATGGCTAATTTCTATTTTGGCCACAGAACTGAATCCTCATCTGACCTGACAGCTTAAGAGTAAAACCTGGGCTTTGAGAAAATAGGCCAACAAAACCTCCGTGGTGTCACGTGGCCCTGCTACAGATCTGGAGCCCAGCTCCTTTTTTCCAAGGATGCACCAGCTGCTTCAGACCAGGTTAAATTGATACTCATCCCTTGCATCCTCCTAAAGCAGGAAAAAGAAAATCAGAGAAACACCTCAGGTAACACAGAGAAAAGTGGAGAGACCGGTGGGATTTGTGTTTTCCCCCAGACTTTTGAATCCCACTGTTCAGGTCATGCCCCAGACTCTCAGTGCTCTAAAAGTCATATTTGCAAGGATAAGCAGCATCAATTCAGAAAAGAGAACTGAAAATGAGAGACATGAAAGCATTTTCACTGTAGGCTGACAAAGCCATTGGCCACAGCAAGAGCAAGTGCCTACTCAAAAATTGGATAGTTTAATAAAAAACCCCAACAGAAACACCAGAAAGGGAATGAGGGGACACAGCCACGCTCTCTCCTTGCTCTGCCTCTTCTTTTCTCTCCCTGCTTTCCCCTCATAAACCCCAACACACTGCTGGTCCCTGTAAAGGCTCCCCAGAGCAGCTGGGGCTGCCCCTGGATCCCTGGCAGTGCCCAAGGCCAGGCTGGACATTGGGGCTGGGAGCAGCCTGGGGCAGCAGGAGGTGTCCCTGCCAGGGCAGGGAGTGGAATGGGTTGGGCTCTAAGGTCCCTCCCAACCCCAACCATTCTGTGATCCCAGTGCCTGTTTTTCCAGCTGCCTGGAGGTTCCCTTACCTGGAGCAGGTGAGCCAGCACAGCAGCTCCCTCCTGGCTGCAATCCCAGGCTCCAGGAGCTGCTCCCACAGCTGGGCTGAGTCTCTTTTTCCTCAAGCTGTGGCTTCAGGAGAGCCAGGGACTGTGTGTGCTGACCCATCCCAGGCACTGCCAGGTTACAGTTTAACTGGAATTGCTCTCCCATGACCTCGTTCATGGTTAGGGCTTTATTGCCCCATTATGTCATTAGGGTAAGCAATCAATGCTGCAGCATTCCCAAAAAAACTGTTCTGCTGAATTCCACGTTTACAAAACAACTGGAAAGAGCAGTGGTCCTCCCTTTCCCAAAGGGACAGGGGAAACTTGCATCAAGAGGGAATCATGGAATCCCAGAATGGTTTGGGTTGGAAGGGGCCTTAGAGCCTGCCCCATTCCAGCCCTGCCATGGGCAGGGACACCTCCCACAGTCCCAGACTGCTCCAGCCCCATCAGTTTGGGTTGGAAGGGGCCTTAGAGCCTGCCCCATTCCAGCCCAGCCATGGGCAGGGACACCTCCCACAGTGCCAGGCTGCTCCAGCCCCATCCAGCTGGAGTCAGACCCTTCCTGCCTCGCATTGCCAAGGAAAAGGAGCAAACAGCTCCGGGAAGTCCCACAGACCCCTCTGACCACAGCCAGGCCCTCCATGCCCATCCCCACTTTGGGAACCAAAACCTGTGGAGCTGCAGGACCTCGGATTCCTGCCCTCAGCCCACCAGGGACACCTCACCCTCCGTGGGCCTTCAGCTGGAATCAGCTTTGCAGAATTCCTCCTCCCTGGGGTAACCATTCCACACGATCCATTACTTGGAGTTTGGCATTAAGCCCCAAATCCAGTTTCCAGAAGTTTGATCAAGTCCCATGTTTTGACCTGTTTTAACATTCAGGAGCTTTAAAACACCCAAATAGATTGAGTTTGCATTTTCTTGTTTTTGAACCCTTGTAATTCTTCCTCAGAGCCTCGAGATGTCCTAAAATCCAGAGGAAAGGAAAATAAAAAAATGGATTTGAGATATTTGTGGAGCTGTTTGTGCACATGTTCAGTGCAGCCCAGGAAGAAACCAAGGAAGGGACCTCTCCACTTGGGAAATATTCCTCACAACTCAGCCACATGATAAATGAGAAAATGCTCTGTGATGAACATTAAATCTCACCATAAACCCTACAAGTTTTTAATGGGATTGTTTACAGCACATTCACTGCAGGGGTAATTGTACAAATAAAAACCAGGCAAGCTTTATTTCCAACCCCTTCAGAAATAACAAGAGAATTTAAGGGATAAATAGCTATTTTTTAAATAATTTATAATTTAATATAATCACCCATAAAATGATAACTGAATGTAAAAATTCCTCATGTAAAGATCATTTCAAAGAGATGGCAATAATTAGATTAAAAAATTACAAATCAGAAGAATCATTTACACGTAAGAGACCGAGCGAGGCAAAGCACCAATTAACTGAATAAAATCAATTTCCATTTGGAATAATCAAGCTTGATAGACTGTCTTACTTATTTAGTCACTTTGTGTCTAATTCAGGTGGACAAATTATTATATTTGCTTTGATTTCCACGGAAAAGGAGGTCAGCAGATGTGGCAAATCCGTAATTTGTTCTAAAAAAAGAGATGTTTAAAGAGAAATCCCTGAATACAGACAAGAATTACCACCTTTATAATACCAATTCTGAAATTCTACCCAGTTCAGCTGGTTCTGTGTGTGTTTCCCAGCACCCTGAGTGTCCAAAGCCAGCCTATCATGGAGAACATGAGTTCCAATCCATTTCAATTAGCAAGGCTGGGGTCTCCTGGGAATATAAATCACGGGTTGTCAGCAGCAGATTAAGCACTGCATTACCAGGGCTGCTGCAGCCAGCATGAACTGACAGCACTGACACCAGGGGTGACGTGCCAGCCCTACCAAGTGACATTTCCCACTTGGAAAGTGGTGGGGGGATTTTTCCATCAAGGAGATTCTACAAATGCACCCAGGACTGGATGGGCTGGGCCACAGGAATGGGTTGCACCTTCTAAGGTCCCTTCCAACCCCAATTATTCCATGGTCACCTGGGGGCAGCAGCACTGAGTGTGACAGGGATCCCTTTCCTTCTGTTTCTGTGGGTTCTTTGGCACCATTGCTCACCACACAAAGCAGTTGTGTCAATATTCTGTGGGATAAACTGAATTAAAACCTGGATTGGCTTAGATGTTTTTAAAACCAGGAGCATAATGAACCCTGCAGCCTTAATTTGGGAAAAATCCACATTGCCTGCTCATGTATTGCACACATGGCTTATCTGCAGCCCCACAGCTCTGGAAATGAAGGGGGAGAAAAAGGAGAGATTTCTTTTCCATGCCTGAGTGGCTCTGAATGAAGCAAAGGGCTGTGAAGATGCTGGGATGTCATATCTATACACAGGTCAGGCTTGGAACTCCACCAGAGAATCATGGAAACCTTCAGGTTGGAAAAGCTCTCTGAGATCGAGTCCAACCATTCCCAGCACTGCCAAGGCCACCACTGCCCCGTGTCCCCAAGTGCCACATCCACAGGGCTTTTCAATCCCTCCAGGGATGTGACTCCATCACTGCCCTGGGCACCTGTGCCCCTCAGAAGGACAGGTGTGGCCTCCCCAGTGCCCAGCTCAGGGTGACCACACTGGGAAAAGAACACACAAAAAAATGGAAGGAACTACCTTAGAGAGAGAGATGAACAGTGTTTTCAATTCAAAGCTCTATTTTCATGCTGCAATAAAAGAGGTCAGGATGACTAATGCGTCCTCTCACAGATGTACATTTACCCTCAAACACTTTCTGAAGAACTCTTTAGCCATTTTTTGCACTTTCCTAACTAACTTTTGCAGGAAATATCCCACAAAACTCAGCAGGGGCATTTCTGAAGGGGTCATACAGTTCCAAAGTCAACACAGTGAGGACACTATTTCACTATTTCTTACCTGATGTATAGAAAATTGTTTAAATATTCCCACAAATCTTAACAAATTTCCTGTTGTTCCTTCTGTTACAAAAAACAACCCCAAACACAAATAAGTAGGTTAATTTGAAGTCCCCTAATTATATCTTTTTTAAAGATTCATTTGTGTTGTGTCATGAACTGAGGTTCTAATCATTAAGGAGGGGGATAAAATAACTCCTACCTAAAGCTAAGTGTAAAGTCCCATGATTTCAGTGTAATTAATTAAATGAGTCATGTTTTATTTAGGTGCTTACACAAGCTCAAGAGGATTAATTCTAAATAAAACCAATAGAGCTGTAAAATGCTCATTTGGAAAAAGGTCCTTGACAAGTCCCCAAGGCCAATCCTTCACCACAGGCTGGACCTATCCTGTTCCTGCCATGTTTGTCTGAACTGCTCATCCAAATCTCCAGTTCTTCAGCATCCCTGTCGTGGGCTGGCCTCTGACCCCTCACACAACACCTCCTGCCCCTCACAACCTCCCAGAGCCAGGGATGGCTCCAGCTTGTTCCCAGAGCAGAATTTCACAGAGGCCACCCCAGTCTGGAAGTGCTCAACTCCATCTGAAAGCCAATCAGTCCTCAGCCCTGTCCCAGCCCGGGTCCCATCTTTGGCTGCCTGCTCCCTGCTCACCCCAGGCAGGGCAGGAGCCTTCCCATCCCCCTTTGCTGAGGAGGAGAACAAATCCACCCCTTTTCCATCCGTTCCTTCACCCACCTTCAGCGTTCCCCCTGGAGCCCCTGCAGGAACCTTCCCCTCAGGGACACCGAACGCGACCATGCTCGGCCATCTCGTGAAGGGGCAGCTGCAAAGGAGCACAACACCACCAGCCCCACACAACCAGGAGTCTTTGCAGAAACCACAAAATTCATGAGAAGCCGATTCTTCTCTTTTCAGCCCCACAGAGAATTTACTTGGTGTCTTTCCTGCAGTGCCCAGTTGTGCCTCAGCCAGCAAAGCGCAGCTCTGAGGGGGCAGCTCTGAGGGGGCAGCTCCGAGGGGGCAGCTCCGAGGGG
>JACBWW010000010.1:31338937-31379908 GCA_020086605.1 Lanius collurio | reverse complement strand
AATGAACCCCACAAGGTCTGAACAGAAGCTTTCCAGCCAACATAAAATCCTGAGAGAAACCTCAAAATTTACTTCATGGAAAAATCTTTAGTGTTATCATCCACTGGTCCTGGAAATTTTGCTTTGCCTCTTGCACACCCAGAGCTCTGATTCTTTCAGGGAACCAACTAAAAGCATTAACTAAAAATAAAAAGCAAACGAGATCAGCTTAAATAGCTTCCTTAAAAAACATATCCTATTTCACAGCATGCTAATTAATAGAACAGAACAGATATTTTGATATCATGATTAAGAACAGTTCATTTTGAGCATCTTTCTCACCAGCAGATCAAGGCAATTAACTGGCAATTTGCTCACTAAATAACTTCCCAAGATCTGCTACTGAGATAAGGCAAAGCCCTTTTTAAAGTGCCTTTGAGCCAGCAAAAGATGGACCTGCAGGGATTATTTTTATGAACAATGTACAACTCGATTCTTCAGTAGCAAAGCAAAACTTCTGCCTCAGGAGTAATGCCAAAAAAAAAAATAATTTATGAGGAACAGCAAAACACTGTGGGGTTTTCTCCTTATTTCCCAAACTGTAACCACTATAAATAATGCTGTGATGGAGGACACGTCCAAAATATCATTTTTTGAAAATATATAACTGGAGTTCTTCACTTCTTGGTATTTTAACCATGGGGCATGGATGGAGAGCTGAGAGCAGATAAATCCCTTTTCCTGCCCTTTAATCTTTCTGCCCCAACACTCCCTGGTTTTCACAGGGGTGCTTCACAAGGAGCTGTGCTGGCTCCTGGATAACAGAAATAAAAGAAATGCCATCCCTCAGGGGGCTGGGAAAAGGAGAAACAGGGAGGTTTAAAGACACTCAGTTTGGTGAAAGTGAACATTCCTGAGGAGATTCCAGGGAAGGAGCTCAGCCCACACAATCCCAGGCAATGCAAACTGGTGAAATAGAGGAGGATGCCACAGAACTGGTCACAGAATCACAGCAGGAACGAGGCTGGAAAAGACCTCTGAGATCATCAAGTCCAGCCTAAACTCAGCAGATTTGAGAAGAACTGGCTGGCTCTGAACAGGATCTCTGCCCATCCCTCCAGAACCCCAAACCCTGTGATAAAGGGCAGGCACAGATCAGAGCCAGGAGGGCCCCAGGCAGGGTTGTCAGACCAGCAGGGATTTCTGACCCAAATGCCAAAGTTTTGGTGCTCAGCTGAACCACATCCTGCACCCAGGGGAGGTGGCTGAGCCCACGGGGTCCCCATATCTCCCTACCCTGCAACATTTCCCTAATTACAGCCCCAAAGAGGCCACAGGAGCTTTTCCAGTGATTCATCCATCAGCATTCCTGAGCCAGCAGGATTCCCCCAGCAAAGCAGAAGTTGAAATTAATCTGCACAGCTTTCTGTGCAGCTTCCCAGCCTTTTCCTTCCAGGAGGATCCAGCCCTCACCACATTTTCTGTCAGTACTTGATACCTGCAGAGGTTTCTGTTCTGCAAAGGGGAATCCTTCCCTGCTCCAGCAAAAAGATCTGAACAAAATCATTGCACATCCAGCTTTTACCTGAGATTTAACTGGTGAATGCTCAGCTACCTATGCAAAATGCATCACTAAACCCACAAAAGTATGTGTATTTTAAGACACAAGTGTACTGACTTGATCAAGATTAAGGGGTTTAATTCTAAACTATGGACTCTAGAGATGAGATTTCATTCAGTGTATGGATCAGATTTCCATTACAGGAAAACAACCCTTATCATGTTTAAACTGAGCTGTCCCTTTGCCCTCCATCCCTGCCAGGGCTGGACAACCCTTCCTGGGAAGGGATTTTCCCAAAAATCCAACCTGAACCTCCCCTGGCACAACTTGAGGTCATTTCCTCTTACTCTGTCCCTTGTTCCTTGGCAGAAGAGACCAACCCCCACCTCACAAGAGCATGAAAAAGCACTGATAATTTAAACATTGCACAAATGTAAAATTTTACTTTCCTCTGAATCAACAGAATTAGTTTCATTTCCCATTTTGCACCAGCAGAGTTAAAACAGACACACAGCTACTTCATGAGAATTAACTGAAAATATAGTTCAGTGACCAACAGTAAGCACAGGATGTTTTAAGGCACTGAACTCCCCCAAAACAGCACAAACCCCACTGTGAGCAGCTCCCCATTATCCTGTCAATACAGTCTCTGAAGAGAAGTGCCAAACATTTGCTGAGAATAATGATAATTATTAAAAATAATGCCCAAATTATGCAGATTGATGGTAAGAAGAGTCAGGGCCTCCAGCATTTTGGAGTAACACTGTACATGCCCAAGTGTAGGCACAAAGGTGAGTTCCCTTCCCTGAGCCATTCCTGATGACTTTTTTGTCCTTAATTCACAATTAGCAGTAACAAGCACTTCATTTCATGCAGAGCTTCCTGGAGAGGATTTTAGGTGGGCTGAAGTGCTCTGTGAGACAGAGCAAGCGAGGCTGAGAAGAGTCTTTGGGACCGTCCTGCTGGAAGCAGGGCTGAGCTCCAGGCTCAGGGATGTGTGCTGAGGGCTCTGAGCTGAGGATGCTGCAGCTCCCAGGCCCCTGCCCACCATCCTCACAGGGAATTTTCTTCTCTCCATAAATCCAGCTCCAATTCATCCTCATAGAACCAGTTTTTTGTTCTGCACTTGGGGCTAGAGCTTGGTTTGGTGTTCTCCATGACTTTCCCCCCCAGCTCAGCCCCCACCCTTCTCCTCCAGGTTGAATTTCACATCCTCACACCCTTGGATTTGGCTCTGGCCAGCCCTAGGAGGCTTTGGATGTCCCTGTGCAGGGCATCCCTGCCCTCCAGCACAGCAACTGCTCCCAAAGAGGAGCCATCTGCCACCGTGCTGAGCGGGCACTGCGGCCCCAAAGCCAAAGGTGCTGCTGGGCCCGGCAGCATCCCCTGGAAAATGAACTGCAAACAGCTCCACTCTCATGTTTGTCTGCATTAAATGAGGAGCAGCTGCTGGGCAAATCTGGCTGCAGGGTTTGCTCCCTGCTACAGCACAGATATTTTGTCTTGCCCGCCCTTGTCGGCAGTGATAAGATGATGTTATCACAGCAAAGTCCTCAATGATCTCCTGGAAGGTCAGGAACCTGCAGAACCGTGCCAAGTTTCAGTATCTACCTCACATAGCTTCCACACATGTGAACTTATTTGGTAATTGTCTGCACAACAAAATAAATCATTTTGTAAGGGCCCGGGCCAACGTAAACAGGAAGAAAACACTGTGTTCAGAGGTCAGGCTTTGCATGTTTTCCAGGGTTTTGATGTCCTAAGGATGTTTGTTAGGATGTTTGGGATGCACACAGAATACAAAATCAGGACTGTGTTAACCAACATCCAGCCCTTGTACTGAATCTTCAAAAAACCCCAAGAGAAATTGCTTCTTGATGAATATAAAGAGCTTTACAAGCCTCAGTTATTCCAGCAGACTGCAATTGCTGATGTTTTGACCATTTGCCTCAAGCACTCGAGGGAGATGAACTTGCAAATGCCACCACACCTCAGTGCAGCAGAAATGCAAACAGCTCAGCCTGGATGCTCCCTGACAGGAGTGCAATTATATCCCAAACATGCATGAAAAGGGTCCACAGCCTCTCCTCAAAAAATAAAAGAAGTAAATGAATGCTTGGATCCAGGTTATTTGTGCCCCCAAAGGTTTTTTTAAGCCTCCTTTTCCACCTGACTTTAATTAATTGCTGCTACCAAAAAGGCTGCACGCCCTGCAAGAAACATTCCAAGTGATTTTAAAACTGATCATAGCAAAGCTGAGCTTGGCAATGAGCTCTGGACACCACCTGGGCCAATCTTCTGTGGAAAGCTGGGCCTCAGTGCAGGTTTTCCAGGAACTGTCAAGCAAATTCATCAGTATTTCATGAGTGTGCTTTAGAACAGTAATTATGAAAATGACTTTTGCTCCGTGCTCATTAAGGAACTTCCTTTCATGCACGACTGCAATGACAACATTGAGGCACTTGCTGCACCTCCAGCTCCAGATAAACTCACAGAGCAGCTCCCAAGGGCAGCAAGAGGTGAGGCTGCTCCAGACCTGAGCTGGCCAAACCCCTCCTCCTGGGTTATCCTGGCCATGGCCCCTCCATGTGCCTCTCCCTCACCTCCATAACACGGCAGTGCCCCACAGAGCACTGGTTTGGGGAAGCCTGGGAAGCTGGGAGCAGGCCTGGATAATTTACAGGAACTCCTCGTGTCCTCAAGCTGTGCATGAGGACAGCAGGATCTGACTCATCCCCGGGATTTCCATGACATTCCAGCTGGTGCTGACACCACTCCATGGGCAGCAACACAGTGCAAATCCCATTTTCCTGGAGATCCTAATTCACTCTGATACCACAGGGTGGTAGCACCACGAAAGGGATGGAGAGCAGAGGGGTCTCACACAGCTTTTGGGGTCTCACTCAGCTTTTGGGGTCTCACACATCTTTTGGGGTCTCACACAGCTGCAAACCGTGGTGTTTGATGTTCCTCTGGGAAGCCCATTTCATCCAACCTTCCCAGAGCCAGAACTCAACAAAATCCTCACTTCCCAGAGAATAACAATTTGTACTGGAGTTCCAACTCCTGCCAGTCATCTCCCAACATCTGGGCTGGGATGAAACAATAGAACACAGAGATGCAACACAGATGGCTTAAAAGTCATTTTGAACACCCAACTGTTGGGGGTTTTCAGCACAAAGGCATAAATTGGCTCTTAATAAAGCTGGGTGTGGATGGCTGCTGCCAACTCCATCATCCCAACGGTCTCAAATTCCCCAAGAATCAACCTGAGCAGCACATTCTCTGGTCTCAGATGAACACAGCCCCAAACCAGTCACTCATTATTATTTACAGAGCACAGTGGTTCCAGAAGATGGTTAGAACCATCTTTTAAATTTCTACTCAGTGTAAGAGTCCACTAAAAATAAGAAAAAAAAATAAAGACATGAAAGGCCTGCTCAGTGTTGCCCCATCCCTGGAAGTGTCCAAGGCCAGACAGGACAGGGCTTGGAGCAACCTGGGATAGTGGAAGGTGTCCCTGCCCATGCAAAGATTTGGGATTTCAAAGTTAAATTCCCAAAATCTCATGCTCTGCAAGTTCTAAGCACAGCCCTGTGCCCCCCTCCAAGGATCTGAGCAACCTCTGTGAACTCTTCATGAGCAGCTCCTCCGTAGGAGCAAACACTGCTGCATTCACTGAGGGAACAAAAAGAGTATTATGGGAAAATATGCTGCTCACAGTTCTGGTGTGACATCCTCAAAAGGGGCATTTTGCTTCCCCAAATTCGAACAGGGAAATTTTGGATGCTTTGTAAGCAAGCAAAAGCTTCAGGTTTTCTTCTCTAAGACCCATTTTTTCAAGACACAACTGTATTAGGAAATAACCATCTTTATGTTGTTCTGAAGGACTTTGTTCTGCTTTTCCCTCTTAAATACCAAGTATTAAAAATTCATGGCACAGTCCCTGAATTTTTACCACTGCCCAAAAGCACATGGGGATATTCTCCCTGCAGCAGACTGGGAGGGGGGAGGCCTTATAAAATGTGCCACCCCTAAATCAGAGCTGTCCAAACAAAGAATTGTTTAGGTTGGAAAAACCCTCCACAATCATCAAGTGCAACCATGGCCCCCAAGGCCACCCCTGCCCCATGTCCCCAAGTGGCACATCCTTAGGGCTTTTAAATCCCTCCAGAGATGGGCCCTCCATCCCTGCCAGGGCTGGACAACCCTTCCTGGGAAGGAATTTTCCCAAAAATCCAACCTGAACCTCCCCTGGCACAACTTGAGGTCATTTCCTCTTGCTCTGTCCCTTGTTCCTTGGCAGAAGAGACCAACCCCCACCTCACAAGAGCATGAAAAAAATCTCAGCATCTCCTGCAGTACAGTTTGTGCAGATTCTCCCAAAACAAGAACCAACGTAACAACTTTTCAAGGCTCTGGAAAAAATCCCCTGCTCCTGCCAGCCTCCCCCTCTCTGTTGCTCCTCTGTCCCAGCACTGTCTCTGCTACCTCAGCTGGGACATCAAATTCATCCCTGAAACTACATTATCCATATTATCCCTTGGATCAGGTTTCTGTGCTGATCCAGGGTTTAATACCTCAGCAAGTAACAAAAAAAGAAAGAAAGCATCACAAAAGTCATTTAAAACAGGGGGAAATGGCCTTTTTCTTCTCCTCCTTAGTAGCTATTGCAGAGTACACACCTAAATTGTAGCACAGTCTTCTTTAGGAAAGGGTTTTCTGTGTTTTTTAATATTTACACTGTATTAAGATCAGCTATTTAAAAGAAAATTTACATAGCCCAACTATACTCCCAAGCTATGCAGCACTTTCCATTTTAATCCATCATTTCCTTTGGGAGGTTTCTGCAATAGGTGCAGTTCCTTTTCAAAAAAAAAAAAAAAGGTATTTCCATGACTTTTTTTTTTTCCTTTTCTCTCTGATTGAATGACGTTGCAAAAACAAAGCCCTGGCTATTTAAATATAGCATCCAGATAAGCTATTTCTGGAAGGTCAGTGTTTACACTTTGGACTATAACTCATTGAGAGCAAACATGTACAACAACAGTGCTTGAAAAGCTGCTCTGTAATTGGGATCTGAGGCTCTAAAAGAAAAAAGAAAAATGAGAGTAAAACTCTCCTTCAGCCTCAGCTTCCACGTGAAATCTCAGCACCACATGAATATGCATTTTGCATTTCATACACAGCATCACAAGTTTGTGAGGTGCCTTGGGACCTCTAAAGAAGGCACAGAATAAATGAAAATCATTTTAATTAAAAGCAAATTAAAGGGTCCTCTAATCCAGGCAGCGGCAGCAAATCCATGGAGAGTTTTTAGAGTGAGGATCCTTGAAGTTCCATTGCTTATAACCCTCCCTAATTCCAGCTTCCTCCCCTCACTTCTCCCCAAAGGAGCTCAGAAACTGCACGAGATCAGGTTTATTATGAAAATTCTGCTCTAGTTGCTAAAAAAAGCTTTTGCTCCACTTTCTCAGTGGCCAGAGGCGCCAGCGCCCTCACCGAGCAAATAAACATAAAGGAACGACAAAGGGAACGCTTCTTCTCACTGCAGGGGGGAAGAGGAGATAAGATCCCATTTTATAAGAAGTCATTTCATTAGGATTAGGAAAGTTGGAGCTCTCCTCCTTGACAGGAGGCTTTTGAAATGCAGCTCAAAAAAATCAACTCAGTAACCACGTAGTGAAATGTTATCACAGGAATGGCCTCAGATTAGAGAGGTCACAAGGAAGGAGAATGTGGACAGCTAAAATAACTTCATTGCTGGGATCTTCCTCACTGCTCTTCTACATTACTGGGAAAACCTCCCCAGTTTCCCTCTGCCTGTCCCCAGTTCACCGTTGCCTATCCAATAAATTCCAGAATGAATTTACAAATGCTACCAAAAATAAACAGGAAGCTAAACCCAGCCATAGTGTTTATTTCTGTCTAAAAGGCATTTTAATATGTATTTATCTCCTTAAATAACTGAATTCCTCCGCTGCGAGAAAAAAATACATAAAAATCCCAACCTTGAGGGAAAGAATCCAAACAACTGAACAAGAGGAACAGGAAAAAAAAAGAAGAAATGGGCAAAACGCCTGGAGAAACTCTGCTTTGATTTTGACACATGGGACTAAATGGGAAAAAATATTCAGCTAACCCTTCTTTTAATCAAAACATCTTCCATCTCATGTGCAAATTTCAACAGCTGAGAAAGCATCCCACTCAATCTCCCCAAAGTGGTGTCAGCATGTTTTCTGTACGTGCTGCTTAACCAGGGATGTGTGTTTGATGCAAACATTTTGGGGTTCTGCTCTGGGAGCTCTGGACCTGCCTCTGGATTGGAGGAGGACTGGGAATTCTGGAGGAGAACAGGAGATGTGCACAGAGGACAGATGTGTTTCCTTTAAATAGTCAGGATGTGTTTGTTAATGAGGAGTTTTCAGTAGTTATTTAATAAAGAAATAGGAGGAAAACTTGATTCGCCTCTGCACCAATCTGTGGCATGGAACATCTTGGAAATAACTTTAAATGTCAGGAAATAAGGTTGGGGTTTGGTGACAGTGTCACTCTGCAAGGATCCTGAGACCGAGGGGCACAAACAGGACAAGCTCCCTGCTCTCAAATGGGATATCCAGGGAAAGGTTTGGGCAGTGCCAGTCCCTGTGCCCAGGGGCACTGCTGGCCCTGGCACGGCTCCTTCCCAGCCTCTGTGCCCTCCAGGCAGAGCTCTCCTCACTGGGTCCCACACTGGCTCAGCAATAACGGGATTTTATTCTTCCTGCTCTAATGCTGCACTTTTGTCTTCCTGGGGAGCCCTCAGAGACACAGCCACCATTTGTAGTGCAGCCATCTAAACCACCCCATGGCAATCCCATAACCACCTAAACCACCCCATGGCAATCCCATAACCACCTAAACCTCCTCATGACCACCTAAACCACCCCATGGCAATCCCATAACCACCTAAACCACCCCACAGCCATCTAAACCACCCCATGGCAATCCCATAACCACCTAAACCACCCCACAGCCATCTAAACCACCCCATGGCAATCCCATAACCACCTAAACCTCCTTATGGCGATCCCATAACCACCTAAACCACCCCACAGCCATCTAAACCACCCCATGGCAATCCTATAACCACCTAAACCTCCTCATGGCCACCTAAACCACCCCACAGCCATCTAAACCACCCCATGGCAATCCCANTCTCATGGCCACCTAAACCACCCCACAGCCATCTAAACCACCCCATGGCAATCCCACAACCACCTAAACCACCTCATGACCATCTAAACCACCCCATGGCAATCCCATAACCACCTAAACCAGCCCACAGCCATCTAAACCACCCCATGGCAATCCTATAACCACCTAAACTTCCTCATGACCACCTAAACCACCCCATGGCAATCCCATAACCACCTAAACCTCCTCATGGCCACCTAAACCACCCCACAGCCATCTAAACCACCCCATGGCAATCCCACAACCACCTAAACTACCTCATGACCATCTAAACCACCCCATGGCAATCCCACAACCATCTAAACCACTCCACAGTCACCCTATAGCCATCTGAAAGATCCCACAGCCACCTAGAGCACCAAACACCTACCCCATAACCATCTAAAATACCCCAAAAGCACCTGAAACACCAAACAGCCAGCCTGTAACAATCTAAAACAGCCCACAGACACCCCATAACCATCTAAACCACCCCACAGCCATCTAATAAAAAAAAAAAAAACCAAAACCAAAAAACAAACAAACAAACAAAAAAAAAAAACCAAAAAACAAACAAACAAAAAAAAAAAAAAAAACCAAACAAAAAACAACCCAACGACCAGCCAAACCACTCCTTGAACTTTCACAAACTTTAATTGTGTAAAAGCTGGGCAATGCCTGGTTGGAATTTGGAATCTGAAGCCACCTAAATTGCCTTCTCCAGTCAGTTCTGGGAGATTCTTTAATAAAGGTGTCCATGAAATCCATAGTTATGTCATTACAGTTGTTATGGATTATCTATGTACTGGTATATGCTTCTGGCAATCCCATAACCATCTAAACCACCTCATGACCATCTAAACCACCCCAAAGCCATCTGAAAGATCCCACAGCCATCTAGAACACCTAACAGCTACCTCATAACCATCTAAAATACCCCATAACCATCTAAAATACCCCATAATCACCTAAAACACCAAACAGCTACCCCATAGCAATCTAAAACACCCCATAACCATCCAAACCACCTCGCAGCAATCTAAAACACTCAGCAGCCACCTCATAACGATCTAAAGCACCCCAAAGCCATCTCAAAGCCATCTAAAGCACCCCAAAGCCATCCGACAGGCATCCGAAATACCCCATAAACATCCTAAAACCCGCCACAGCCACACCAAAGCCATCCAGAACACCCCAGAATCACCCCACAGCCATCTGAAACACCCCAATGCCACCTAAAAGCCATCTAAAACACCTCATAGCTGCCTAAAACACCCCATAACCAATCCACAGCTGTCAAAACCACCCCACAGCATTAGGGAAATGTTCTTTTCACATCACACGAAGCAGGCACAGCTCACAGCAGAGGAAACACAAGCGTGCAGCGTGTGCAGGAATACAGCACAAAAACAATCTCCAAGATCAAAGGGTTTCTCTTGTCCCCTCCCTCCATAGCTGAGAACTCCCTGAGCTGCCCTGCAGCAGCGTTTGCTGGGCCAGGCCACGAAAATACCTGGGTTCAAATAAATAAATAAATGCATTTTTAAATCAGGAAGGCAAAAGCTCTGCAGAAGGAAGCATTTCCCTGATGGGATTTACAGGCAGCAGAGCAGCAGCTCAGGGGCACTAACAAGTAACAGGCTGAAACCTATGAACAATTTTTGGGAGAAGAAAAATTCTTCTGGAAGAAGACAGTGACATAACCACAGGAGCCTTCACTCAGACCAAACAACATCAGCACAAGTTCATTTATTTCAGCCTTTGCCCGCCTCCTCTGGTTAGTTTTTAACTTCTCCTGGCCAAAAATCTCTGTCCCATCATGGCTCCTTGGGGGAAAAAAGGGAAGATGAACAGAACAGAAAGACTGGGATGAGGCAGCTCCTCATGGAGCCAAGGAATGGCAGATCCTGCTCTCATCCTCCCTGGATTGCACAGATTTTGCAATAATTTACCCCAGTGTGATGGGAACTGAAGCACCAACCCCTTTCCCACCCTGCTGCAGCCTGAGATCCACATATCCTGATAAGACTGAACAAGTTATTTCCTTCAATTCCCCCTTCCACATCCCATATAATGCAACTCTACTTCCCCCACACCACAGATTGTATTCAATATTATTAAAGGAATATATTTTTCCATCAGCTGGAGCCATAGAAAACCTGTTCCCAGAGCGATAACACGAGGCTGGGGATGGCAATTTCTGTTTTTACTCTCCTCAGAATGTTATCAGCGTGGAGGAAAGGTAACTTCCAGATAAGCACACACAATCTCTCCTTTCTGAGGCACTGAGTTTTATCACAGGGGGTTTTCTCTCAATCACACACCTCAACAGCAGGAAACATTTGAGTATCATCCCCATCTCCATCCTAGGCAGCCTTTCCTCAGCCCCAACCATTCCAGGATGCACCAGCAAGATCTAAGGAGCTGTTTTGTCATTTATGATGCACAGGAGATGTGACTTCCCCCCACAACTGCCAAAATTCATTATAAAAGTGCTGGGATGCAGAGTTTACACAGCCTTTACTTCCTTTATTTTTCAGGATTAACATGATGTGAATAAATTGTTTCTCTGCCTCCCAACTTCACATTTTGATCTGACTGGAGAGGACTCTTCCTTGGAGAAGTGCACAGGAAGGAGGACAGCACCCTCCAGAGACTCACAGGGATGCTTCAAGGAACAGAAATTGGTTCCAAGTTTGTTTTCTGTAACATTGAGGGGATGAATTAAAAGTTCCTGCCCTCAGGGAGCATTTCTTGTTTGCATTTACATAAAGCTTCCTTCATTTGAAGACTTTTGGATATGTCTTACAGGGATTTGACCTCTTTGCTTGGATGCTGCTCTCCTAAGACCTTCCTGCAGAAGCCAGAACCACTGTTTGTCCAGTGTGGGAGATGAAAACTCTCATTTGTATGGGTTTTTGCTTATTTCAGCTTTTCTTCAGTGCTATGATCCAAAAAGAAATGGTGAACTCCACTCCTCCTTAAGTCATTATTACTGCTGGCTCCAGGAGTTCCTGTTCAAAGGCTGCAGAAACAGCCAGAAATCCAGATGCAAAACAAAAACCACCAGTGGGAGGGTGAAACAAAAATAGATAAAACTCCTTAAAAAAATACAAGACTCTCAGTGTTCTGCACATTATGACGAGGAAGGAGCTGTACAGCTCCAAGCTGAAACACAAAATGGACTCGGGTAAATCTTCAGAGAGCTCCAGGAGTCGCTCAGGGCTGAGGATGACAACCAGGACAGTGATTCCTGTCCCCTGCAGACCACCAGGACTTCCAGTGTGTTAGGCATTTTTACAGAGAGAGGTCCATGAATGACAGGGGTTTAAAGTCAAGATGCAAACTGGACTCTCCATGAGCTCTTCTGCTGCTCCAGTTGCTCCCACTCCCTAAATAGTGGAGAGTTATGCCCAGTTTTTGGCATAGGCTCTGTTTTTCCACGAAGAAAACACCCTCTGTGACTTGGTTGCTTCTAAAAGGCTCAAATAACAGAGCCCCTCTTTCAGATGAACTTTTCCCTCAAAAACTGGTGGGTCAGATGTGCCTACACAGAGGGATTCAGCTCTAAACAACACCGAGCTGGGAATCCATCAGCTCAGAAAGGCCTTGGCTGCTTTGGGCAGCCACAGCTGCTCTGGGCACTGCCCACCCTCCCAGGGAGGAATTCCTGCCCAAGATCCCACCCAGCCCTGCCCTCTGGCACTGGGAAGCCATTCCCTGGGTCCTGTCCCTCCATCCCTTGTCCCCAGTCCCTCTCCAGCTCTCCTGGAGCCCCTTTAGACTCTGGAAGAGGCTCTGAGCTCTCCCTGGAGCCTTCTCCTCCCCAGCTGAGCACCCCCAGCTCTCCCAGCACGTCCCAGAGCAGCTCCAGCCCTCGGAGCAGCTCCGTGGCCTCCTCTGGACTCGCTCCAGCAGCTCCACATCCTTACACATAACTGGTATATTCCCAATGCCATGAATTATTGCACAATAGAGTAAATATTTTATCCCAAGATCAGCACAAGTCTTGCTGAATCGAGCCTGCACAGCCTCAGTTGGCTCCTGGCAGGTCCTCGTGGGCCACGGGCAACGGAGGTCAACTCAGCACGAATATGCAACATATTTGTTCCATTTGTTCTGCAGAAACATCAGGGCAGGAAAATGAGAACCAGCAGAACTTTTCTTTTAAATGCTCCCAGTAAAAATGTTATTGAAGACATCAGTGGCCAGAAGGTCTCCCCCAAAGAGAGGAGCTGAAAATGAGGCGTAACAGGGCCCAGACACAGCCCCCACACACAGGAACCACTGCTCAGCATTCCCAGCACGAAAGCTGCTCCTTCTCCTGGCAAAACAACCTCAGAAAACCCCCCCAAACCTGCTCAATTAAACCCAGACTAGAGAGAAATTCAAGTGCTTTCCTTCAGGCTGCAGTGAGGGATCCCTGCCTGCTCCAGAGCACCCAGTTAACACCAAACTGCATTTAAAATAAAGCTTTGGCAGGCACCTGCAGAATAAATTTGCTAATGTTATGTGAGGGTGAAAGGAGAAATAATGTGGATTTGGATCTCTGGATGACAAGGCCATGATGTCATTTTAGGCCCCTCTAGGATCCAGGACTTTGAAGATTCCCCATCCACTCAGATCCTAGTGGAAGATCTGCAAGAGGTTTAAAGACTTCATCCTACCTGGCCAAAAGCTCATGGACAGACACTCAAGACAGTCTCAAACACCACCAGCAGAAACATTCCCAAAATATGGAAAGCCAGCTATCCACTTGGAATTTTCTCATCCTCCTCAGGGTATCAGGTCAGATATATTAAAGCCTATTTCAAAATAAAATGCTGTAGCAGAGTCCCAGAGGCCAAATAAGAATATCCTTTCCCCATTGTCCCGACCCTGTTTGCTTAGAAACAGAGCACACACATGATTTTAGCATCCTAGAAATTTATAAACTGGAGATGCCTTGTTTGCCCATTCTTCTTCCAGAAAGCCACATCAGCATAAAGGTGTTTAATACCTGCTTGCATGACTTGGGAAAAATGAGGTAAAATTAAGAGCTCTCAAGGAATCCAGAAGCAAAATGGGCTATGGGGATTCTTTTTGGGACCCAGCAACACCAGGGCATTGCTACCATGAACATGAATCTTGCTCAATTATTTAAATTTGGTCATAATTAAAATTAATTTTAAAAAATCCAACCTGAAGAAACCCACCAACACTGCTGCCCCAACGACCCCAAAATTACTTTTACTACAACAATTACCAACTGCCACTATTCACTCTCCTGATACAACCAGAATTAATTATGTATTTACCATGCCTTAGGCTTGCAGCTATTTTAAGGAGCCACTATTTCCTAAATTCCTATTGCCAAACATCCCGTGTTGCAATTAAACAAGAGCTACAGCTTTGAAAGGCTCTGATCAAAGAGCAGCACACGATGCAATTGTTTGGATGTTTCCAGGGAGACTTAAAAAGCCAGAAAACACCTGGTGGTTTTAAGAGGTTCTCCTGGGAGTTCTTAAACACAGAGCTGGAAATTACACAAATGCCTCTGTGGTTTCTGAGTGTTGTTTCTTTACAGCCCTGCAAATTAACAGGATCTCTTTAATACCTTTGATAATTTATTAGCTCCTCTCAACTGCTGCAAACCCCTAAGCAGCAAATCCCTGATGCCACCAATTCTGCAAATGCATCACTGCCTGTGATATTTATGTGCTGCATCACTCTAATTATTGATCTGAGGTGCTGAAAGCAGCCTGAGAAGTTCCTTTTCTACCTGAAATCACAATATTTTGCCACATTTACATCTCATAGACACAATTCATCCACGCATATAGGATTAACACAGTATTTGTAAGATAAAATTATAATAAAAAGACCAATACCACAAGGAATTTTTAAGAAAAGCATCATGCCCTCCTGACCTAGTGAGATTAAGAGAAAAATAAACCTCACATCCATAAAACACAACCACCAGCCCCAAACACCAAGAAATGCCATCACCTGCCTTTGGCTGAGGGAAGAGGGGACTTCCCTACACTCCTGCCTTGCCCTGGACAGGATGGAACAAATCACTGCTGAACAGGCTCATTTTCCCCCTTGGGCTTTGTTGCTTCTGTCCACGAGGAAAATTCCAGTTTCCCCCCAGGGATAAAGGTTCCTGTGAGCCCTGGAGGCAGTGCCCATGAATGGCTGCAGTGTTCAGCACCACAGCCTGGCATGTTCCCCAAAACAATCGGGGTTTGTGGCTCCTCCAGGCAGCAGCAGCCCACTGGACAGCAACAAAGGGCTTGTACCACCTCTGGGAGAAAATACTCAAGAGAAATACAGTATTTTCTCTAAAATCCACCTTTTTTGTTTCATATTTTCTCAAAAAAATCCACCTTTTTTTTTCTTTCATATTTTCTCCAAAAATCCACCTTTTTTGTTTCATATTTTCTCCAAAAATCCACCTTTTTTCTTTCATATTTTCTCCAAAAATCCACCTTTTTTGTTTCATCCTCACAATCAAAGCAACTTTCAACAATCACCACCAAAGCCATGGCATGTCTCAGAATGAAAAACAGTGGGAAATGAGTTTAACTGAGTGAAAGGTACAGCTCAGCCAGGCTCAGGCCATTATAAAATGAGGGCAGATCTTGCAATGAAAATCAATTTTTATGACAAAGTCTTTTATGCACATAAAGTTCCACATGCAAGGTGCTCTCTGCTTTCAGGCTCTGGTTGTTCAGAGCAGAAATTCAAATCCCATTGCCCTCAGCAGCTCCAAATTCTTCCCTGCACTTGGGTTTCCCAGAAAGGTGAAGAGCAGAGATGGGACCCTCCAAGCCCACCTTGCAAACCCTGTCCTTTAGGGGAGATTTTCATGCCCTGCCCATCTGCCACTCGCCCTGGGCATCCCCACAGCCCAATTCATGGTTCTCCTCATCCTGCCTTTCCCAACAAAGCCACTTCCACCCTCAGGAACCAAACATCAACTGGCTGAAGTTTCACTTCAAGCAAATCCTCCACTCTTACCTTGCTTTATTCCCATTCAAACCATCCAGGTACTTTATCTAACCCTAGGGATTGCTGTTATTTGTACAGAAACTATACCTTAAAAATATTTTACTTTGTTTTGTCTTGTTCTGTTGGCTTTGATTCATTTCTTTTGGTGGTAAGAATCAATTTCTATCTTTGTATAGACAAAAATGTGTGAAATGTACATTATCCAATGCTGAAACTCAACCACTTTATCTCCCAAACTCCTTTCCCTCATCAGAGAGAGTGAATCAAATATCTTTGAATAATAACAAGGTCATTTAAGATGGTTAAAAGTGTCCAAAGTACTGCTGGATGGACACAAAACAGCACAAGACATGGTTCATGCTCAGCCTTAGGAGAGCTGGTAGAAGGCACTGAAGTTAAGAGTTTCAAATATATCTCAATATAGAAAAAAATAAAAATTTTTCAAAGCCATTTACCACATTTCTGAAAAATAATACACAGCTGTGATTGCATTTCTCGCTGAAAAATCACCCTGCCATTGCTTTTTCCCTTCCCCCAGGCCTGGCCAGCTGGGCACAGCTCTGCAAACGCTGTCTGGCAGGACAGTTCCTTCCTTTCCTCCTTTCCCACGCTCCAGAGCTGGTTCTGATTACAGCTCCCAGGGACAGCCCTTGGAATGAGGGGAAAAAACCTCAGGGACGGCCTGGCCATCTTTAAATCCCATTTCAGTAAAAGTACACAGAGCAAAACTGCCCTGAAAGAACATGGTCAGCACCAGCATCCTGCCCAGTATTAATCCCTGAAAACTGAAATGTAACACTTTGTTCACAGAGAAAGTTTGGAGGGTTCGGTGATTTTCTAAGGAAATTATTCAAGTTTCTTCCTTGGAAAATTCTGGTAAATGAGGCCAAATTTCAATGGTAAATAGTTTGATGCAGTGCAGTTCTCAGGCTTCTTCAGGACAAATTACAGCTCAAGTTACACATGCACAGAACTTGTAAATAACTTGGGTACTTCACCCATCAAAGACACTAAAAAAAGGAAAAAGTGAAGAATCTGACTGCAGAGAGCTCAGCTGCACTCTCTGTGTGTCCCAGGTGTGGCTGTGCTCAGGTGAAATTGAGAATGGCTTAAAAGTGGAATAAAATCACAGAATCATGGAAATGTTTAGGTTGGAAAGGTTCAAGATCACCGAGTCCAACCCTTCCCAGCACTGCCAGGGCCACCACTGCCCCTTGTCCCCAAGTGCCACATCCCCACGGCTCTGAAATCCCTCCAGGGATGGAGATCCCATCACTGCAGCTGTGCCAGGGCTGGACAGACCTTTCCATGAAGGAATTTCCCAAATGCCCACCCTGCCCCTGCCCTGTCCCTGAGGCCGTTCCCTCTCCTCCTGTCCCTGTTCCCTGTTCCCAGAGCCCGACCCCCCTGAGCCCCCTCCTGTCAGGGACTTGTGCAGAGCCACAAGGTCCCCCCTGAGCCTCCTTTGCTCCAGGCTGAGCCCCTTTCCAGCTCCCTCAGCCCCTCCTGGGGCTTCAGCCCNNNGACCCCAGGATTTGAGGTTCTTCCTTGAAAAGTGCCCCATTATGACAGCAGCAATCATGTCAACATCACAAGCTGTTTCTAATAGTTCAAACTATGTAATGTAAATAGGTCATTATTTAAATATAGTTCCCTGTTTCCACCTTTTCCTTTCTTCTCTGCCTTCCCAGAAATATTTAAGTCTCTACAACTTCCTCTCCCCCCACTTCTGCCGGGAACCAGTGCTGGAGTGGGAGGTGTGCCTGTGGAAAACAGATTAGAATTAAGTGTTGGATCTGTGGCCTTGAAATGTGCCCTCAGCCAAGTTTTTAATTTGGGCTTTTCAAGATTGATCAGCACATGTGCAATTTAAAAGCAATTTGAGGCAGCAAGGTAGGGAGTTTGACTTAAAATTAATGAGCTTTTGACATCTGCAAACAAAATGATAACGTGAACCCATTTAAACCCAGCCCTGTGTTTAACAGGGAAAGCATCTATCATTTTAATGTGGTTACACAAAGGCTTTTCTGCTGCAATCTGAAAGCTGTTCCACCACAGTCCTGCCCTCAGCAGCGATTTGCAAACTTTGTTGGATCAGATTAGTAGAAAGACAGGCTGCAGATCAATTAATATTATTGAATAATTAAATGTTTTAAGTGACATTGTGCAGCATGATTGAAGACATTTATGAAACCCGAATTTAAATTAAACAGATTCAGTACCTGAGACATCTAATCCCGCAGAACACGGGGTACAAACGTTATTTATGGCTTGTTTAAATCAGGATTTCACTACTGAGGAAAAGCCTGGCACTGCAGCTCCAGCAATCCACAGCATATTCCAGCAGAAACCGAGGCCAGGAATGCAAAGGAAAATAATCCTCCAAGGACAACCAGCAAAGATGACAAGATAAAAAGGGCAAATGACAACCAAGATGGAATTTCCCAAAAGAAACAGTAAGCAGGGTGAGGGAAGGGTTAGGAGTGAAAACTGCTCTGAAGCTGACAAATTACAGCTCTTGGTGAACAAATATTTACAGATCCTTTATCAAATATCCTGCAAACCAGAGAGTCTGTCAGCAGGAATTTTCATCATTGGCTTCAAGTCATCACCACACTGACTTTCATTCACCAGAGTTAGATTTTCTTTGGGACAAAAAATTCCATTAAAATAACCAGGGGAGGTAAGAAATGACAGGAGCAAATGCCAAGGTGGAAGCAGAACCTCAGGGAGCATGGTCCCATCTTTGGGAATATGCAGACAGGACCCCAGCAGCTCCTGGGGCACCTGTGGGGTTCAGGATCACAGGCAGGAAGTCCCAACTCCCATAACCAACCCAGACCCAACAGCTCAGCCCTCATCAGAACCCACATCACCCCCCAGCCATGGCAGAGGGGTGTCTGAAAGCATCGAGTTCCCCAGTTCATCCCACTCTGGCTCCACCAAAACTGCTCTGCTGGGCTTGGAGGGGCACCATGATGAGCCACAGCAGCTCCAGCTCAGCTTCCTCCAGCAATTATTCCAGAGGAAAGAGACTGATTTTGGTGAGAGGGAAGAAAACTCAAACTCCACAGCAATTAAGGGAACACCCAACCATCAGGACACCTGGAATCGACTGAGCTCAGAAGGGTGAGATCCTGCCATGGATGTAGAGTTGGGTATTTAAAGCTAAATTATTTTCCCCAGAGCAAGAAAACTTAGAAATGGGAGGTTTATCCTGCAGCTGACCTGATTATTTTGTCTTGATCTTTTTACAAGTGTCATGACTAACACACTTTTCACTTCTTCCCTTATAAATCTCCTGTTATTTGCTTTCTCTTTAAAATTCATTGTACTACTGAACCAAAGCCTTTCCAGGTCCTCATTCCTCCTGGTGATCCTGGTTGCTGCATCCCTGTTTGGGTGTTATCTTCAGGGAACAGCTGTTCCTGGCACAGCTCCTTCCAGCTGCTGGGGCATCCTCACAGTCCTGTGGGAAAGAGCTGCCTCTGCCCAACTCAAGAATCCCAAAAATTGTCACTTCTATCAGTCATATATTTTTACAGTTTATGTCTCATCTCACCTCTGCCTGATTTACAGTTTGGTTTTTGGTTTTATCTGCTCAGATCTCTCACTCTTAGCAAAAAAATTATTGCTGTACATTTGAAAAAGGAAATCTCAGAGAAGCCAAGTTTTCAGGACTGAGCCCTTTTTCCTTTTTACAGAGGGGACAGAAGTGAGAGAAACCCCCACAGCTGAGCTGTGGTACATTTATTTCCCAGTGACAACCCACCAGCACTGCAAGCTACAAACTAATCCAGCAAACTTCTCCCCGGTTTTATTTCTTCCCTTAGCCAGGAAACACCTTTGAACACAGACAGATCTCTGTGAGCAGATTTTACTTTGCCATTTCAGCACTGAGTCTGTGCCAGGAGCAAAAGGGAAAAGGGCATTTTTGGGGCAGGAGATGTCACTGGTGAGGCATCCTCTGCAGGGAACACAGAGGAGTTGGGCAGGCAAAAGGATATCAATGATGGAATTATCATTATACTTGCAGTAAGTCGGCTGAACCTGCCTTAAAAATACGTTCCATAATGCGAATAACTTAAAATTAAATCCTGTACAAACACTTCAACAAAATGCTGCTGCTGCTGAGCTCCACCTAATCTCTGCCTTATCAGTAACTCATTTCAGCTCTGGCTTAAACAAGCATTAAATGTATTTGTACAACAAATCTGAAGAGATAGCTACATTTCAGCAAGAAGTTTGGAATAAATACAGGCAGGGTTTTTTTTTTGAATATTAACACTTAAGAGTATTTGGGATTGTGTAATGCAGATCAGACAGGGCAAAACCAACACCAGGATGAAACCCTCTGCAGAAAGGCACAATGAGCAAAAAATGTAAGATTAGAGTTTAAAAGGATGCAGAAATCCTGCCCAGAGCAGCCACTTCTCATTCAGCCCGAATTCTGCTGCATCACATCACAAATCAGTTCAAGCAACACCCAAATCATTCCCTGAGAAAGCTCCGAGCCCATAAAAGCAGAGCCACATCCAGGGGAGCCGTAAATGCTCTGCCAAGACCACACAATTCCAAACTCCTTAATAATTCATGGATCCAATTTACACCACTTTCCATGCCGGGCACAGAACGATATTGCAGCTTACAGAGGGATTCTGCTGCCATTAATATTGCAGCAGGAGATCAATAATGAAATGCCTATCAAGGAGCAGAGAGCAGCTCACTGCGGGCATCCAAACAGCATCCCTTGGGTTTGGCTGCTCCACTGCTGCTTCCCAACCTGCAGGGATGCAGCCCTGGAAAACTGCAGCCTCCCTGGAAAAATGCAGCCCCCTCTGGAAAACTGCAGCCCCCTTGGAAAACTGCAGCCCCCCTGGGAGTGCTGGATGTGGAGCAAGTGAAAAGTTGGGAGTCTGCAGGGATGATTCACCAAACCCATCCCATTGTGCTGTTCCTACCACACTATTTATGAAGGAAATATGGTCCCTTCCTGCCAGCCTCCCTGGAAGAAGGATGGAATTGCAGTTTCTACCCAAAACATCTGTTTTCAGCCACTTCTCCTGAGAAATCTGCATGGCATGTCCAGATACAGAATAATTCACTTTAACTTTTTAAAGTGAAAAACAAGGGTTTTTTCCACCAAAACATCATTTGTTGCTGACGGCCTTCGAGTGCTCCTCGCCACCTCCACACGCAGGATCTCCACCTGCTGTTAAGCTGTGCCATAAATCCATGCTGAGGAGTATTTTGGAAACAGAGACTGAAATACAGCCTCACATTTACAAAGTGACAGCTTCATTCCCAGGAGGGACCAACACAATCCTCAGGTTCTCTGTAACTGAACCATTTTTCTGCAGAACCTCCCACTGCTCCAGCGAGCAGGGTGGACTCTGTGTGCTCCCAGCAGCACGACAAATGATCATTATTCCTTGGGATCTTCCTGCTTTTCCTCCTCCACAGCATTCCACCCCTGCTCTTTTTTATCTTCCACTGCAGCTGACCTGCTCCAAAAACCTTGAACAAATTTCCCTGACATCACCGAGCATGAAGAACATGAACACTTTACTGATAACAAGAGCTGGAGAGGGACTCTTGATAAGGGCATGGAGTGCAGGACAAGGGGGCATGGCTTTAAGCTGAAGGAGGGGAGATTGGGATGGGATCTTGGGCAGGAATTGTTCCCTGGGAGGGTGGGCAGGCCCTGGCACAGGGTGCCCAGAGCAGCTGTGGCTGCCCCTGGATCCCTGGCAGTGCCCAAGGCCAGGCTGGACATTGGGGCTGGGAGCAGCCTGGGGCAGTGGGAGGTGTCCCTGTCATGGCAGGGGGTGGAATGAGATGAATTTTAAGGTCCCTTCCAACCCAACCATCCTCTAATTCTGTGATTCTATTTGTGCAAGATCTATTTCAGTTTTATAGTTCACTCTCAAGGTTTCACACCAGATAAAAGTTACACCACGCAGCAGAAATGCTGAATAAAAGCAGCTTTTCCTTGAAACCACGGCACATCCTCCACCCCTGCTAAATTAACAGCCAGCCTAATGTTTAGCAGCAGCTGAAAACATTTAATAAGACACATTGCAAAGCTGCAGGCAGGCAAATGCAATAATTTCTGATGTAGGCCCAGCCCCTTGGCAGCACGGCCGAGCTGGTTAATTCACAATTAGAGGAAAAAAGAGCCAGTGCAGCTTTGCTGTTACCCAGAGGCACAGAGACTCAGTCAATAACAGCAATCCCTGTCCCCCAGGATCTATTCCACCAAAGAGCCAGCCAGCTCCTGCTGTTTAAAAATCTCTGCTGGTGGGAGAGCTGCCCGAGTTAACAATCGATGTTCTAAATCAAGCACAGGATCACAGACACAGTTAATGATTTTTATTATAGGGGTATTGGAGAGTTGAAAACAAATATTCCTCTGGCAGCCCTGGGGCAGGTTTGGGTGGGGGGGGGGTGAAAGGAAGGAGAGCCTGAAACCAGGATAAAATGGAATGGGCTGGGTTGGATGGGACCCCAAACTCATCCAGTTCCATGGGCAGGCACAGCTCCCACCACCCCAGGGTGCTCCAGCCTGGCTTTGGACACTTCCAGGGATCCTGGGGCACCTCTGGGTGCCCTATAAATGATAACCCCGCTGCAGGCAGCGCCAGCAGGGAGCTCTAGGGAAGCACAGGGTGCCAAGCTGGTGCCAGCTCTGTATGTTCACTTGCCCTGTGCCTTGTGCTTGCCCAGCTGGGGTTGGGGGAGCTCCCCCGAGCAGGGATGGGTGGCTGCTCCCCGGGGCACCCGAGGCTCTCCCCAGGCCCATCCCTGCAGCAGCAGCTGCCAGCCAGCACAGAGCAGCTCTCAGTGCCTGGGAAGGGAATTTCTGCCTTTAATTTGAGATAAAACATCCAGAGGAAGAATCCCGAGGTAGCCTTGTTAGTCCCAGCTTGAATGCCTGTTTAAATCGGGCTTTTCAGCGTTGTGGTGACTTTGATCTGTGCTCATATCAAAGCAGGGGAGTCGTTTTTACACAGTGACTTTTTAGTGTCTGCAGGCAAACAAGAGACCTCCAGACTGATCTTTGGCAGGGCCACGTGCTCCCAACAGGCATCCAAAAGCAGGATTTATTTTATTTCCCAAACCAGTGCTTCGATGCAGCACGAACTCCCAGGCAATGGGAAGCTCCTGCTCTCCAGAGCAGGAATTCTTGCTCCTCCTGCATTATTGTGACTGTTCCTCCAGCAGGCCCCTCTGAGCAGAGCTGTGGGGTGTGACGGATGCTGGCTGGGTCCAACAGTGACAGATGAACGCTGAAACTGTGAAAATTTTTGCAGTCGAAGCAAAAGTGGCAAAGCTGGCCAGGGGCCAGCTCCACCACAGTGTTTACAGCCCTCCCCGGCACTTCCAGTCACCCAGAACAAAGATCATCCCTGATTTATTGACCTGTGCCACTCTCAACTCTTAGAAACCCTTTTTTATTTTATTTTATTCCCCACTCTGCCCTCACCACCCCTTTGAGTAGGAAGGGAAATCCCTCTGCTTTGGTTCCTGTGGAAGAGCACAGCTGCACAAAGTGCTGGCTGCTTTTATCTCCAAACTTTGTTTTTCTGACATAAAAAGTGAGGATTCACCTCTTGTATCTCCTCATCCCCTCTTCAAAATGCTTTCTCATCTCCACGAGCACCTTTTGTATCACAGGACAGATCCAGAGCACAACTGAAATTCACACTGCAAAGGAAAACGAGGCACTTTTATTCCTTTTAAAGGAAAAAAAAAGTCTCTCCTGACTGCAAAGGTGAGGGGCAAAGGAGCAGGAGTGCTGCCCACAGTGAACCTGTGCTCTGGGCAGGATTTTGCACCGTGGGTCTGTCCCAAGGTCCCTCTGCTCCCTTCCCTTGGAGGAGTGAGAAGGGAGCTCCCCACTCCTGGGCAGTTCCCCAGCTCTGTGCCTCTGGGAGCACAGTAAATTCTCATTGAACCAGGCAAAGGGATGGCCCTGGCCATCAGTCACCTCTGATAATCCAGCTGGGGGGACTTTGGGCCAGGCAGAGATGTGTGGAGAGGGGGCCAGGCACAGCTGCCTGGGTGTGGCTGTGCCCTTTGCTCTTGGCACTGCTCAAAGGTCTGCAAAGAGCCCCAAACTGGAGTTCCCCAGTGCTTCTGTCCATTAATAACCTGTACATACTGGGCTTCTCTGCTGCTGTGGAATTGTAGAATCATTTAGGTTGGGAAATCCATTGAGTCCAACCATTCCCAGCACTGCCAAGGCCACCACCATGCCATGTCCCCAGGTGCCACCTCCACAGAGCTGCTCAGTCCCTGCAGGGATGGGGACTCCAGCACTGTGTTTGGGGGGTTTTGGCCACCAGGGCCATTCCTGGCATGACCAGGAGCCTCCAGACAGGCAGGAGATCCCTAAGCAGAGAAAGGAGAAAATGGAGCACCTCCGTGACCACTTCTCCTCATCCCAAGGGATCCTGGTGTTTGCACTCTTCCTGCACTCGAGATCCCAAATCCCACACAGCTGAAATGATGTCTTTGATCTTCCTGCCTGAAGGCAGCTGAAACCAAAAGAGGCTTCTGTGTCCTCACAAGAATTTGGGAATTGAACTGCACACAGTTCAGAGCCAATGGAAATCTGCTGTCCACATCAATCTTCCTGCACACCCCCTTTTCCAAGGTGGCCTTAAAACAGAATAACATCCTTTGGGGCATTTTCAATGGGTCTTTCCTGCTCTTTCTTCCTGGAATATCTGATGTGGTCATAGAAATAGATGATGATGAGGGAAGCAACGTTCAGGGAAAGGATGAGCAGCATGATCCAGTAGGAATATCCATAGCTGTGTTTGGATCCAAGGTGTGTCTGCAGAGAGGTGGAACAGCCACGGGCCAGTTCTTCAGACAGCCTGTTTCCTTGGACATTCACAGGGAAAAGGATCATGGCTAGGAGGGTGAGCCCTCCTAGAAAATAGAAATACAAAATTATATTTTCATATAAAATATAGAATTTTAGAGGAGACACTGTAGTGCTATTTATATAGTGACTTACAGTCTGCTTTAATCCTTGTCATAATCCAGGTATTTTAATCAATTTATCTAATATTTATCATTGGTAAACTATGGGGGCATTTAAAGAGCTTTTGCCCCACCCAATAGTATCTGCCAGGTGTTTTGATACAGGCAATGATATTATCTAAAATGATTCTGTTCTCACTGATTATTCTTAGATAAGGCCATTTAATTAAATTCTTTTTCACTGAATTTAGGGCTGATGAATATCATGTATTCACTCCTTTGGTGATTTGTCAATGCCTGTTTGATAAGAGCCCAAATCCATGGATGGGCAGTCTCACAGCTGGATAAATACCACAGCTGGATAAATACCACAGCTGGATAAATATCACAGCTGGATAAAGCCCTGAGCAGCCTGGTCTGAGCTCAGGGTTGGCCCAAGAGCTTAAACTTGGATACCTCCTGTTCTCTACAGCTTGAATTATTGGATCAGTCTGGCATGAGCCAAAATGTGATGTCTTATTAGGTCTGTCTCTATTTCTTACAGCCTCCCAAATGTAAAAGGAGTTCAGCTGCTTTGACATTTAACTCAATATTGCTCTTCCATCCCTGCTTTCCTTGTGCCAACAGAGCTGTAATCTCTGAACTTTGGTGGATCAGTTCCATTCCTTCTCTCCAGGTGCCTCATCCCACCCCAGCTCACGCTGAAACAGCTTCATTTTTTTGTAGGAGAATTAGTAGCCTCCAAGATGACCTCCCCCATTAAAAGATGTGTGATTTCCCATAAAAATACACACACAGCAAAATAAATTTCCAGGTCACAGCACTTGCAGGGCTGTTAAAAGTAACCACAACTCAGCCAACATGAGAATTTATTTTCTCCCCAATATTTTTTTTGGTCCTTTCATTTCAGGCAGAGCTTGCAGGTTCAGGGTGCTGGGCTCAGGAAAAACCCTCTCATGTGATGAGACAATCTGCTTGTCTCAGAAGTGAATAATTGTCTAATTAAGCTTTTGTTCAATTTTCTTTCTGCATTTTACAGCTGCTTCAGCATCGGTGTTAAAAATGGGTGATTTTCACACCTGCACCTGCACTTGCTATAATTAAGATTATCTGCCCTGCTCCCTTCCCACCGAGGGCTGGTTGTGCCCCAGGACAGGGTGGTGCTGCTGGGGACGCTTCTTCCCTGGACCTGAAGAGCTTTTGAAGGACAAAATACCTGTGCCAAAGTACTCTCTAACCAGATGTCTTAAAAGGGCATTATTCAAGTGCAAACCTATTATTAGAGGAACACCTAATCCTCTGGAGACTAATTGAGTGTGAGAGCTGCAGCCAGAGCAGCACAGGGAGGGCTGGGAGCAACCGGGCTCAATCTGAGCAAGAATGAGGGGGTTCCACCTCCAGGAGCTCTTGGGCAGGTTCCCAGCTCTAATGACTCAGCATCTCCACCATAATATTGGGGTTTTTTATGCTTAGGGAATGTTTAAACTTATTTCCACCTGTGACTTTTTGTTTTCTTAAAGAGAGAAATAATTTTTTTCCACGGCTCACTCCTCCAAACTGCTGCCTCCCTTTACTACTATGTAATTATTATTTTATTGCCATATAATATATTTTACTGGTGTTTCAAAGATGCTTTTCAGGTGTCCCAGCAGGTTAAAAAGCAAACCCACAGAACAGAATGCATTTCCAAGTGTTCCCTTTTGCAGCTCCTCCTCGATCTCAGACTCCACACGCGCCACTCACCGCACACGGAATTCCAGGTGTAGACTCCAACTGCTCCCAGGAAGGTCTGGTAGGGGTTGCTGACAGCGTTGGTGCAGGTGAAGCCAGAGCTGAGCAGGGAGCTGAGCAGGGCCAGCACCAGCACCACGATGATGGCAATGTTGAGGTTCCTGCTGCCAGGGCTGCCCAGGGCGTCTGCGACTGAGACACAGCGGGGTCAGGGCACAGGGACAGCGGGGTCAGGGCACAGGGACAGCCTGGCCAGAGGGGGTTTGGCTGGAGCTGGGGGAAGGTTTGTTCACAGAAAAAGGGTGGTCAAGTGTTGAATAGGGAGCCACCATCCCTGGAAGTGCTCTAAAGTGGCACCTGGGGACACGGTTTAGTGGTTAAAGGTTGGACTCCATTATCGTGGAGAGGTTTTCCTACATGAATATTCCATGGTTCTGTGACAAACTGCCCTGCCCTGTCAGGTGGGCTCAGTCCATGTTAGGACCTCCTGTCAGGGCTGTAATTAAAAGCTAATGAGCAGAGGTTTGGCTGATCTGTGGGGATGGGGATGAAGAAAGAGAAGGAGGATTGGACACAGCAACAAATCCAAACTGAAACATGGGGTGAAGGAATGAGGGGCTGAAATAAATTCTTGTCTGCTAATCCTGCAGTTTAGTGGGTAGTAAACTTCTGTCCTTAATACTTCTGTAGAAATTTCCTCTGGACATGGCCAGACAGGAATTTTCTGCCTAAAGTGGATCAGGAATGTGGGTGTTCCTCTGCCAGTGCCTGGTAACCTCCACAAATGCCTATTTAAAACCCTGCTCCAATGTAAAACTCTGCTCCAGTTGTATTTCCTTTCAATATAGCAGCAGTCCCCCATGTGCAATAAATTCCACGGGGAAACCCTTCCCAAAGTGCATTAAAGCTGCTGCCTGGATGGGTCAGGTGCATTTGCAGGGCAAATAAATCTGATTGTGGTCATCCAGGGGCAGATGGGGGTGGTTGAGCTGCTCTCCTGGCTGGATCTGTCTGCATGCCCTGCAGGGAAAGCTCGGTGGAGGCAGGACTGGCTACCTGCTTTTAAAATAAAGGAGCAGCTCCTGCTGTTTTCCCACCAGGCCAGGACTGGGTTCATGGAGGCTTTGGCTCCCACAGGGCTGAGCTTTGTGGGCACATGGCCCTGGCCCCACATCCTGCTCCCTCTCCTTTTCCCCCACCCTATTCCCACATCATTCCCTGCTGTAACTCCCAGCCACACGTCCATGGCTCTTGTAGCCAAACCCTTCAGAACTGTCACCAATTTTTGCCTAAATCCTCCCAGTTATTTGCTAAGTTGCTGATAACAAGACACTCAATCCCAAATGCAATGTCCTCAATGTGTATTTTCTTGAGGTAAATTCTTTTCCTCCTCTCAATCTAAAGACTGAAATTGCAGCTATAATGTGGCTTCTTTATGTTGCAACAAATACAAGGACAACGTTTTGGAGCTCTCTGTTCAAATAGATGTTGTGAGAGACAGATTTCTGCAGGAAAATTCCCTTTCTGTGCTGCTCTTGACATGGAGCAAAGTATTCAGGTAATGCAGAAATGGGAGAAATCACAGCAGTAGGAAAAAAAAAAGAAGTAAAAACCCCATAAAGAGGAATAAACATAATAAAAAGAGCTGTTGGAAAGGAATGAAAAGGAGAATTCCTCTCCCATTTTATATAATAGTGCAGTACAAGTTAATTTCTGCTGGAGGCACTGGCAGGTGAGGATGTGTTATGGAAATCAGTTGTAAATTTAAGCAATTTTCCTGGAAGAAAAGGAAAGGAGGGCATCCAGGGGATATCACTCAATGAAATGGAAGTGAGCAGCTTGTACCCTGTGATCAGGCTGAAGCAGCCTCACAGCCTTACAACCTGTAATCTATTTCTTGACGAAGAAATAAGTCTGGAGCCAAATCAGACAGGCTTGTGCAATTTCCCTCTGGCAGCTTCACTTAATGTTATCGCTCAGAACATCTCCACAACTGCCTGGCTACACCTCTCGTCCCCCCTAATTGATCTTGTTTATGTCTGACATGGAGCTGCAGTTTGGGGGATGGCATCTTGTCAGCCTCCAGCTGTCTGCAACAGCACAAGGCTGAGGGCCTTAAAGAAACTGCTCTTTTCATTTTCATCCTTAACTGAAGCAGCCTGTGCAAGCAGAAGGAGTCTCCAGCAGCTGATCTGAGTGGGATCATTTGTAACCTGCTCTGTGTAAAACACCCTCATCCTAGAATGAAAACAGGGTTTGCCCAGGTCTCTCCTTAATTTCCTGCATTTTCTTTTGGTTTTTATCCTTAATTCTTACATGTTTGGGTAGAATTTCCTAGATTTTTCTGAGCTTACTCAGCCTTCCCAGCAGCTTTTACAGCTCCACAATCACCCATGACACATCAAGAATTAAGCACTGAAAAAAGCCCAGACAAACAAAAAAATCCCAAGGAGAGTTCAACAGAGCTCCCTACTTTTCAGGAGATCCCTGGAAGCTGATGAGAACATGAATGAATTCCAACAATTTCTGAGCTTTTGTCATGTATTTCAGAAAGTGAAACGATTCCTCTGTGCTGTGGTAAATTTTAAAGTCCTCCTTGGGTGTTGTTGGCCTTGCTGGCTGCCAGCTGTTGGGTAACCCTGACATTATCTGGGCTTGGCTCTTCCTGAGCCTGACTCAAGCTCTGTGTGTTTGGCCTGAACCAGTCAAAGCTGTGACCAAACCCTCTGACAGAGAATTCTACTCATAGGTGGTTCCTGGCTAAGACAAACCACTCAAACAGCTCAGGAAGGCTCTGAGGACTCTGCTTATTGAGTAACTTTTGCATTCTGGCTGCCTGGTCATGCCCAGAGCCTGGCAAGTGGCTGCAGTGATTTATTGCTCTGTTAAGGCTGGGAAAGCCACCCTGGCTGGGCTCTCCATGCACAGGGCACTGGCAGAAATTATATTCAAAGTCTTTCATCTTTGTGTTTGGAAATGTCTTTTAATATTGTGGTTTCTAGAAAAAAACCCAAGTTTTTGGTTTCATTTTTGTTTTGTTTTGTTTTGTTTTTGTTTTTGTTTTTGTTTTTTTTTTTTTTGTAAAGGCAGTTGATGATCTGCTTTTGAGTAGTCATTGATAAAAGCCAACCTGGGCTGTTGCTAAAAAAAAAATCCCCAAGTTCTTGACTCTGATTTACCCTTCTGGGATTGTCCTTCTTTTCCCACACCCAAATGTGACAATGCCAGTTGAGAAATGCACAGGGGGTGCACAGCAGAGCCCCCAGCCAGGGCAGAGTTGGTTTTAAATCAAATACCAAATTAAATCATGCTGAGATTTAAAAGCATCTTTAGAATTCCTCTTGCTGGTGTCTGAAATGTCAGAGTGCAGAAAGCTCAGCACTTTGTTCCTCCATAGCACTGGAAATCCATTTATTTAAGGGTATCAGCAAAGGAAATTCTTCTGCCTTAGGAGGACAGGAATATAAATGAATATAAAGATAGAATGTATGGAATTCTAGGAAGCATGTTTCCTGTTTCAAATATACATGGAATAGAAGGATAGAACAGACTGGTTTGGGCTGGAAGGGACATTAAAGAACATCCCATCCCACCCCTGCCATGGCAGGGACACCTCCCACTGTCCCAGGCTGCTCCCAGCCCCAATGTCCAGCCTGGCCTTGGGCACTGCCAGGGATCCAGGGGCAGCCACAGCTGCTCTGGGCACCCTGTGCCAGGGCCTGCCCACCCTGCCAGGGAGGATTTCTTCAGTAAATAATGTTTAATATAAACATGATAATCATGTCTCGTACAGAGCCTAAGAATTAATTGAAAGTCAGTTCATCTCATTCTGGATAGCTGCCCAACAGAACTAATGAGGGAGGGGCAAACCCTTATTGAGATTATTCTTAAAGCCCCACTTTCCTTCAGCAGCTGTGGAAAGAAACTCACAGCTCCTGATGCTCACTTTATTCATCCCTAAATATCTGATAGGTGAGAGCTGAGATAGCTTTTTGAAAGTATTCTCTCAACATTTGGTAACTGATAAGCACAAAACCCCAAATCCAGTGAGGGAAAACCCAACAGCACCAATGCAGACCATGCAGAGAACTGAGACCCTTCACTGACAGCAGAGTGTTGTGAGTTCATTTCAGTAATTCTAATTAAAATCGATCTGGTGGCAGCACCCAGGCCCTGGGGCTGGGCTGTGGGAGCTGCTGTGCAGACAGGGCACAATCCCTGGACTGCAGCCAGCCTGGATCCTCCTCTGCCATCAGCTCTCCAGGGCAGGATTGCACCTTTCCCACGGAGCTCAATTAAAATCAGCCAGAGATGCCCACGTGGCTGAAGGTTTGGGGCTTCAGCCAGCTGCCATGGGCAGCTATAACCACATAGAAATGATTTCATTTATTATTTACTCGTCTAAAAATCACGTTCATTGTTTGGCTGTGGCTGTAATTAAATCAGATTGAATGATTGGGGATTTTCGTACTTGTTACGTAACAATCCCCATCCGTGCTCCACCTTTTGCTGGGAATGCTGCTGTGCTCAGGGGTTTGTGAGAACAGAAATGTCACCGTGGGGACAGGTTTGTGTAACACAGCTCTGCCACCGTGGGAATTCAGGGGTTTCTGCAGGTGCAGTGCCAGGAATGAATGAAGCTGGGGAAGAGCTGGGAAGCAGCTGGAGGATCAGATCTGCTGTGCTGGGACATCTCACAACAGCCTACCAAAAATGAGGTTATTTCTTAAAACATCATCAAATCCTAGATTGGTTTGGGTTGGAAGGGATCTTAAATCCCACCCAGTGCCAGCCCTGCCATGGCAGGGACACCTCCCACTGCCCCAGGCTGCTCCCAGCCCCAATGTCCAGCCTGGCCTTGGGCACTGCCAGGGATCCAGGGGCAGCCACAGCTGCTCTGGGCACCCTGTGCCAGTCCTTATACCTAATTTAAATCCATATCTCATATTTCAAAATTACTTGACCTACTCATATTTTTGGTAGCTTTCCTTTGAGTGGCTTTTCCCCCTTTCCAGTCTGTCACCAGCATTATTGCTCTGAACTTGATGAGGCAGCAAGGCAGATAAAATAAGTGCAAACCCTTGATCCTGGCAGCAGCTTTCAGGTTCATCTACCTCTGGGTGTTGTTTTGTGTGTTTGGTTCTTTTTCCTGCAGCAGCCTCTAAACCTTTCTCTATCAAAATGGTGCTAATTTAGTAGTAGGTGGCAAAATGTTTAAAGTCAGACAATAAATTAACACAATGACATTAAAAAAAAAAACCAACCTGGAAGGTCAATTAGGTTTTTAAATCCCTTAATAAAGTGCTGAGTGCTGCTTTTCTGTTCCTCACCGAACTTCTGAAAATCAAAGTCAGTTTGACAGAAAATTCCTATTTCGTGGAAATTCCTATTTCATTCCAAGGTGGAGGCCAAGGTCACAGGTGTTAAGTTGGTATTGTCAGGAATGCTGCAGCATCTCTGTGCCTTTTGGGGGCCTTATTTTATACCACTTCAATCCCCAGACTGTTTTGTGGCTATTCTGGTTCTCACTTTAGGTATTGTAGTTACAGGAGAATACAGGATGGATTTATCTGTCAGCAGCACAAGCAGGGAGATCTTAGGTTTGGATTGGATATTGGGAAGGAATTCCTCCCTGTGAGGGTGGGGAAGCCCTGGAATGGCTTTCCCAGGGAGCCTGTGGCTGCCTCTGCATCCCTGGAAGTGCCCAAGGCCAGGTTGGACGGGGTCCTGGGACAGTGGAAGGTGCAAGGGCAGGAATGGGATGAGCCTTAAGGTCTTTCCAACCCAAAGCAGTCTGTGATCCTCTGATCCTCTTCCAGGTGTGCCAGCACTCACCTTGGAATGTTTTTTCGGACACCTGGAGTCCTGCATCCACGAACTGCTCACAGGTGCCCCTGAAGAGGCCGTAGGTGAGGCTGACGGTGACGGTGGCGTTGGTGCCCGAGAAGCGAACCTGGCTGCTCACCCACTGCGGGGTGGCCAGCACCACACAGATCACCCCGAAGGAACCCACACAGGTGCAGAAAGCAGAGGCAAACATGGATGTTTTCCTCCTGGATGGCATCTTTCCCCCAGTTCAGAGGATTTTGGTCCCTTTAGCCAGGTTTACCACGAGGGTGATCCCTCCTCGGCGCTGTCCGTGCTCTGTGCCAGCACGGAGTCGTCCTGGTAAACTTTAAGCAAACAGCAATAAAAATGTAAAATAATTGAACTTTGCTCTGGGGAAAAGGTGTTGCCATGGAGACAACCAAAGCAGCCTGGCCAAGGCCAAAGGAATTGTCCCTGGCTGGTTTATGGTCCTTGCCAAGGCTCTGGATTCATGCAGAGCCTGGGGCTGGCACCTCCCCAGCTCACCCAGCTCCTCCTGGGACAGTCCCAGTTGGTTGCTTTTTCCTCTTAAAATCCTCATAGCTGGGCTGGTTGAAGAGTTTTTGCTAAATCTATACCTGATGTTTTATGGTAAAGGGTTGTAAAATGTTCTTTCTCTCTTCAAATGCCCAGCTAAGAGCTACCCAACCATCCCTTTGGGAAACCTTTTACATTCTTTAAATTTGGGAAAACTCTGGGTTGCTCTTGGGTTTCGGTGGGGTAAGGAGATTCTGTCTACTGTCAATGGGTTATTTTCCAGAAAGAGCTCTAATTGCTGATCAAATTCCATGTATTTTCACAGAATAACTCATTCCCTTTCTCTTTTTGTCAGGGAGAAAACAAATACCTTGAGCAGCCTTCATTTCAGGGAAGGAGTGGATATGTAAAGGGAGAAATCTTGAAACAAATCTCTTCTGGACTATAAAGCAAAGGAATATATTCATTTTTTTAACACCAGCTGACCTAAACAACAACAAAACCCAGCAAAATGATGGTATTAAACAGAACCTTCATTGCTTAATGAAAAGGCTGAAGCCAAATTTCCAGAATTTGAGATAAACTCAATCCCCAATTTTTTGGGCTGAAACCAGGAATGTAAATTAATAATTTATTGCCAGGGTAGAGTGACAAAGATTCCATCAGCTTTTACTTCTATTAATTATAACATCATTTTCCCACTTTATACTGGATCCCTGCTCCTGGATCACCCAGAGGTTTTTAATTAACCTTTAGGGGACAATCTGCTTCCACAGTGCTGCCACATCAACCTGTGGAGTTCTTGTCCTGAAGCTTCCCTGCTTTGTCCTGTGAGGACACAGAGAGATTCCTGAATTTTTTATTCATTTGAAATATTTTGGGAGGAGAAAATACCTGTTCTGCAAAGCAGTGTTATTGTACTGAGATTTTTCTGGTTTGTGATTTTTTGATCCCAAGTTTTTAAGCAGTAATTAGGTTTGAAATCAATATATTTTATTTCTGGTCTTTTACATAACATACTCTTGATTTTTATTTCATTTTTCCAATGATTTGATCCTATTTTTGAGGTCATTGTTTATAGGAATAAATAAATATATTTTTTTAAAAAATATTTAGGTTTTATTCCTAAAGAATCTAAATGCTTCATTAACATAGTGGCAATCAGTCAGGAATTGATTTAAACTCTGAGGAATAAAAGGAAATTTCTCACCCTGTCTAAAGCAATAAGAAACCTGCCTCCTTTTCTGTCCTGTACCCAGTTAAACTTTAACCCCAGACGTACAGCAAGGCTTTGTTAGGCTGAGCCACCTCTCAGGTTCATTAATCCACCAGCTCTATCCTCCAAAGGACATAGTCCAAGACTTTATAATCCAAGGATATTTTCTAATAAACTGAGCTAAAAGCTGCCCTCCTGCCATCAGCTGTGCCCTTGTCCCCTGTGAAATATGGTTTAAAAAAATCAATATTTAAGAAGTGATGTTTGTCTCGGTAAAAACTTCCAAGGAACTATTTTTCAGCTCCTTCAATTTTGATGAATTGAGCACCCACCCCTTTAAAAATACTGAATAACAGAGACTCAGAGCATGGTGAATAGCCTGGAGTTCCCTCACGTGCAATCTGACTCAATTAAATTCAGTTTTTGGTGACTCAGCTCGAATTGTTATGGCTCAAATCACTGGAACTCTCCTGTGGCTCAGGGAATTGCTCTGTAAATGAGACCATAATTTGCTTTTTCTTGCCTGTCACCTTGAGGCTTATTCTCTGCCTAAGCTACAATTCCTTGTCTTTTTTTTCTTCAGAGCTACCTGCAAAAACATCATAAAAGCTGGAATTAAAAATGTAGCTTGACAGGACACACCTCATCACTTGAGAGGAAGGAGAAGAGATTTGGTTTCCTCTGACTCAGAGAAAATATTTCCTGATCAGCACCTTTCCAGCTCTGCCCCCACAGATCCTGACTCAGCCCTGCACAGCAGTGGAAGAGAAAAATCAGATTAATTTGTTATGAGCCAGGGGGGCAGCAGAGAGAGCTGGAATCCTTTGCTACATAAAATTACCCCTCCTTTTTAAGGATTGGTTATGTGAGTATTTCACTTCTGTTTAAGTCCCTTTGCTTTAAGCAACCAGGAATATAAAAACACAAAAGGAAAGCCTTTAAACTCAAACATCTCATGCACATCTATTTTTTAACGTTGCAAACACATTCCTACACGTGCCAAACCCAATCCCGTGGTGGTTGGATGCCCTCAGCTCCGGAAGGATCAGAGGGAGGGAGGAATCCTTCCCTGGGAGGGTGTCCCTGGGTCCCTGGCAGTGCCCAACACCAGGGTGCAGCACCCTGGGACACTGGGAGGTGTCCCTGCCCCAGACAGGGATCCAGAAGGATCAGAGGGAGGGAGGAATCCTTCCCTGGGAGGTGTCCCTGGATCCCTGGCAGTGCCCAACACCAGGGTGGAGCACCCTGGGACAGTGGGAGGTGTCCCTGCCCCAGACAGGGAAGGGGTTTAAGGTCCTTTCCAGCCCCAACCACTCTGGGGTTCTGGGGTGCTGTCCCGAGGGGTGCCAGCAGGGCAGGATGTGAGGTTTGGCTCTCAGGTCAGTGCTCTCAGCTGGGCTCAGCAGCAGCCAGGGAAGCTCAAGGTGAAGCCACTGCAGGTTATTCTCAGTTCTGCTGCAGCTGCAACACTTCACTGCTGATGGGTTCCAAATTCTGTGTTCTGTTTAAATATTTAATTTCAAACCAACTGCTGGCAAGGTGACTTGGCAGGAAGTGCTGCTGCTATTTGGGATTTTCCTTGGGCCTGACCTTGGTCTCCCACAAAGCCTTGACATCCTTTTTAATTTCCATTTTTGATGTCTGATTGCAGAGGATTTCAGCTGCTTCAGCCTTTGGTTTTGGCTCCAAGAAGATGCAAAAAACTTGCAGGATGTGCAGGATCAGTTCATGGATTCCATGCAGGATCAAGCCATGTGTTACTGATGTTGCCTCTCCCTCTTCTATGATGGATAAACTGGAATTAAAGCAAATTACAGAATATTAAGAACGACCTCCAGGTTTTTCCTCTGGCACTTTGCAGCCAGCATTTCGACGGAAACAGGGATTTGTTTGTGCCTTTTGGACTGGGAGAGAGAAATGGGAGAAAGGATCATAGCTTTTATTGGAGCTGGAGTTGAGAAATGTGAAGCTGAACTGATCTGCAAACAATTGCAACAACTCCTTGGGAACCTGGGAGAGGGCTGTGGGCACAATAATGTTTATGGATCCCTGCCTGCTGCTGCTGGGGGGTGGATTTGCACAATTCCATCTTCTGATTTCTTCTTTTGCTCCAACCTTTTTTTTTTTCACATCTCTTTCGAAAGACAAAGCAAACACATTTGAAATTTCCCTTGGATTTCTTCCCAGGAAATGCCCAGAACTTCTCAGCTGAGAGCTCCAGCACGGGATGGTTGTGGATGTCTGAGCTCTGATGTTGGAGTGGGATCACAGCTGGAATCCTGTCCCTCAGACAGGTGGATTATTGTCACCAGCCCCTTGCAGCTCCATCCTGTCACCCCAGCAGCCAGCAGGAACTGGGAACAAAATAGGAAAAAAAAAACAACTAAGTGAATGTCCATCTGGGAATTAAAATAAATGGAAGATCCCAAAGCCACCAGGCTGGAACCAGCACAAATGTGCAAAATCCTGGTTTCAAATCATTGTTGCTGCCAGGCCATCCCTCAGATCTACACCAGAGTGAGTTGTGTGCACTCTGGATTCTTTGGACAAAGGCCTGGGGTGGCAGGAAAAGGGGGAATGGCTTCCCACTGCCAGGGTGGCTGGGATGTTGGGGAGTGGGAACACCCCCTGCTCACATGGCAGCTGCAGGGACAGCCCCAGAATTGCCTTTTCAAGATGCTGGGATTAATAAATTATCCAGCATTAAGTTTTGATGGGAAGTGAATCCTTGCATGGGCAAGTTTCTCGTGTACAAGGTCTCCCAGGGCACCCACCCTGGCAGGGGAAGGGGAGCAGCAGCTCCCTGAGCACCTCACTCCCTGTTTGTCCTGCTTCTCCCCACTTCCAAGCTGTAAAATCCTTGGTGGGAATGTTTGCAGGCCATTATGGCAAACGAAGGAGTTTTAAAATGAAATTTTTAAGCTATAGATCTATTTTCCATTTTTCTTTAACTCCAAAACTCAGTGTCTGCATTTACCTAAACAACAGAGCTCCACTGAAGCCTTTAAGATCTCTCAAGGTGTCTTTTCTCCACACCTTAAGAGATGACAAAACCTTAAAATGATGTGTTTTGGTGTTAAAATGCTGATTTCATTTAGGACTGGATAGTGACATTGAATGGTCAAGTGCAGTTCAGTGAAGAATGAGGGGGCAAAGAAAACTCCTGGCATTTTAGGAAACAGAAAAGACAGCCCTTGCAATATTTTCATTTTAATAAAACGTGGCTTTGAAGCTGCTTCAAGGCATGGAGTGTTTAAAACAAGGCCTTGAGGTGGAGAAGGAGAGAAGAGCAGGCAGGGCAGGCTTTCCTTTTTTGCAATTTCTGTAACAATTATAACGAGATGTAGGTTTGAACACTTCAATCTGTTCCTACAGACTCCTAATTTCAGATTCCAAATGGAAAAACCTTCGACAAATACCCCTTTGAAGCCTTTAAATTAGCTACTGCTGGAATATTGCACAGCCTCAGGCTTTTGCCCAATTGTTCCTAATTTGAGGAGTTTTCCCTGTATTTTCAGGCTGGGATGTGTTTACAGCCACAGAAATCACAGGCCTGTGCCAGTTTTTTTGCTGTGCTGCCTCTGATGTCTTGATTTTTTCAGGAATTTACAATTTTTCTTCCAGTACATCAGCAAAAAGGCTGATCCACCACTCTACCAAGCAAATCATGTTGGAATACCCAGACAAAATGTGTGTGTTCAAATATTGCCTCTTTCCTATAATTTATTCCCTGAGCTTGCCCAATTATTCATCCTTTGAAGAGTTTTTGCCCAGTTATTCCCACTTTGAAGAGCTTTCCCTGTATTTTCAGGCTGAGATGTGTTTACAGCCACAGAAATCACAGGGCTGTGCCAGTTTTTTGCTGTCCTGACTCTGATTTCTCAATTTTTTTCAGGACATTTAAAATTTGTAGTCCAATAAAGAGACAGATCTGTTGTGTTGGAACACCAAAATAAAATGCTGATGTTTAAATATTTCCTCTTTCCTACCATTTATTCCCTGAGCTTGCCCAATTATTCATCCTTTGAAGAGTTTTTGCCCAATTATTCCTACTTGGAAGAGTTTTCCCTGTATTTTCAGGCTGGGATGTGTTTGTAGCCACAGAAATCACAGGGCTGTGCCAGTTTTTTGTTGTCCTGCCTTTGATTTCCTGATTTCTTCAGGACATTTCTGATTTTCAATCCAGAATATCAGCACAGAAGTCAACCTACCGTGCTGCTGCCAAGAGAATCATATTGGAAAACCCCAAATTAAATGTTGGTGTTCAAATATTGCCTTTTTCCTGTCCTTTATCCCCCAAGCCTGAAGCAGAGGAGATGCTTCTCTGTACCAGAGAGCAGCAGAGGGCCTGGAATTGCTCCAGGTGAAGTTCCCACCACTTCTGCTGGAATCTCATTATCCAAAGGAAGGGAGGGATGCAGGGGCTGGGGCCAGCCAGGAGCTGTGGGAGGCCCTGCAGCATCTCTGGGAAAATGGAAGGGAGGGTGAAAAGGCTGCCAAAGAGCTGCCACTGCTGAGAGGGCTTTGATTTGTGATGGAAAAAGAGGAAAAGACACCTGACCAGTGGACTGTGAGGTGGAGGAAGGAAAGTCCCTGTTGGAGCAGGGTTGGGATAAATGTGGGAACATCTGCCCATTGTTCTCTTATTTTTGCACAGTATTTCAGCCTTCCACTCTCTTAAATTTAATTTTTGGTTCCTGTCTTCCTTCTGTCAAGGTAATTTAATTGCTACTAAGTGGCTTTCAATCCCACAGCAGCTTCGTTTCTCGTCCTCTCCCCTTTCTCACCAGCAGAAATTCTCCTCAGATTTTGTCTGGGGAGATCTGAAATTGGGTTTCAAGACACTTCATCCTTCAGATTCCCACTCCTGGCCTTTAAATCTGGATTTCTGGCTGAAGCTCTCTATCAGAGAGCATCACACTGGGTTGTTTTTCTGCAGCCAACAAAAAATCAGCCTCAGGCTGTTGGCTGCAGCTCGTTAATGTATCCTGGAAAACACAAATGCCATAAACCCGGCCTTGGAGCATCCTGGGTGAGACTGGAAGGAAGCAGAGCTGGGAGCACTGGTAGGGACTAACAAGGGAAAATTATCAATATGATTATGAACATGGGTGTGGAGGATTGGATGAAGTTTACAGCTTTATTTCACAATTATGCTGCTGATTTAGATATTCCCCTTCTCTCCAGCAAATCCCTTCCCACAAATAATGCATTAGAACTCCAGTGTGCACCTTCTTGGTGCTTTACTGTGCAGCTTGGCTTCCCAATTCAAAATTAATGACTCATTAATTTTGGGACCACACAGCCTAACAGTACTTTTAACTCCTGCACTAATAGAAAATGTGATCATTTTGTCCAACATGTATAATAATTCTATTTATTTTACTGCCTGCCTATAAGCACTCATTTAAATTAATATCCAGTCCCTTGCAAATGGTTACCAGCGAGCAAATTGCTGACTTGCAGTCATTTGATCTGCAAAAATATTCATTCAAATCCAACTCCTCCCTGCTGCTGTGCCCACTTGTGTTGCCATGTCTGCTCATGGAATTTTAGCCTCCCACCAAATTGCTGTTTCCTTGTCAACACGAAGCCAAAGGGATGCAATTAAGCCCTGATGAAGTTTCTTGCAGAAGACACAAATATTCACAGACGTTCTGATAGTTTTTTTTGTTCTGGTGGGTCTTTCTTTACACCCCCTAAAGGATGTGACATCCTTTGGAGCACCTAAATGTTGTGTGCATGGGTGTGGGGGTTTGGAAAATAACATGGAGAATTATTAAGGTTGAGAAACACTTTTAAGATTATTTGGATCTTTCCTGAAGGAGGGATTTCTCCTGCTGGGAGGCTCTTCTTGTTCTGGGACATCTTTTGGAAAACTTAAATATGGTGGGAATTGGTATGGGGAGGGTTGAAAATCCTGCAGAGGTTCATTGGGAAAGACTTTTAGGATCACTTGGATCCCTCCTAGAGAAGGGATTTCTTCTGCTGGGAGGCTCTTCTTGCTCATCTTTTGGAAAACTTAAATACGGTGTGCATGGGCATGGGGGGCTTGAAAGTAATCCAGAGTTTGATTAAGTTTGGGAAAGACTTTTAAGATTGCTTGGATCCCTTCTGGAGAAGAGATTTCCTCTGCTGGGAGGCTCCTCTTGCTCTGGGACATCCTTTGGAAAACTTAAACGTGGTGCATCGGCATGAGGGGGGTTGAAAGTAATCCAGAGTTTGATTAAGGTTGGGAAAGAGTTTTAGGATCGCTTGGCTCCCTCCTGGAGCAGGGATTTCACCTGCTGGGAGGCTCCCCTGGCTCTGGGAGAGGTGTGTAGCAGGGACTGGAGCCAAGAGGCAGCAAGATGTGCCTTGAGCCGCTGTGACTCCTGACTCTCGCTAATCCCCTCCTCCCTGTCCTACTTTCCCACCTGCCGTTTCTATTTCAGGTCTCCCCGTCCCGCTTCGCTGTCCCTTGGAGGGGACGCTGGGCACGGCCAGCCGCAGGTGTGTGTCCCCCACCGCAGGGCAGCGACACATCCCGGGGGGCTGGGCAGCGAGGGCACGGACCCTGCAGGGTGGCAGGTCCTCGCAGGGTGGCAGGTCCCCGCAGGGTGGCAGGTCCTCGCAGGGTGGCAGGTCCTCGCAGGGTGGCAGGTCCCCGCAGGGTGGCAGGTCCTCACAGGGTGGCAGGTCCCCGCAGGGTGGCAGATCCCTGCAGGGTGGCAGGACCCCGCAGGGTGGTCCCCACAGGGTGGCAGGACCCCGCAGGGTGGTCCCCGCAGGGTGGCAGGACCCCGCAGGGTGGCAGGACCCCGCAGGGTGGCAGGACCCCGCAGGGTGGTCCCCGCAGGGTGGCAGGTCCCCGCAGGGTGGCAGGACCCCGCAGGGTGGCAGGACCCCGCAGGGTGGCAGGTCCTCGCAGGGTGGCAGGTCCCCGCAGGGTGGCAGG
>JACBWW010000010.1:31283921-31313977 GCA_020086605.1 Lanius collurio | reverse complement strand
TGCCAGGAGCTGCCAGCACTGCCCTGAGGGGGGCAGTTCTTGGCACCTGCTCCTCACACATCCTCTAGAGGGGAAAAAAGGGCTCAATACCAACCCCAAAAGGGATGAAATGTGATTTTACAAAGTTTTTATTCTCGGCACAGTACGATTATTTCAGTAAGCAAAGCCTGAGGGAGGTGAGTGTGAACTTGTCCAGAAAATGCCAACTGTAGCACTTGGGAAAACAGGGAGTTTGGGGCAGGAGAAAACACTGCCATTTTGGTGAAAATGAAATGCAGGAGGAGGAGAAGCATGGGAGTGAAAGGGAAACTTTGTCATATGGAAGGAAAAAAATGTTTCCTTATAGCTGTGACTGCATTTACAACAGAAAAGGGAGGGAGGCTTCCATCAGGAGGACTGAAATAATCCAACTGGGTGCAAGGAGGCAAAGAAAAGCACATTTTTAGGTGGATGTTCATGACTTGATGACCAAGATTAGCCACCTGCAAAAGGTGCTGTGCCAGAAGAGCCCTGCAACCCTAAACTCTGCCAATTAAACCTTTTAAAGGGTTGGTTTGATTTAAATTCATGAAGAATTTCACAGGGAGGGAAGGAGAGGTGAGGTGGCTTCACCTTGGCCAGCTGAGTGGATTCAAAGGTAATCGTCTTGCTAATTTAATCAGAATATTTGCTGTCATCTCTACCTGGAACACAGATTAGAGTTAATTAAAAGTTCACCCACACGAAGAGCAGCTGAGCTTTGATCTCCCCACTTGAAGCACCAGCTCCAGCTTTTACATTTTCATTCATTTTCATTCATCTAACTTAAACTTTGCTGATTTGTTGCTTTTTAGCAATCTCACTCCCACTTACAACCCCCTTAAGGAATTTCTGTGGATTCCTGGCAAGACCTTCATAAACCCCCAAAACTCTGCCTCTCCCTCAAAACCAGCCCAAATTCTGCCTCCTGAATTGGGGAAATATCACCTTTGGAACCCAAATCTGAGGGTAAACCCCACTCAGGGACTGAAAGGAAAACTCACAAATGTTTTTTCAGTATTTTTCTCACACCCAAAAGATGGGAGGGAGAAATAATTAACTCTGTGCCAAGCTAATTGTGGTAATTAGCTGTTGATGAAGGGAATGGTGTATTAAATATCAACATTTGTCACTAATGTGTCATTTCAAACAAAGCTTTGTGCCCCAACAGCAGGAATTTGACTTGAAATGTTCATGAGTCACAGCAGATAAAAAATGTGTTTATTCTGCATCCTTAATATCCGTGGGTTTGAGTGCTGAAAGGAAATGTTAAAAAACCAAGTCCCTGTTAGAAGTTCCTGTTTAAATTGAGATGGATAAACCCCACAGCAGTTTTTATATGTCAATATATACATTAAAATACAGATTTCAAAGAGGTGTAATTATTAAAAGTTAGATGTGTTATAAAATAGATTTATGTATTTAAAGCAGAGATTAAGTTTGAATCCTTAAAATTTCCTTTTTGTTTAAAATTCCCCCTTTTCCTCTGCTCATGGCTCTCAGTTGGTGTCTCAAGGAAAGCCTTTGCACAGCTAAAAACCAGGCAATATTTGAATGCAATTTGTGCCAAATGAGCCATTTCTGGACTATTTTAGATCAGCAGCCAATCTTTTCCTGCTAATTCCAACCGTCTCACCCACTGTGTTGGCAACCCCAAAACTCAGCTTGAGGATGGACCTGGATACAGAAGTTCCTCCCTCTAAAAAGGGCTAAAATCTCTCCTTTAAGCTTGTTTGTAGTAAGAAACTGGAAATCCCTGGCTTCCCATCCTGAAGCAACAGCTTTAAACCTCTCTTTTAGTTCTTGGAGCTCAACAAGCTGTGAGATGTTCATTTATCCCATTATAGAAACCAAAGTGAAGGGAAAAAAACCATCTCCAGGAATTCTGTGAGCTCCAGCAAGTTCACACTGGGAAGCTGAAGGGATGAGTGACTTTTAAACAAAAGGAAGCCTGATGTTGGAAATTGCTCATTGGAATCTGAAACCTTTAATTATGGTGTTAAAAGTCATTCCCTCTTGGGGCTGTTCCTCTCTTGGGAGGTTCCCAGGCAGCCTGGATTTGTTCCAGCATTGCCCAAACATTTCCACTTGTGGGGAAGAGGAATCTTTTCCCCAAAATAACTTCTTTGTGTGATTTTTGGGTTGTTTTTTTGGCTGGAGCTTTCCTTTCAGAGGAAAAAAGGACCTGAGCTGTGAGATCTTCTCACTCCTGTTTTGCAGCTCACAAGGTCTGAGCACATCCTTTGCTCACCTACACACTTGGGCACCATAAAGAACTTTAAATAGACTTTAATCACCTTCAGGCTGTAGGAAAACCATCTTAATATGAGCAAGAAGCTCCAGGGTAGAGTTCTAAGACATTTCATAAAATGCCTGATAAAATGTATTGATCTTTCCAAAAGTAATTTAAAATAAAAAAATCCCAGCTAGAACTGAACAGCAAAAATCAAAGTTTATTTTAAAAAGAGTCTCTGTTATTCTGCTGCTGTGAGGTGATCAGAAAGTGACTCAACTTCAGCACAGGAAATGGTTTTGCATTGGCTTTTCTTAGTCTGAAGAAAAATTAATGAGTTCATCTCCACAAAATGGAACAACTCATGAGTGCCTTTGGGCTGTGCATAAGCAGCAACACTGTGCAAGTTTAGCCCCTAATAAAAACAAAATAAAATAAAAATAACCAATTCTATCAAAACTTGACAGTTGTAAATGATCTGATATCAGAGACAATACTATTAAATCCTTCACCAAGCACAGCAGACATCAGCCCAGAGTGAAAAATTCTTCCCTTTTGCTCTGTGGTTATCCAGGTGATGAAGAAGTGTTTTCCTTAAAAGAAAGGCAAGCACAGCTCAGCCGTGGGCTGTCATATTGACTGAAAGCTCAGTGAAAAGAGCAGATTAATCCTGGTTGATAGACTTGAGCTGGGCTTTGAGATGCCACTGCTGCAGGCAGGAACAGTTTTTAGTCCCTGTTGCACCCAGAAGATCTCAGAGCCAACACCAGAGGTGTTCTTCTCACACAACTCAATTTTCCCCTACTTCAAGGCACCATTTCCCCCTTGCAGCTCCTCATCCAGCACTCACTGCAGCTCTTCCCTTCCAGCAGTGTCTCAGAGCATTATCGAGAAAAATCCTGCATTTCCTAACAGTCCCTGGGCAAGGAATGGGATGGGGAGCTGGGCCTGGCAAATTGGGGTGCCCAAATCCCAGCGTGGGTTGGGCTGGAAGGGCCTTAAAACCCATCCCTGGGCATCCCATGGGCAGGGACACCTTCCACTACCCCAGGGCACTCCAGCCTGGCCTTGGACACTTCCAGGGCTGGAGCAGCCACAGATTCTCTGGGCAAGAAGAAATCCCAGAGCTGAGTGTCAGGAGGAGGACAAGAATCCCAAATTCTCATGGAGTGTTGTTGCCTGGCACCATTTCAGCAGGAAAAACCAGTTCCATCCCCAAAGCAACAAATGCAGCCCCCCAGCAGGAGCTGCCCAGGGCCTGGATACCCCTGGGAGCACAGGGAGAAGAGCTGGAGTCCTGCAGGAGCAGGATTTGGTCCCTGGGTGCTCCCAGGATTCCAAGGAAATGCCACAATCCCAAAAAAAACCCAGGCACCACACAGAGCTGGGTTCTACAGGTTCCAATTCCAAGGTGAATCCTTCATATCCAACCTGCTCCTGCCACGTGTATTCCCAAGTATTTTTCTCCAGGGCTCAAACTCCCATCTCCTACAGCATGGAATTCTAGAGAGCCCAGAGAAAAGGATGAGTTTCCTGATATTTTTATGTATTAACAAATCCTTACAACTTCCTTTCCCTTCAGCCCTGATGACTCCCAAGAACATGGAAACTCGGTTCTGTATTGATTTTCTTCCCACAAAATAAAATTTAATACTCTCTCTTCTGTTTTCCAACAAAAAAAATCCTGGGAAGCTGTGTTATCTCCCAGTAAAGCACAGGGAAATCCCAGTGCTTAACAAGGATTTATCACAGGCAAGTGTTGGAGCAGGGGGAAAATTGAAAAGCAAAAAGGAGAAATAAATCTGAGTTATCACATCCTGTTTTGCATTTGTGATGGGCTCCTCCTGAGTGATAATCACACTGAAAATAGAGATTTATTGCTGCTGCAACTGGGTTCAAATAGAACTGAGACTGGAAGAACAGCAATTAAAGCCAGCAAAATAATTCACAGACTCATTGCTGGAGGAGGGAAACCTCCAGCTCTGCTCTCCAGCCTCTGCTGCCTTCAGAGGCATTGCAGGGATAGACCCTGCGTGGTTTGGGGCATTTTCCATCCCTGCAGGTTAATCCAGAGGACACCCCACAGGCACTGCTTGCACACAACCAGAATCCCCTGCACTGCCAGGCTCTGTCCAGCCCCTCCTGGGAGGAAAAGCTGCCAGGGATGAGGAGGGATGGGGTTGTTCTTTGGGAACCCTCCAGTCCCAAGCTGGGCTCAGAGCACAGCCCCAGGATTAAACGTTCCAACTCTCCTTTCAGGCCCTGCATCACTGCCTGCTCCCCAAATCCTCATTTATGAGTCTTTGACAGCCCCTTCTCTTCCTTACTTAAGCCAACATGTTGCTCCAGAGTACAGAATTCCTGGATATTTATCCTGTTGGGTAAAGGAACAGGCTAAATTCCCACTTCCATGGGTTTATCCCTGAATAAGGATCCAGGGTTGTTGTTTCCTTGCCAGAGCTGCACCTTCCCCTGTGAAAAGCACAGCGTGGAGCCTCCAGAACTCTCTTATTTCCCAAGCTTTTCCATAACTTTTTGATGTCATTCCCATTTCCCAGTGCACCCTGGCTGAAATGAGCCAAGGATTTCTTGCTCTGTTTAGGTATTCCCTCAAACAGTGAAACCTTTTCAATCTTGTTTAGTTTATTGAGGGAGAAATGGTGAAAATGATGCTAAACCTGTTCCTGACAGCACAAATTGCTCTAAATTCCAGCAGGAATTACAGAACAGAATCACAGAATATCCTCAGCTGGAGGGAACCCATCAGGATCAGTGATTCCAGCTCCTGGCCCTGCACAGAAACCAATCCCACCACTGGATTTCTAATATTTCCAAGACCAGGAGAGAGCAGAAATAGCATCCAACTGCAGGAACACCCCATAATTCTCACCTGTGTTAAACTTCCTGAGCTCCCACAGACAGGGAAAACCAGTGACAAACCAATGGCAGGGCTTTGGGGACAGCAGGAGGGGGTCACAGGGCACACACTTCCCTTTGGACATCTCCAGCCCCCTCCTCAGCCCTTCTCCCAGGGTGGCTCCTCTGCAGCCTCAGCCCAGCCCAAATTGATTCCCAGGTGCCCTCCTGGAGAAACCACCTCCATTATTTCTGGGTTTCATGGGAGCCTGGCCCAATCCCACCACCTTCCCCACAAAAGCCTGCAGCTGTAATTAGGCCAGAGCCTCGTTACCTGCTGCAGCTCTTCCTTCAAGGCACTGCTTTTGCTCCCAGGGATTGCAACTTCCCTGCTCCCATGGTTTATTTTAAAAAAAATAATCTCCTTTTCTTTCCCATACACAAAAATAGGATCAGAGCACAACAGAAGCACAGAGAAGTACAAATGGTGGCCTCCAGGTACACAACTGGATCAGCATCTAAAACTGTCCCTGGGGAAAGGTTCTGCAGTGGAGTGTGGTCCTTTCCCCGAGTTATCCATGGATTTCCCTGCCCCAGGACCCAGGTGAGCCAGCAAGGACCACCCTGGGGGAAGTCTGAAGCACCTGCAGCCTCCTGGGGCTCTGTTTTCCTGCTTTTCCAGGGTCCTGCAATGGCATTTTGTCCCAGGGGAAAATCGGGAATCCAGCCCTTACAGTCAGATCTGGAATTTTGCATCCTGAAGCAGAAGGAAATGTGGGCTCAGTGAAATAATTTCTTGCCCAGCTCTGAGGTCCTGGGTCTTGGGAAGGGTCCTTCAGCGCTGCCAGGCAGGAGTTTCTCCATCCTTCCCAGGTCAAATGTGTGCCCATTCCTTAGGGAAGGAATATCCCAGTCCAGAGGCAGCCTGGACCCTTGGACAGGATCCTACCCCGCTGGGAAAAGGAAACAGAGGCTATCATTTAAATGTCTTCTTCCTTGAAAACCCTGGAAAAATAATAATGGCAACAAAGAGATTCTGTCTGAAATATTTTAAATTCCATTGCAGGAACTTTGTTTCTCCTTTTTGTGTAAATTTTCTTGGATGAGGCTTTTTTTCAAATAAAGAATTAATAAAATATAAATTTATCTTCAGACCCTCACAGGGTATTGGCTGACAAGTTTGGTAGGCTCTTCACCCCAGATCTACTCAAGGTGGATATTTTTAAACCAGATATTTTTAAACACAATTTACTTCATTTTAGGCCAAGAAAAACTTCCTTTGCACAGCTGATTCTCCCCTCTCATCAGGGATTCAAACCTCTGACAATTTTTAGGTTCTCAAGACAGTTTTTGTGGGTTTTGTTTTTGGTTTGGATTTGCTTCACAGCCCCATTATAATACACAAAATTTTGAATGATCAGCTTTTTGTTTTGGATGCTTGATTAAATCTGAAATTCTTCATGTAAGTTCTGGTCAGCTCCATGGGCTGGCACGGAGGTGGCATTGTGTTTGGGGGAAAATAAAGAGGGTTTGGTTAGAAATGCTGCAGAGGATGGGGGCTGGGTGACCTGTGTGCCAGCCTGGTGTTTCCTGGGAACAAATCCTGGGAGTGAGGGCACATCCCTCTGGTTTTCTCATGGAATCGATGGTTTGGGTTGGAAGGGAACTTAAAACCACCCCTGCCATGGCAGGGACACCTCCCACTGTCCCAGGCTGCTCCCAGCCCCAATGTCCAGCCTGGGCACTGCCAGGGATCCAGGGGCAGCCACAGCTGCTCTGGGCACCCTGTGCCAGGGGCTCAGCTCTTTCTGAGTAAAGAATTTCTTCCTAATATCCAATCTAAATCTCCCCTCTTTTAGATTAAAACCACTGCCCCTTGTCCTAGCTATTGGCATAAGAATTCATTCTCCCTCTTTTTTTATAAGCTGACTTTAAATACTGGAAGGGGCTCTGAGGTCTGCCTGGAGCCCTCTCATCTCCGGGTGAGCACCCCCAGCCCTCCTTCAGAGCACCCCTGAGCATCTCCTGGCCTCTCTGGGACACCCAGGCTGCAAACCCTTCACTCACCTCCCCAAACACAGCCAGGAGGGCTGGCAGGGAGCTCTGCTGTGCCCTAACCATGGAGGGCTGGCAGGGAGCTCTGCTGTGCCCTAACCATGGAGAGCTGGCAGGGAGCTCTGCTGTGCCCCGGCCATGGAGGGCTGGCAGGGAGCTCTGCTGTGCCCTAACCATGGAGGGCTGGCAGAGAGCTCTGCTTTGCCCTAACCATGGAGGGCTGGCAGGGAGCTCTGCTGTGCCCTAACCATGGAGGGCTGGCAGGGAGCTCTGCTCTGCCCCAACCATGGAGGGCTGGCAGGGAGCTCTGCTCTGCCCTAACCATGGAGGGCTGGCAGGGAGCTCTGCTTTGCCCTGGTCATGGAGGGCTGGCAGGGAGCTCTGCTGTGCCCTGGTCATGGAGGGCTGGCAGGGAGCTCTGCTGTGCCCTAACCATGGAGGGCTGGCAGGGAGCTCTGCTGTGCCCCGGCCATGGAGGGCTGGCAGGGAGCTCTGCTCTGCCCCGACCATGGAAAGCTGCCCTCGTGGGCAGGAGGTTAAAGCCTTTCCAGCGTTCTCGTGGGACGGGACAGGGAGAGAAGGAGGGAGGAAGGAGAAAAGGCCGGCCCTGGGGCAGCGTGCGGCGCTCTGCACACCCATCCCCACATCCCCCGGCACCTGTAGTACCAGTCCCATAGAAAAACTTACATTTCCTCCGGACAAACCATCCCTCTCTCGTGCGCGAGTTCGGCCGGGGGTGAGCCCGGTCAGGCCTGGCCCCCGGCGGGGCCGTAGCGGGCGGTGGCCTCGGGCGGGGGCGGCCGCGCCGCTCGCTGGTCCCCGCCGCTGTCCCCGGCCGCCTCCGCCGCTCCGGCCGCCTCCGCTCGCCGCTTCCTCCTCCTCCTGAAATTCCCGTTGTCGAACATCTTCTCGCAGTCGGGGTCCAGCGTCCAGTAGCTGCCTTTGCCTGCGGACAGAAGGAGCCCGGTGGCGCTCCCGCTGTGCGCGCATCCCTCCGCTCCCAGCCCGCGCCTTACCCGGATCGCCCTCATCCCGCGGCACCCTCCGGAAGCAGTCGTTGAGGGACAGGTTGTGGCGGATGGAGTTCTGCCAGCCGGCCCTGCCGCGCCGGTAGAACGGGAAGTTCTCGGCCACGAACTGGTAGATCTGGCTGAGCGTGCGGCGGCGGCCGGGCGCGCTGTGGATGGCCATGGCGATCAGCGCCGAGTACGAGTAGGGCGGCCGAGCCGGGGACAGCGGCGACAGCGCCGGCCAGCCCCGCTCCGCCCCCGCGCCCAGCACGGCCCCCGAGGGCAGGCACGGAGCGGAGAGGCCGCCCGGCCACAGGTAGGGGTTGGCTGCGGGCGGCTGCGGGGCCGGGAAGGGAGGCGGGCAGCCCGCGGCATGCCGCGGGTCCCGGCCGGGCGGCGGGGGCGGCCCGAAGGGGTGCATGGTGCGGGGCAGCGCCGAGCCCGCCCCGTTAAATAGCGGGGAGCCCCCTGTGGGGCCGGCAGCGAGCCCTCCCTCAGCCCCGCCCCGCAGGTACGGGGGAGCCGGAGCGGGGACAGGCGCCGGGACAAGCGGGGCTCTTTGGGAATGGCAGCCGGGGGGAGCTGAGCACAGGGAGGACGTGGAGCTGTTGGAGGGAAGGCACAGGGGGCTCCAGGATGATCCGAGGGATGGAGCAGCTCTGCTGGGGGGAGAGGCTGGCAGAGCTGCGAGTGTTCAGCCTGGCCAGGAGAAGCTCTGGGGTGAGCTCAGGGTGGCCTCACGGCCTGAAGGAGCTGCAGGAAACCTGGAGAGAAACTGTTTGCAAGGGATGGATGTCAGGACAAGGGGAGATGGCTTTAAAATGACAGAGAGGAGGCTCAGATGGATATTAGGAAAAAATTCTTTACTCAGAGGGTGGGCAGGCCCTGGCACAGGGTGCCCAGAGAAGCTGTGGCTGCCCCTGGATCCCTGGCAGTGCCCAAGGCCAGGCTGGACATTGGGAGCAGCCTGGGACAGTGGGAGGTGTCCCTGCCAGGGCAGGGGGTGGAAGAAGATGTTTTTAGGTTCCCTCCCAACCCAAAGCACTCCGGGATTCTCTAATTCTATGAATTTAGGAAAACGAGAGCTGACTGATCCCACCTTCTGTGTCCTTCCAACAAAGGGAGCAAAATCTCACAGCCACAAGAGCCTCGTCCTGCAGTGAGGAAACTACCAGGAAGGCAGGAAAAGAGATAAAGATGGGCAAACATCTTTTGCATGTTGCATACTTAGAAATAACCAATTTTTACCAGGAGGTTTATCTGAGTATCAGTTACTTCAGGCCTAATTTTAGAAGATCTGCCTTAAATCTCAAAACTGCGAGGGGAGATATTCCTTCCATTTCAGTGAAACGAGTTCAGGAAAGAATGTGACCCCAAATATTATCATTTAATTATATAATATCAAATACAAATTTGATATTATATATATTTAATATTATAACTTAATTTCCCTGCTCTCAGTGATTACCTGGAGACATCCAGCAGCAAATTGACCCTCAGGTATCACAGGCACGGCTGCTGTGGGTGCTGCTGGTTCGTTTTCTGTGGCATTTCCTGTCTGTGATATTGTTTATTTTAATCACTGCCTCGTGGCAAACCTGCCGTGGGTTTGGCTGAACTTTTGGGGAAGTTGGAGACATCTCCCATGCAAACGANCGGGCTGGGAGCTCCAGGAGTTATCCCGGCGTCATTCCCGGGGCAGGGCAGCGGGATGGGAGCTCCAGGAGTTATCCCGGCGTCATTCCCAGGTCAGGGCAGCGGGCTAGGAGCTCCAGGAGTTATCCCGGCGTCATTCCCGGGGCAGGGCAGCGGGCTGGGTGAATCGTGGGGTGGCAATGCCATCTAGTGGCACCGGCATCCCTGCGGTCCGTGCCATAAATCCCCCAAAAACGGGCTGTGAGCGAGCCAGCGTGGAATTTCCAGCCGTGTCTCCAGCCAGGAATGGGCTGGGAGGGACCTTAGAGCTCATCCCAGTTCCACTCTCCCAGGTTGCTCCAGCCTGGCATTGGACATTTTCAGGGATCCAGGGACAGCCACAGCTTCTCTGGGCACGCTGTGCCAGAGCCTCACCCCCTCCCAGGGAAGGATTTATCCCTAATATCCCATTTCTCTCTTAATTTGGAGCCATTCCTGCTTGTCCAAAAATCCTTGTGGAAAGTCTCTCTCCAACTTCCTGCTATTTCTCTGCAGCCTCCATTATTTCTCATTGCCAGCCAGTCCAAGACCCCTCCTATCCTGAAATTGTCCTGGCAAAATCAGGGATTTGGAGCAGTACAATTCCTCCCCCTGGCATTATCCTCCAGATGTTGTTGATGCAAGTGAAATCAGCTCCTCTGCATGGAGTGGGAATGAATTCCCTTTAATTCCTCCACTCAGAATACAGCAAACCTGCAGGAGGGCAGTGAGCAGGGGCTGCTTGGGAGATATAAATACAGAAATTCACCCCAACAAAGCATTTCTGACAAATCTGATTGAAATGGCCGTGGTTTGCCCCAAAAGCATCAGTCTGGTTTCTCCTGGAATAGCAGATGTGGGAAGAAACTCCTCTTACTTCAAATAAAAATTGGGAAAGAGTGAAATACAACCACAGGGTGAGAAAGAACCAGCAAGTCTTCTAAAAAAAGTATCCAGAGTTTATGAAAACAGAAAGGAATACAGAAAATATCATAAAGTGTAACCCAAATATTCTTTTGACTTCACAGCATCATCTGGTCTGACAGCTATCAGCTACAAATTGACATTTTTCAGGTCAATCGTGACAATTTTTAGGTAACAAAGGAACGTTTTTCAGGTCAGTCTGTGGCAATTAATGAAAGTAACTCTAAAATTAAATTTAAATAATCCCAGCAGTTCTGGTTTAATCCTGAAATGCATCTCTTCAAAAGAAGCCACTAAGGAAAGTCCTCTAAAGTTTGGCACATTTCATCTGCACTCTGTATTCTCATTTATTTTGGTGTCTGACTCCCACCAGATGTGGCAAGAGAAATTTCACCTGCATTTTTCAGTGTCTCAGAAGGAGAGAATTTGCATAAACCAAAGGGTTTGGCACCAGATTCAGCTCCTCAGGTATCACATTCTGATTATTTCAATTTCTGTACCCAGTTAAATCATTTTACATGGGGTTTTTTTCTGTGCACTTTGGGTTGTGCATGAAAATTTATTGGATTTTATCAATTTTTTCCTGTACCTTTATCAGAGTTTGCCTTTCAATATGGAATTCAATCAGTTCCTTTTCTCCCTGCCCACTGCCAACAAAAGTTGTAGGAACAATTCCTGTTTAATGAAAAGCTTTGGAATGTTTCTTTAGGAACTTTGGCTGCTGCTTCTCACCCCTTATTAATAGGTTATTAATTAGTGCAAAATGCAATTCTAATGCAAAGGGGATCTCTGCTCAAGGCCCTGCTTGGGGGCTGAAGTCCCTGAGGGTGTTTCCATCACACTCTGGGGTCTGTGCCCAGCTTGGCTGAGGTTTCCTGTGCTGGCACAGGGACAAAAGCCATTTGTCTCCATGGGTCACAGAGAGGGCTGCAGGCTGGGATGCTGAGAGCCAGCTTGGCCATCTTGATTCCCACCCAAACTTCATCAAAATATAAAAAAGCTCTTGGTGGGGGTGTCAGAGGGATGGTACCACCCTCCTCCTGCAGCTGCTGCTCGAGGGCTGTGAGGATTCCCAACCCACTGAAAGTGTCCTTGGCTCTGCATCCTTTTCCTGCAGGATCTGCTGGAGGACAACAGGGATGATCTGATCCACTCCCTGGGCTGCTGCCATCACTTGGGATCCCCCTGTGCTCACCTGGAGGAAAAAGGGACAACAGGTGAGCTTTGGAGGCTCTTGGTTCCCTTTTTGGGAGCCATAAAATGGGAGAGTTTCATTTCCTGATGGTTTATGGATCTTTGGAGCCCACTTCTGTTAGTGCTGTGGAATTGTGTTTGAATTTACAAGCCCTGGCAGCTGTTTTAAGCCCAAACCAACCAGTTTGACCCAGCCTGGGTCAGATTTCATAAGGATTTTATTGATCAGCTGAGATCTTCCCTAAAAACCTCCTCAGCAGTGTTTGTACCTTCACCTTCACTCACCTTTGACACCTGGTTTAACTCTGCCATGGAGAGTCTGAACTCTTCATGAACTCTGTCCTTTACAGCCCAAACCATTCCATGGATTTTCAAGTGGCCTAAAAATGAACCAACAGCTGAAAGAAAATCTGATTTCACTCAGAGCAAATATTGCTGATATTGGTCAGTTCCTGACCTGTGACTCGTGGCTGCCTTGCATTTAACCCAGGAGAAGTGGGATTTGTTTCACTGCACAGGTAAGTGACCCCCAACAAAACCCCAGGGAAATTTTACCAAAAGATGTTGCCCTTTTTTTGCACATTTTAAACAGCTATTTCTGCCTGGTCAGAGAATCTGAAAGTAAAACAGCCCTAACCAGTAATGAGATAACAAATAATCCAGAATTAAGTATGGCACAGGGATGCAGCCACAAATAGAGTTCTAGAAAAGAGCAGTTTGCAGCCAGATTTTCAATTTCCTGTTCTGTTGATGTGTTCCTCACATATTATCATTATAAATCCCACTCAAGGTTCAGCCCCCCAACCATGATAACCAAACCAAAAGTATTTTAACTGTGCATCCTCACCCTGAATTTCTTGATAACTTCAAAAAAGCATCTTCTCTTCCCAGTATTTTTTTATCACACCTTTTCCTCTGCAATTAAAAATAGAAATAAAAATCCCAAAATAAATAACAACCAATCCCAGAGGAATGTTGATTTGATTAATGTTGTCATACAAATACAGTAAATCCTGTAAATAATACACTGATAAAAAATGAAGTTGAAGTCACAACCATGGTTCAGCAAATTTCTTTGAGGAGGGTCTGTGCTTTATGGAATATCAGATTTATTTATTTTAGGTCATGTTTTGCTGTTTTCAGTGTAGCAGGTGGGAAGCTACAAGATATTTGGGGAAGATTTTTCACAGAAAAGGAGTGAAGGATTTTACCTCAGAGAAAAATATTTATTTATCAGGAGCAGGATGTTCCTGATGCCACACAAAGGGCAAGTTCTCCTTCCTGAGCTCCCCAAAGATGAATTTTCCCAAATATTCCCAAACAAGCAGCTCATTTGCCCCCCAGTGACAAATCCCTGCTCTTCTGAAGGGGTTACAGGAAGGCTGGAGAGGGACTTTTCACCAGGCCATGGAGTGATGGGACAAGGGGGAGTGGCTTTAAACTGATTTATTTTGGATCTTGGGCAGGAATTGTTCCCTGGCAGGGTGGGCAGGCCCTGGCACAGGGTGCCTAGAGCAGCTGTGGCTGCCCCTGGATCCCTGGCAGTGCCTAAGGCCAGGCTGGACCTTGGGGCTGGGAGCAGCCTGGGACAGGGGATGTCTGCAAACCAAAACTGAAATTCTACAGAAACCTCACCCTGCGTTCTCTGAAGCTTTCCTTCTCTCACCCACAACACTAAACCATCCACATGCATAACAAAACCATGATCCAGGCTTCTGGCAGAGCTTAAACCCAGAGCAGCTTAACCCCAAAAAGGAAAATATTTACCCAATATGAGTCAGTGCAAAGAATTTACCTTCTCCCAGTTTGAATCGCTGTGCTTGTCACCAATGAAACACTGAAATCCTGCAAGGACACACAGAGGACATGGGTGTCTTCTCCCATGAGACAGCTCCCTTACTCCAAAATGTGAAACACTTAAATTCCAGATCATCACCAAGCCTTCAAAAGTTATTCTTTTCTTGTTTAGAAACACTTTAAATCATCCACAACCCCTTTAAAAGTTACTCTTTCTTTTTTAAAAACACTTTAAATCATCAACAATCCCTTAAAAATTATTCTTTTTTTTAAACGTTTAAAATCATCACCAAGCCCTTCAAAATTTGGTGGGATTTTTGGGTTTTTTTTGGTTTTTTTTTTTTGTTTTGTTTTTTTTTTTGCTTGTTTTGTTTTTTTTTTTTTTTTTGTTTTTTAATGAGGCAATAAAACCTGTAACAAAGCAATCAGGGCTCTCTGTAATTTTAGTTTTCAGACCTTTACCTGGCCTTTCTGCTGGTGTCTGGCAGGAGGATGCTGCATTCCAGCCATGATAGCCATGGAAATTAAATTAAGTAGTGGGTGGGAAAGGGATTTAGCATTAGTGAGCTGCACAATGGATGGAAATGGAGCTCCACACTTCCTGCAGAACCTCTCCTGTCTGATCTGCTCAGCTGCTCCTCACTGTGTGCCAGGGCAGCAGCACCAGGTGACACAAGAGCATCTGCCACCTCTTTTCCTTTCATAAACGGAATAATTTGATTATTTAATAATCACTGCTGACCCTCCTTAGTTATCCCTCAATCCAGGTTGATTTTTCAGCCCACCCAAGCCATCCTCTCTCAACCCAGCCCAGTCCAGAGTGCTGTCCCAAACTCTGCCAGCAAGGGATGATTTTTCTGTCGAGGCTTTGCCCTGTGAAGATAAAATCCTGTTGATTCTCCTCCCCTTTGTCCCCAGGGAAGGTGTCCACTGGCTTTGGCCTCAGAGTGGCACTTCCAGCTCTGCCTCCCTGCACTGCAGCCCCTCCTGCCCCTTGGGGCTGGGATCCTCCTGTGTCCTTCTCCTGCTGCTGGGAGAGGCTCCAAGGTCACCAAAGCCATCCCACAGCTGGTGCTGAGCACGCTGCCCTCGTCACTGCTCATCCCTTTCACCTGCTCTACCTGGGACAGAAGGAGCTGTGCAGGGGCAAAAACCCCCAAATTCTTTGGGATAAGAGGGGAAAGAGGGAAGGAGCTGCTGCCTGGAGGCAGAAGGTCAGTCCCAGCCGTGTGTCCCTGACTCCAGGCCACACATGTCCCAGCCAGGCAGCACCTGCAGTGTGGGCAGGAGATGTTTGGTGCTTCCAACACCTGAGCTGCAGCTTGGGGGAGAGGAGAGCGATGCTGAGAAATAAATATGCTGTGTAATAGGAGAAAAAAAGTGCCTCATGTTCCTGGATTAAGGAATAACCCACTGTACCTTAATCAGGACTGAATAAACTGCATGAAACAGGAAGGACCAAAGGGATAAACAGCAGTTCCATGAGGGATAACCTGGCTCACACCTTCTGGCTGGAGCAGGCTGCTCCATGGGAGGGGTCCCTGTCCCTGGCAGGGCTGGAACTGGATGATCTGTGAGGGCCCTTCCAACCCAAACCAGTCTGGGATGTTTGAGCTTTGGTATTTGGAGCCTTCCATCTCTTTGCCATCTGTTCCAAGACTGAGCGACCTCTGTTCCCCAGTAATTTCAAGCTGAAGGTGAAACTGTGTTGTCTCAAGGCTGCTTTTGATCTGATTTTGTCCCTTTTAGTCCTCATGAGAATGTTCCCAGAGTGATTAGGTGTTTGCTTATGCAGGATAATCACGTTGCATAGAGCTCCTGCCCATTCTGGAGCTAATAAAACCAGCAGCAACATCTCTCTTGGCCCAAAGAGGCTGGGAGTTTATTAAAGTTTTAAATTATGAATGCTGCTAATGCAGAGTAATAAGATCAAGCAGCACAGTGTGAGCACTGCTCATTCTCCTATTTTTGTCTACTATTGTGTAGTTATTAGACACCTTGTCCCTTATTAATCTTCTTTGACCTTCTTCCACAAATTCTCCTTCTCATAAAATTGAGTAACTGCTGAGGATCACAATGTGCCCACGAGGGCCCAGAGGGAGGATAAGGCACAATGGGAACAAAATGCAGCTGATAAAGAAAATGCTCCTGGTGAGGCCACCCCAACCCCTCTGAGCTGGGACAGGACCTGCTGGGCTCAGAGCTGAGGAGAAGGCCTGGAGTGAGGGAGAATTTCATTCCATCATTGTGATGGAGACACTGGGAACTGGGAAGGGGCTCAGCCTGGAGCAAAGGAGGCTCAGGGGGGACCTTGTGGCTCTGCACAAGTCCCTGACAGGAGGGGGCTCAGGGGGGTCGGGCTCTGCTCCCAGGGACAGGGACAGGAGGAGAGGGAACGGCCTCAGGCTGGGCCAGGGGAGGCTCAGGGTGGGCACCAGCAGGAATTTCCCCATGGAAAAGGTTGTTAAACATTGGAATGGGCTGCATTAGAATTCCCATCCCTGGAGGTGTCCAAGGAATTCCTGGATGTGGCACTCCGAGCTCTGGGCTGGTGACACGGTGGGGGATGGGCACAGCTTAGACTCAATGACCCCGGAGGTCTTTCCCACTCTAAACGATTCTGTAACCTGAGATTTACCTCAGCAGAATATCTAAATGTCATTTCTTGGATTTGAATGGTGATGATTTGAGTAACAACAACTCCCTATTTCCTGCACATTGTGGGAGAGGAATAAAGAATCCATCAGGGAGGGGACACTCCAGAGGGGAAATGACAAAACAAACCCAGAATCTTCTTTCCAAAGTCATCTTTGTGAATTCAGTGCAGGATCTCCCACCCCAGAACCAGCCCGTGTGCATTTCCACAGCTTTTGTTTTATGGAAGACTAAAGGATCAAGGATGTGGCCACCTGCAGCAATGCCATGAGATGGAAAAGAGCTCAGCACTTTGCTCACTCCCTGTCAGCACAAACCACAGTCCCAGACCCTGTTTCACCAAGAATCCACGTGGCAGCAACAGACAGTAATAGAGCTAAATCATTCCTTTTGTCTGAAATATGCCTGTGCTGTATAAAAATTTAAATATTCATGGCATTTATAATTTGTTCATATCAATCACAACACTGCCACTGGAGTGAGACAGGTGTGAAGCCTCTGCTGAGAAGTTATTTTCCAAAAAAAGTTTAATTCTTGCCTCTTGAGCGTGTTTTTTTTCCTTATGTGCAGGATAATGAAAAAAACTCCCTATGTTTGGAGTTGATCATTCTATTCTGGTTGTCTGAACAAACATTAAATAAAATTTTAACTTTAGATAACGTACACTGGGCATTTGAATAAATAAATAAATAGCTGAGGTATTAGAATTGAAAAATCAGCAGCTGATTAGTGAAACCTCTCGAGCAGTGAGGGTTATATTCTGACAGCAAATGCTGGCTTTGAAACATGCTTGTTGCAGCAGGTGGCTAAAGAGTGTTTTCCCAGCATGGGCAATAACAGCTTTTAGGGACTATTACCATCATTTCATGTGTAAGCAACAAGAAAATTAACAAAACCACAAACCACTCAACCCAACCCAGCAAACCTCACTGTTTGCCTCATCTCCTGGGCTCTGTGTGGGGGGAAGAGCTCATGGAGTGGGGGCAGTTGGGTCAGCAGTGACCCATCCTCTCTCGGTGGTGTTCCTGCAATTCCCCAGGGAGCACAGGGACCATCCCAGCCCGGGATCCAGGGGACTTTTAGGACCCCAGGAATTGTCATAGTTCATATTTAGTGCACATTTAGGTACATCTCAGGTGGTCACAGGGGACTGGAAGCATCAGGCACGTGCCCACCCACGGCTGCTTGGAACATCACCCTTCATTCCCAGAGGCTGCACCCCAAGCAGGAGCTTCCCTGCTCCATCCTCAGCTCCAGGCTGAGAGTTCTCGGGTTTGCTTTTAATTTAACACCCTCTTAAAGGTTTTATTTTGTTTTTCTCTTCACCAGCTCAGGAGGAAGAGGCTGGAGCAGAGAAAACATAAAATATTTTAGTGACAGGGCAAGGGAGATGGTTTTAAATCAAAAGAGGACGGATTTGGGTTGGGTATTGGGCAGGAATTGTTCCCTGGGAGGGTGGGCAGGCCCTGGCTCAGGGTGCCCAGAGCAGCTGTGGCTGCCCCTGGATCCCTGGCAGTGCCCAAGGCTAGGCTGGATGCAGCTTGGAGCAGCCTGGGAGCAGTGGAAAGTGTCAGAACAAGAAGATCTGTAAGGTCCCTTTCTTCCCAAGTCATTCCATGCTTCCATGATGACCTCTTTTGGACACCTCCATTTTCCACTTTACCACCCAAGAGACCTGAGCTGGCTCTTCTCATGAGCAAGCAGGGCCACCCCAGAGCTGCAGGAGTTGTTTTTAATTAAGTAGAGAGAGGGGAAACTTTCCAAAAGCACTTTTGGCACTCGAGATCTGCTAGAGGCAGCTTGGCACCACCGGGAAAAGAGAAGGAGAAGGTGACTGATGGAAGGAAGAGGCTGTCCTGGCCTTCAGCCTCGGTGTCCTGCTCCTCAAGTGACCTCTGAGAGAGGGTGGAGGGGACAGATTTACTGCCAGCACGGGATGCCATCTCGCTGGCCCCAATGTCAGTCATGGGACACACCGCAGTGCAGAGTTGGAGTTCAGAGATGCCAAAATCAAGCAATTTATTCTCATTTTTAATGCACTGGGACAAATTTATTGCCCTGCTCTGTTGGCTTAGCCCATCCCCAGCCTCCTCCTGTCCCATCTCCTCAGCAAAACAGGGAGGTTCATGGCCAAGAAGTGAATTCCCAGGACAAGGGACAGCAGGGCTCCATCAGCTGGATTTATGTGCCCCTGGCACAGCACAAACCAGAGGACAATGACATCTCTGGGTGCCTTGGGCCATCCAGGGGAAGCCTGGGCAGGAGTTCCAGCCAGGATGCAGAGGAATGAAGAGGAATGGCTGAAGAAAACATGGACTGTCCTGTGCTGGAGCTTCCATCCCGACTGGAGATGCCTGGGAGCAGGGAGGACACGGCAGTGCAGACCAGGAGCTCTGTTTAGACCCAGCCATCTCTCTCCTGCTCCCCTCTCACGTTTTAAACCCCACACAGAAACAATTAAAACCTTGTCTGGGATTATTCTGTAGGGCTTGTTTATTCCTGTATAGCCAAATACCTATTTACTTTACTTATTAGCTGTGTTTACTCACCAGCTCTACCTCCTGAGCAGCCTCAAAGCTCAGTTTGTTTTAGTCTTTACACAAGCAACATCTGTCACAAATTCCTTCCTCAGCCTGCCCCTTTTCTACCCCTCAGCTTGCATTTTCTGCCTTCCAAGGTCATTTTTAGGCATATGAAAGGAGAATAAAACGAGTTTCCTGTGCAGAACCCCCTCCTCCCACAGCTGGACAAAGCAGGGAGCAAAGGAGAAAATATATCCTGGAAAAATATCCCAGCCACAGCCTCCACTCCAAGAGGGGTGACAGGAATGGTGATGGCCATGGAACCAAGTGGAAATTAATGTTGGAATCTTCAGCCACAGAGCCAAGGGCTCTGCTGCTGATTTTAAAGAGGTACCAGTGCAAACACAAGAGGTTTTGATCAAGTCACAAAATCTGTTCATCCCCAAAGTGCTTCTTTGGCCAACAGCAAGACAGTCTGAAGGAAAAAGTAAATACTCAAAGGTTTTTTCAAGAAGGTTTCTGATGTGTTTGTGACTTTCCATCTGGGTTACTGCAAAGTGTTTAGAAGTGTGGAAAGTGTAAGAGAATGGACTGTGCCTGAAATCCCAAAGTTCTCTTCAGGAATGTTGTGGGTCACTCAGGGACACAATTCCCTCCTCAAACCCTTCTGCTGACAGAGAGGGAGCTGCAGTGTGACATTTCCCAATCCCTTCATCCCTGCTAATCCAACCTCTGCTCAGTCTGGAAGGATCATTGCTTCATTTTGAAGGCAGAATGCAGATTAAGTGTTTCAAAATGGTAATTCCTAAACATCTGCAGTTCTTCCATAGGAGAAAGCCTAAGGACAGCAGCTCTGAATGGCAACATAAAGATTTTCTCTTAATTTAGGACTAACAGATGAAAAGCTCTCAATTAATAGAAGCTAATTAGAAATAAGCAAGTTTCCTCTAAGTTGCTCCAATACCCATGAAGTTTCTCCTGGTATTTTCAGCAGGACAACAGAATATCCATAATCACATCCCATTAAAAAGCTTTAAAGACACCCTTATCACAATTTCCCATGTGTTGCATAGGATTGCTGTGGAGATTGTTTTCAATGCTCCAATCTTGAGCAGGTCCCACCGTGCTGGATGTTGTCCAAATGTTTCATCCCAGCTCCAAAGGGTTTAGGATAATCTCAGGCCAGCCAAGCCTGTAACAAAAAAGGGGATGAGGAGACAATGATGGAGGGATAAGCACTTTATGATCATGAATGATGCTCAGGAAATAGAACTCATATTCTCAAATTAATGAGATAAAGATAGGGAATGAATCCCCAGCACATCCTCACCTACAGGGTATTTTCCAGCCCATTTCCATAATTGCAAAAGGGTTTTAGGCTCTTAACCATCAGCACAAACAACTTCTGGGGGTTGACCTTTCTCAGCCTTTGGCAGTTTTATGTTGGCCAAGCCCCAGGGGTGTTAATGAGCATCTCCTGTGTGCCACGAGCAATTCCAAGCTCACAGAGGGATTTCTGGAATTTTTGCCCCCCTGCATTGTCCCAGGGTCCCATGCTCTGGTTCAGAAGCACAAATGAGCAAAAGGAAAGGAAAAGGTTTAGGTTTGTCCTGGAGTTCTGCAAGAGGCAAAGGTGGTGGGAAGAAAAGGCAGTGGTCCTGGAGCAGCTGGAAGTGGGGAGATTTAGGTGGGATCTTGGGCAGGAATTGTTCCCTGTGAGGGTGGGCAGGCCCTGGCACAGGGTGCCCAGAGCAGCTGTGGCTGCCCCTGGATCCCTGGCAGTGCCCAAGGCCAGGTTGGACATTGGGGCTGGGAGCAGCCTGGGGCAGTGGGAGGTGTCCCTGCCATGGCAGGGGTGGCACTGGGTGGGCTTTGGGGTCCTTCCCAACCAGGCTGGGATTCCATGGAAAAGCTGCTGTGGTTTTATTTTGAATTTTCAGTTAGTCACTTCAACTCAGATTACACAGCAGATTAAATCCCTTATTTAATTATCCAGCTGTCATTCCAATCAGAACATTCAGTCATAGACCGCAAATTTAAGCCCAGCTCTCCTCATCCTCCCCTTCTCCCAAATTATTCAGTTTTAGTTTTCTCTACTGATGTGAGTAATAACATGACAGAACATTTTACAACAAATATTCCATTATTTTCTGGTTCTTGTTGTTGTTCTTTCAAAATCGATTTGTAAAGATGTTTTTCTGAGGGTTTTCACTTACAAGAGAAAGCTGCACCTCATGTGGGTGCCTCACATAATTCACCCAATAATCTCAGCACTCAAATTTTAAATGTTTCTCCATTAAACACTTATTTTACCACAGTAAATAATTTAACGGGTTTTCATTTAAAAGTGTCTCACATCACAGACTTTTCAATCTTCTTTTTTTTTTTTAATAAAGTCACATCATCTTATTTCTTCAATCTGAAATAAATGGACTTTTGCCTAAAGATTTTTTGGGCACATTCTGTGCTGTAGCTCTGCACATACATTTGCATTCACCATCTGACTAATATGGAAAACTAAAAGAAAAACGAATTGGGAAGCGAGCCCACAAACTTGGAATCAATAGATAAAAATGAGGTGCACTGACATTTTAACAAAGCCCTCCATCAGTTCCTATCCCAAGTATGGAATTGCTGATTTCACAATTGGTAATGACCAGGAAAATTCATAGCACACAATTCCTCTGGTGTACTCAGATAAATATCCAGATCCATCTCTGCCAGTGTTGAATCTTTCTATTCTTGATCTTACCCAAAAATTAACTTTCTGTTGACTTTGAGCAAGGGAAACTTTCAATAACCTAAATATCATTAAAAAGTCAGTGTTCCCTGGGAATTACCTTTTGTAAACAGACTGAGAGCTCAAGTTTCCCCTCTGCAAACAGGAATCTGCCAGGTGACTTTGGTGACAAACTGGGAATTGTTTAGAAAAATATTCAGGGCAGGGGGGAAATATTTTTATCTGCTCTTTTTTTTTTTTTTTTCCTGGAAAGAGAAAATCAGAAGTTATTTCAGTTTTGCTTTAAGAATTAAAAATCTATAGCAAATACTGATGAGATGAGAAAGGACTAATGGGGAAGGCTTCAAACTGAGAGAGGAGACATTTATATGGGATATTGAGTGGGAATTCCTGGCTGTGTGGGTGGGCAGGCCCTGGCACAGAGTTCCCAGAGAAGCTGGGGCTGCCCCTGGATCCCTGGAAGTGTTCACAGGCTGGTTTGGGTGGGAAGGGGCATTAAGGCTCATCCAGTGCCACCCCTGCCATGGCAGGGACACCTCCCACTGTGCCAGGCTGCTCCCAGCCCCAATGTCCAGCCTGGCCTTGGGCACTGCCAGGGATCCAGGGGCAGCCACAGCTGCTCTGGGCACCCTGTGCCAGGGCCTGCCCACCCTGCCAGGGCACAATTCCTGCCCAAGATCCCACCCAGCCCTGCCCTCTGGCACTGGGAAGCCATTCCCTGTGTCCTGGCCCTCCATCCTTGTCCCCAGTCCCTCTCCAGCTCTTCCAGGTCCTGGAAGGGGCTCTGAGCTCTCCCTGGAGCTTCTCCTCTCCAGCTGAGCACCCCCAGCTCTCCAGGCCTTTTTTTGAGACACTTTTCTCTGCTCCTCTCCAATCTTGGATCATTTTCCAGAGCAATCTCCTCCCGTGGGGCAGCCCCCGTTGTCCTTCTGCCTCCTGTGAAATGACTCCCACCAGGTCAACACAGAGGTGCTTTAAAAGTGGAAAAACCCCTGCCCTTCCCAGGGATCAATTCCTCTGCAGAACAAGGAGAAATCCCATCAACTTTTTCATAAAATGTAGTCATGGTTTGCTGAAAATTTTTCTGGGAAGCACCCGCTGAGTCAGCCATTTTAGGACCCTTCCAGAGTATTTCCAGTATTTATTCATAGAACTTGACAAAATATTCCTAATATTAGTCCTTGCCAAACAATGTGTCAGATGGCCACTCTAATTCCTCCACCAGAAACACACTACCCTTTCCAGCTGATCCCATTTGTGTTGGTTAAAAACCCATTCATTTTTTTGGTGTTATTTTTAAATTGCAAATTAATTTTAGATTTGCTGTAGAGCCAGCATAGGACAGCCATATTTTTTTCTTCACATGTGTTTAATTAACATTTCCATCTACCTAGAGGTTTTTCAAAATTGGGTTAAAAAAAATGTCAGCAAAACAGAATGATGAATAAAGTCAGTTTTTTTTAAATAAATAAAAAGGAATTTTGGCTCGTGATTAACACCAAACATCTGACAGAAGTCCAGAGAGATGCATCTTGTCCAGAGAAATCAGGAACATGGTCTAGATGAAGCTGTCCCTGCTCATTGCAGAGTGTTGAGCAGACAACCTTTAAGTTCCCTTCCAACCCAACCCATTCCATGATTCCCTCATCCAGACAAACATCCACCTCAGGCTTTAAGATCTTTCCTTTAAAATTCTTATCCTCTACCCAAAAGAAAATTGGAAAATGTTACCATTTTAAGGCTAAAAGAGCCCCCCTCGAGCTGTCTCACCCAGCATCACCAAACTGTGCTGTAAAACTCAGTAATTAAGTTCAGTCTCAGATGAGAATCAATCCCCCAGATTTCAGCCCGGGGTGAAAACGAACGGCGGAATTCAAAATCCCCAAAAATAGAAATTCCGCACACAATCACCGCCACAACCTTCACTGGGGCCCCTGTAGGATCATAAAAGACATTTAGTAAACAACGAGGTGCCTAATGATGCAGGGAGCTTTTCATCCAGCACTTAGAGACAACTCACTAACCATAATTAGAGCATTACCGGAGTCATCCGGCGGCGACGACAGCGAGACACAAATGTCACCTGCCTCAAAATCCGGCTGCAATTCCGGCTGCTTTCTGTGCAGGGCTTTAAAATTCAGACAGGGAAGACGACAAAAACAAAGCTAATGGCAGAGTTCATTCTTGTTTTGGAGAAGCACAGAAATTTGGAAGTGGATTTTGGTTTTTTTTCCTCCTGTGCCACTTGCTGGATTTTGTCAGAAGATCTTATGGTAGGACCAGATTATTTGGATACTTGCTGGGAAAAGGTGGTGTTTTCTACCCTCAGGAAGTAATTCATCCATCTGCTTGGGGATAACTCAGAGTACATCCACAGGAACCTCTTCTCAGCTTGATTCTCTGCAGTATTTCCATCTATGTAAAAATTACGATGTCACAAAATAGAAAAGAACCCAAACAACCAGAACTGGAGATTGCCACAGGGAAATATTAAATGAGACACATCCAGAAAGGCAAAATTCAGGTAGGAGTAGCTTTCCCTGCAGTTATTTTCAGGAATTACTGAAAGAGGGAGGATATTGAATATGAGCCTTTTGTGAGTGCTGCAAAAGAGATTTTTAATTTAAGAGACAGTTTCAGAAATGTCAGAGATGAAATGTAGAAGTTGGAGGACAGCAGAGAGACCTAGACTTTTAAAAAACCCATGACTTTTTAAAAAGAACTTAAAGTTTTGATTTAGTTGAATAGAAGAAAAGGATGACTAAGGGAGGCTCTTGGAGGGGAGTAAACCACCAGCCAGCTTGGTCCATTGGCAATGAGGCAAAATGAGGCCAAAACGGGGCCAAAATGAGGGCAACTCAACGGCAACAGGAGACATCTTAAGAATTCCTGATTGCTCTTGCAGGAGCTGTCTAGACTTCCTCATTGCCAGCTCTGGAGCATTGCTGCTGGCTGTTGTCACAGCAGGGTTGTTGTCTGACTCCGTGTTTACAAGAATGTTTTTGCTTGGAGGCAACACAAGATCTGGGCCTGAACCATCTCTTGAGTCTCTTTCAGCTTTTGTTTGGGAGGAGTTGATTTTTCTGAGTCACAGCATCAAACCCCCCATGTTTGATGGTTTAGTGCTGTTGTGTGCCAGGCAGGAGCCACTTGGGGGAAGCAGAAGGAGAAGAAGAAACCTCTTTGGAAGCCCAACGTGGTCATGACACACGAGAGGCCTCAGCCCTTCCTGACTGAGGCCTGGATTGGAAAGACAAAGTGGAAATCCACACTCTCTGTTCAGTCACTGGGAAACAGATGGTTTCACAAGCCTGGATTTTCCATTCTCCTCTGTTATTTCCCCCCTCAGGGTAGTTCTTGCCCTCTTGTAAAGGCTCATGTTCCCATGGGAAACGTGATGGAAAACAGTGGGCATTGTTAGCCTGGGAGATATTCCTGAAGGGAAAACATTTTAATTCCTGAGGTAGAATTTGAAGGTGCTGCTCCTAAGCCCACTGTGTCATACAAAAGGCTTTTAAAATGTGTAAGAATTAACTAATTACTGCTATATTCATGAATTCCTGCAAGGAGAACACAAAGGATACACTGAGGAACACAGAAATCACTCTTTTGAAGGCTGAAAGAGCTGAGTTCATCAACAATGTAGAAAACCTTTGGCTGAGTTGACACACAGCATTTTTCAAAGTGTTTGGCTCACGCAGGTCAGGAGTCGATTCGCTGTCAGAATATTTGTTCTGGACTTGTCAGGAGTCTCCTGTAGGAGTAACAGCTCTGTTTGCAGAAACCTCTGCTAAAAATCACCACAATTTCTGCTGCTTGGTCACGTTTCCTAAATGAGGAGATACTTTCTTGTTCTGCCTTCAGAATTGACCAGATATCCCTAAGGAGGACTGGAGGAAAGAAGTCAATTAATAACCTGATGTTTAGCTGCTAATCTGTTAAATTACAGCACAAAACATCAGCAAACATCACTTTTGTTGTCATTTTTGGATGAGCAACCTTTGGAAAGCTTCACAACTCTGTAATATGTGCAAACATCTTTTAAGTGAGACTGTTTCATCTTTTGTTCTATTAATTCCTTTATCAAAGGGGAATAGGAACCCATGGGTTTATTTACATCTTATCAGCAAGCAAAACATTGCAATCTGAAATAATCCCGAGCAGAAATCTGCCAAGAACATTGGGAAAACAGCTTTTCCTGCAGGTGTTCATGTGCTGAATCAGAAGTCAAGCCTCTGAAACACACAGGGAGAAAATAAAGATGTTTGTCATGCCTGACATGCCATGATTTTCATTTTTCCAAGAGGAGCTTTCTAAATCTTCCCCTGAAGTGTCTGTTTGAATTTGACTGAAGGTCAACACATTCTCTTTGTGAAATGAGAAGTGCCTAATTACCCTGTAGTTAATGAGGGGGCAGTTAACAAGATCTGTAGAGAAACATGACTCTGGAACAGTCAATATTGCAGAACTTGTGTTGCTATCCCAGGATCTGATCCAAACCCCACTGGGATCAAGCACCATTCCCACCCCTCAGGAGTCTGCTCCAGCCAGCACATCCTCCTGGGACACATCAGCTTTGCTGTGACACAAAATCTGTCCCTTCCCATTGCTTTTCTGTGTTTGCTGAACAATTGGGATCCACCCCTAAAACGTTCTGTTTCTTCTGCCAGACTTTCTGGCAATTAGAAGTGCAATTAGGATTTCTGTGTAGCTCATAATAAACTCTTTGAAGCACAGTGTTCTCCCCTGTGCTGGGCATCTGTAGTTTGGAAGATGGATATTCCCAGCCTGACAGAGACCCAAACATTAATTTTAAAGTGCAATTACCCTGAGACATTTCACAAGTTACCAGGTAATTCAAACCAGCACAATGCACTTATCTACCCCGTGTAACATGCACATTTTCAGTTTTAATTTGACTATTTCATATCCTGACTTCATTGATGAACTGGCTTCAAATATTCAATGACTTTTTGCTGATAAGAAACCCTCTAATTGAGTAGTAATGTCAGAATCTAGAATATCTATGGATGCTGGAAAGAGGCAGCTGTCTAAACATCTCCCTGGAATGAGTTTTTTGTTTAATTATGGAATAACTTAAATTTCAGGGTCAGATCTGGATCTTTGTTTGCTGCTGGCAGTATATGTTGATTTATGTATCAGATCCCAAATCCCAGAATCATTCAGGGTGGAAAAGCCCTCCAAGGCCATCAAGTCCGACCTGTGACTGATCCCCACCTTGTCCCCAGCCCAGAGCACTGAGTGCCACATCCAGTCATTCCCTCCAGGGATGGGGGCTCTAAACCTCCCTGAGCAGACCCTTCCAATCCTTGACAACCCTTTCCATGAGAAAATTCCTCCTCTGAGCCTCCCCTGGCCCAGCCTGAGGCCGTTCCCTCTCCTCCTGTCCCTGTTCCCTGGGAGCAGAGCCCGACCCCCCTGAGCCCCCTCCTGTCAGGGACTTGTGCAGAGCCACAAGGTCCCCCCTGAGCCTCCTTAGAACAGACCCAACGATGGGGAAAAAAAAAAGAAACCGAGGTGAAATCAGTAAAACAAAGAGATTTCCAGTGATAGTCCCATTCCTCCTCACCCAGTGTCTGCACCTGCAGCTCCATCGTGGCTCTGGTTACCAGGAGCAGGACCCAGCTGCCCACTGCAGCCACAGAGAGCCCACCCACGCTGGGGCCATCCCAAGTGCCCTCAGAGATCAGGAAGTTCCAGTGGCATCCCCCAAAGCTGCGTTTCTGGAGCTCCCAGCTCGTGTCCACCCTGCAGGCTCAGGAGCACGGGGTAAAGCAGGGCCACATGAAGTCAACTTCCAAATTCCACTAAATCCCTGGGAGAAGTCTGTCCCTGGGGAACAGAGTGCCCTTGCTTCACTGCAGCTTAATCCTCTCCTAATCCTCCTCTCCAAGGCAGGATTATTGCACAGTGAAGAGAGGAATTTCTCCTCCTGGCTGAGTTTCTATAGGTGACTTTAGGGTGTTTTGCCTCTCTCGTGGTGCTGTCAGCAGCATCCCTGGCCAGGAATGGGGCTGGATTCCCTCTTGTCTCCACTGGCTCTCCCCTGTTTTGCAGGCAATCCATTGAAATGAAGGGGACTGCTGGGAGGGAACTCGACAAAATCTGCACCAGGGCTATAAAGTGTTTTATGTCCTGAATTCTCTCCCAGAGGAAAAGTTTCACAGCCAATTAAAGCAATGGATTTGAATGTGTTTGTGTTTATTGCTGAGCAGTGAATATTCCACTCAGGCATTCCAATGGATATGGAGAATGGACACTCTTAGGGTGTGCAAGGTGCACAGACAGAACTGTTTCAATGTTGGGATGCTTTAAGGTCCAATACCTGCTGTCAGCTCATGACAAACCAGGTCCTCTCTGAGCAAAACCAGTAGTTTGGTGCTGCCTAATGAGATATTGGATCATTAGAGAAATGTTTGTTTCCAAGGAAAACCAGGAGCAATTAATTTGCTCTCACATCACAGAAGGTGGTTTTGGGAAGAAAACCCCACCCCACACAGAGCTTCAAGCAGGACTTGTGGGCTACTGGGTAGAAAACTTGGAGTCACTTAAAATTTTATCACTACTTTTTTTTTTTTTTTTAAATCATGTCTTTAATTGTTTTATACTTATTAATGATAAGGTAAGAGGAAAAACATGGCTTAGGTTTGCCCTGAGCTGAATCTGGTGGCAAAAGCCAGGGAGAATTCTTGGCTCATGGTGCAGGAGAGAGGCTGTAAAAAGCCCCCGAGCTCTGGAGCACGTTTAGAGAAGTCCCAGTTCCTGAAGGTGCCCAAGGAAAGCCTGGATGTGGCACTCAGGGCTCTGGACTGGGGACAAGGTGGGCATCGGGCACAGCTCGGGCTCGGTGATCCTGGAGGGCTTTGCCAGCCTCAAGGATTCTGTGATAGCACAGGCACAGGTGTGGTGGGCAAATTTTCTCCTCGAGCCAAAGCCTGGTGAAAGGGTCCTGAAATTCTTCATGGCTTCAGCTTGCTGAGAGATAAAAAACCCCAAATAAATATAACCAGCACCAAAAGTCACTTACCTGAGTTTGAGGCCAGAGGAGATCATCACCTGTAAGGGAAATGATTTACTCCAACATGAACCACATCTGCTGCTGCACTCACAGAGCCTCAGACTGCAATAAATCCTCTGTCTCTCCAGCACAGGATCAATTGGGAATCCCCCTGAGCACGGAATTGTGCCTCCAAGCCTCACCCTCCATTTACAAGGTTTCTCTTCCCAGTGATTGTTCCATCAGCACTAAAAAGCTCAGCTGCAGTTGTCTTGCTGCTGCAGGAAACCTGAAATGATCATTCCGAGCACAGGAATTGTCTCAAAACCCACCATGGCCGTTGAAATGTCAGTGCTGCCACTGCTGATGTTTTAAGAGAATCAGGAGTGAGGAGGTGATGGAACCATCCCAAATCTTGGCACCAAGACCCAAAGCTGCACTCAGTGCTGCTCTCACAGCCCGGAGCTGCCAGGCTTTGCTCTGGTGAGCAGGGACTCAGCAAAACATTGGACATCGGTAACAACCCATGAATCTGAGAAGACAAACTCATTTAAATGTATTTCAAATGCCTCAATTCAATAATTTCAGCGTTAATTGAAAAATAATCAGCTACAAACCTGGAGGTGGCTTAGCTGCAGTGGAGGCTGAGATGGTCACACCAGTTCACGGCAGTGGAAGGTGACTGAAGTACCTCATGTAGTGGCACCTTTGTTTAACAAGATATTTAAGGCAAAAAGCATTAATTGCTTTATTATCATGTACCTCTATTTGAAAAAGAAATGAAGCATACAGGTAATTAATGACTTTTTGTTCTGAAAACATACTGACCTCAAAACCACTCCCCGTTTAGCTGTGGGTTAAAAGCCCCCAGAATAATTTTTTCAGTGCAAAGGCCCGGTCAGCCCCATTCATTAACCAGCTGGTGGCAGTGTTTTCATTAGGAAAAAGATAAAAGGCATCCCACTCCTTTCCCAGAGAATCCGCTCTTTCTCCTATTGAAGTGGGAGAATCTTCCTTGTTACGTGGTTTCCTTCATTAAAATTCGAAGGAAATCCATACAGGATATGAAACTCCTCAGTCACTGCTGCAGAATCCTCTGTTTTTCACAGCTTAATGGAATATTTTACTGCCCTTTGGAGCCTGGCTGCTGTTTCTGCTGCTGGAATTCTGGTGTTAGAGGGCTCCTTGCTTTCCTTGGCAAGTTAGTTTAGATTTCAAACAGAGGTGCTGGAACAACATAAAAACATGACAGGTTTAATCTTGGTTTCTGCCCACTGGTGGGCTTTGTGTTTCAGGAGAGAGGTTGGAAATTGCTTCTGGAAAAGGAGAGCACAGCAACAGTCCCTTGCTCTTCCCACAC
>JACBWW010000010.1:31184995-31278947 GCA_020086605.1 Lanius collurio | reverse complement strand
GTGTTGTTAATATTTGCAGAAAGGTAAAGAAAATGCAAAACCACCCCACCTCTACTCTGCAAGTGGGAAAAGACCAGTTTTTTGGGGTTCAGAATTGTCTTTTCATAGCCCAATTCCACCCACGTGGGGCAATTATCTCCTTTCCTTTAAGGCTGTGTAAATGAATCAATGGGATCAGTTAACATAATTATGCTCAGCAATCAGGATTGGGCCTTAAATCATTCCATAACCTCCTCCAGTCAATTTTCCTACGTTGCCTCAAGTGGCCCTAAGGAAGGAACCTCATTATAAGATTAACATGAGGGTGGGCAGGCCCTGATTTCCCAGAGCAGCTGTGGCTGCCCCTGGATCCCTGGAAGTGTCCCAGGCCAGGCTGGACAAGGCTTGGAGCACCCTGGGATAGCAGAAGGTGTCCCTGCCCATGGCAGAGGGTGGGACTGGATTATGTTGAAGGTCTGTTCCAACCCAAACCATTCCATGATTCTAGATAAGAGAATAAAAATACTGTATTGAGTAACTTTTTGTTTGGGTTTCTTGTTTGGTTTTTTTTTTCCTTGCAATTGGGCCATTTTATTGAAAGATATTTAAATAAAAGATTCGTAATAAGTCTTGCAAATCTTGAGAGCAGAAAATCCCAGAGAATATGAACTCAGCACTCAGGACTGGCCCACTCCCAGCAGGATTTCTGATCCCAAACATGACACTGAGTCAATAACGAGCAGTCCAACAGCTTTTTTACTTTGATTTGCCCACAGCTCCTCACATCATGGACACTCCAACCAGCCCTGGTTTCTGCCTAATTAGGGGAATGAATTTCCATCAATCCTGACGTGCCACAGTGTCTCATGCAACACTAGTTTTTGCCATATTTTGCATGTAAAAAGGAATTTAAAACCGAGAAATGAGTGGAATTTCACAGGATGAACTTTGCCACTGAGAGGCAGAAAATATCCCTGTGACTGTGCTCGTTCCCATCCTCCAGGAAGCTGACAAGACCCACAGTGCCAGAAAGGAGGAATAATTTACAGAGCTGGCTAAAACCAAAGAGCAGAAAGACCAGCAGGGACCAGCACATCCCTTGTCATAAGCAGGGAACCCAAAGGTGCCCCAGTCCAAGGAGAGAGATGCTTTAATCCAAAATACACACAAGTGCAGCAGAACCCTTTAAAACTTCAAACGGAGAAGATTTGGTATCTCTGGCACATTTCCAGGGGGTGGGGAAGGCCAACACAACTGCCATTCAGTGGCTTCAAGAAAATCATTAATCAGGGAGAATCAGTGGGACTCAAAAATTAAGACAGCAAAATTTATGGGCTGAAAGGAGGTGGCTCCTACCAAAGGAGATGGCTCCTACCAAAGGAGATGGCTCCTACCAAAATAAATGTATGAAATATATGAAAATATATCATAAGCCTGGGTCTTGATTTACTATAAAAATATCCTAAAACAGCACTGTAGAGAATTATCAATAAATTAGTGAAAAAGCTCAAATTCCATTAAATAGGAATAATTTTTTCCCCATTTTTTCTCATACGTATTCTTTTTTCCTCCTTTGAGTTGAGAGCCATTTATTCTCTCCTATTAATTGATGATTTTTACCTGAAAATAAAGTAAAAAATACCCCAATGCAATATGATAACCATCATCTACTGATGGTGCAATTTTTAGCTATAAAAAAAGCAAAGCAGAGCTGGGGGAACCGAAATGACTCTGGAATGCTGCTGACATCACCAAGTTTAACAATAAATTTCCACAGCATCCTCACAGGCCTTTGCTTCAGCCAAGTGTCATGCTGCTAATTAAGATGCTAATGAAGACACAGAGCCAGCCACAGCAGCCTAGGCTCCTCATGGAGCTCCCACCTCTGGAATTTGGCTGCAGTTTGGAAAGTCCAGTTAAGAGACAGGGGGTTAGGAGAGCCCTTAGACACAAAGCACAGAAATCCATGAGGAAGCTCCGTGGGCAGAGGGATCTCTGAGTGCTCAGAGCTCTGGGAGGTGCTCCAGGGTTGCCATAGAGACTCCCCAGGTTCCTTTGACCGACCACAAGGAGTGAACACAAAAATATTCTGACCCTGAAAGCACCAAACGTCTGAGGAAAAACCTGTGGAAGATTCCATCGCTCCCTGTTGTCTTCAGGAAGCTGTGGATGAAATCTGGGCATGATGGCTGGGGATGATACCTGGAGAGAGCTCATTTCTTGTCACATCGAGCCCTCCCAGGTCTTCTGGAAGGTTCCCACTGAAGAACTCAAAAAGATGGGTCTCAGCTGATGGAGCTTTTAGATCGGCTTCATTTCTGGAATAATCAATCCAATGACTTCAAATCTGTGAGGGAATTAGAAGAAAAAGTCCTTCTATCACCACAAAGACAGAAAACTTGCCCTAAACCCCAAAATTGCTTTGTACCCAACCCCAGAGTGATGTTTGATGTTCAGCTGTGCTGTTTTTTCAGTCACCAAGGTCCACCCTCACCTCAGTTGTTCTCACCAGCTGTGGCCCCTTGGGGTAGGGCAGTGAGCTCAGCTTGTTTCCTTAAAGAAAAAAGCCCTGCCATGCTGCTTCACTCTCAAGAAAAAATTTAAATATCATGAAACATTCTGTCAGACCGATAAAAGGCGTATCTTTGACATTTTTTCAATCTTTCCCCAAACTCTTTCAACATTTAAGCACACAGCTCATCAATGACATTCTGCATAAATGCTCCACAGTTAGAAGTAATTTTTCATGAGGAATCTTTAAAGTGCCAGACTCTCTGATAAGTTAGATTTTGATTTTCTTTATATGACAAATGGTTAATAGTTGTCTTAGAGCCTTTCTGCACTATGATTTTTATCTCTGTTTTATTACTGCAATAATAACATCTAATATACTCTCTCATATCTGTCTTGTTCTTTCTTAAGGTCAAAATTATATCCAGAGTTAAAAGCAGCAGAAGATTTCTCCCTTTCTTCCTCTTGGTATTTTCAGGGAATAAATTACCATAAACAGGCAAATAATAGCAAATTAGGAAACCTAAATGTGATACCCATCCTTTAATATGTGCTGGGCAATCAGAAACCCGAGTATTGGGATGTCATTACAACGAGGAATTTTCAGGCTTGCAAGTTAATTAGATGCTATTAGATCAGGCTATTTAATTGCCTTCCTTGCCAATAACCTGTGAAGAAGAAGAAAAATGTTAATTCCTCTTCTTGTCTTTGGGCAGATTTCTCTTGTTGGTGTTTTACGGGGTTTGTTCCCTTCAGGTTCACCAGTGGTGGCCCCAAAGCTCCCTCAGAGGCACAGATGGTTTTTAGGGAGCAGAGGAGCAGCAGGTGACAGTCCTGCTCCTTGGAAGGTCCATTCCAGGTGTGGGGATGGGATGGGATGGGATGGGATGGGATGGGATGGGATGGGATGGGATGGGATGGGATGGGATGGGATGGGATGGGATGGGATGGGATGGGATGGGATGGGATGGGATGGGATGGGATGGAGACACAGCTCCCACAGCCTCAGGGTAGCATCAACCCAATCCCAGGGCTCAGGACAGGCTGGTTTATAAATTAATGAACTTATTTATAATCAACTTATTTATTTAGACACAGCTGGATCTGAGCAGCCTCATTTCCTAATGGATGGGTTCTCTTTATGGCAATGATGTCATGGTTAAAAGGAGTTTAATTGCTTCAATAAATGTCAAAATAAAAGTAATTTATTTAGTAAATCTAGTGAAATCGGGTTTCTAGTTTGAATTAGAATCAAAACTGGCTAAATCAAGTTTGGCTGCTCCAAACAGTGGTTGCTGAGCTCAGGGATGGTTCTCACAGCCCAAAACCAGGGAATCATCACTGGAATTTATGTCTAAAGCCTCCAGAAGTAGATACAAGTGAGAGAAAAGGAAAAAAATCCTGGTGTATTCAGGGATTCTGCTCGTCCTCTCCCTCAGCCTCTCCAGCCATGGAAACCACTCTTGTGGCATCAGCCATGCCACTGCTTACTCAAGATGGCTCAATGAAGGCAGCTTCTTATTTTTTGGATGGAGAAATTGAGTAGAAATTATTTGTTTAAAGTCACAGACTGAATTTCTCACAAAGGCCAAGACTGTCCAGAGCATTCCCAACTTCCCAACTTGCTCCTCAATCCCCAGACAAAGCATCACTCTTCCCACCCTCTGAACTCTTTTATCTTTTCTCTTTCTGTTAGTTTAGCCAAGAAACATAGAAAAGAAATGAATAAAAATATTTTTTCACAGCATCCTAAACCCTTGTTCTCCAGAAAGGAATAAAATTAATGGCAGCAAATTAATTATGCTGCAGGTTGGCATCCCTACAGTTGTTCCTATTCTCCTCTTTTTACTGAAGGAAGACATTTTCTGCCACATTTCCAGTTCCTGTCAGCATAAAAATTAATGTGCCCAGCAATGGCACCCTCAGATCCTTATTTCCTGACAGAGATCACTGAGGTCACTCTCTGTTCTCTGCAAAATAAAGGCACCTTTAGAGTTCAGAGATGAGTTCAGCATTGCAGGGTGAGTTTTCCGTGGGTGGCGACAGTGAGATCAGCCCTGCAGTGACAGAACTCCTGAAAGGCAGCTGGATAATCTACATTTTCCAGGCTTGCTCTGGATTTAGGTGGTTTAGGTGACTTATGGCTCTGGGTGACCTCCTCACCCTATTGTTTTGTCCATGCAGATCCCTCCAGCTGGAGTGGCCTGTCAGGGAATGGCTAAATCATAAACAATGGGATTTTTCCAGCAGCCAATTTTTCTTTCATCCCTTATTTTCCATAAAAGGGGATGAAGGTCTGTGGGAGCAGGACACCAGCTCTGCATCCCTCTGGAACGTGCCCTGCTCAAAGGCAAATGCCAAAACTCTGAATGAGTTACTCTCATTCCTGCATAATAAATGAAGGGGAAAAGCCTGATTTTCTGAGCTCCACACAGAGTTCTGTTGGCTTAAAGACAACCTTGTTCATCCCAGGTTACCAAGGCAGGAATGTATTTGATTATGTAGGAAAATGTTGACAAAAATGGATCTGAACACCCAAGCAAAGGTAAATCTGAACTTGTTTGGGTTTTTTGCTTTCCTGAAAGGTAATTTGGGTGGGGATATGAGCAGGACAGAGCCACAGCAGGCAGCTGCACTGGGACAAAACACCTCCATCCCTCCAGAATGGATTCAGGGAATCATGGAATCATGGGATCATAGGATCACAGACTGGATTGGGTGGAAGGGACCTTAAAGCCCACCCAGTGCCACCCCTGCCATGGCAGGGACACCTCCCACTGCCCCAGGCTGCTCCCAGTCCCAATGTAAAACCTGGCCTTGGGCACTGCCAGGGATCCAGGGGCAGCCAGGGCTCTGGACAATCCATGCAGTTGGGACCTGTGTTTGCTTCTGTCAGTGCCCAGGAGCCATTGCCAGCCCTTCCCGTTTACAGGGCCAAAGGCAGTGCAGTTCTGCTCCTTGGGCAGTGCTGGACAGAGCTGGAGAGTGTTTGGGATGGACAATTGTCAGGACATCTGCCACGTCTGAAATCCCAGCAGCCAGGAGGGACACGGGGCAGTGCCTGGCTGCAGTGGAACCCCGCGTGTCACCACGGTGCCATCCTGGGCTTGCTCCCATCCGACAGCACCCAAGGATAATAAATCTCCAGCACATTCCATAGGCATTTTTCATGGTTCCTAGCTTCCATAGTTCCTGGGTTCAGTGGTTCCTAGGATCCCATGGTTCCTGGGTTCAATGGTTCCTGGGTTCAGGGGTTCCTCAGATCCCATAGTTCCTGGGTTCAATGGTTCCTGGGTTCAGGGGTTCCTAGGATCCCATGGTTCCTAGGATCCCATAGTTCCTGGGATCAATGGTTCCTAGGATCCCATGGTCCCTGGGTTCAATGGTTCCTAGGATCCCATGGTCCCCGGGTCCATGGTTCCTGGGTTCCATAGTCCCTGGGTTCTATGGTTACTAGAATTCCATAGCTCTTGGGGATCCCATGCTCCCTGGGTTCCATAGCTCCTGGGATCCCATGGTCCCTGGGTTCCATGGTTCCTGGGTTCCATGGTTCTTGGGATCCCATAGTTCCTGGGTTCCATGGTCCCTGGGTTCCATGGTCCCTGGGTTCCATAGCTCCTAGGATCCCATGGTTCCTGGGTTCCGTGGTCCCTGGGTTCCATGGTTCCTGGGTTCCATGATTACTAGAATTCCATGGTTCCTGGGTCCATGCTCCCTGGGTTCCGTGGTTCCTAGGATCCCATGGTCCCTGGGTCCATGGTTCCTGGGTTCCATGGTTACTAGAATTCCATAGCTCCTGGGATCCCATGCTCCCTGGGTTCCATAGCTCCTAGGATCCCATGCTCCCTGGGTTCCATGGTTCCCACCAGACTCAGCAACCTCAAGACTACCCCGAAGGAACTCAGGTGTTTAAACGATTTTAAAACCCAAGATGTTTTAAACTTTTCAGCCTGGACAAAAGCAGGCAGGAATGTGTTTGATCTCCTTGGATCAGCCAGAAATCATCCAGGAAAACCCACTGTCCCACCAGCACAGCTCCATGTTGGGGTCACTTCACCCCATGGGCTCAAGGGGGGCATCATACAGGTGATGACCCCAAACCATCTCATTGTAGGGTTAACAGTGATCTCCTGAGTTAGGATATTTACATGGGGATTATTAGAAAACATCCACAGAGTGATTTATTATCATTAATATCGTAGCTTTGACTGCAAAAGGCATTGCAGGGACACTGCCACATTTTCAAGCCAAGGGCACAGCCTGTAACACTCAGGGGACACAGCCACAAGTAGAACCCACAAATGTGTAACTCAGCAGGTGACATTCCCTCCACACCACATTTACATATTTCACATCAAATGACTTTCTCCTTCTTTTTTTCTAACAGGAAATTTAAAAAAAATCCCAGATTTGGCACATTTCATCAGCTGGGGGTTGCCTACCTAAGTCAATTAATTGAGGCACAGGGAGTGGTGCTGATACTCTGCCTTAGAGTGATTTCCCAGGATTGTTCTGGGTATGAGACGAGACATCTCTGGAGATTATTTCCTGCCAAAGTCATTTTAAATAACTATATTAAAAAGCCAGTGGGAGTTACAAGTAGGGCCTGATTCTGTTTTTCACTGCTGGCCCTTCATATCTTTGGAAACCTGAAATGAAATGTACTTTAAATCTGTATTAAAATTACCAGTTTCCTTCAAGTAAATGTGATTTGGGATGGGAAAGCACAGGAATGCCTCATGCCTGGCAGAGAGGAGGGATTTTGGGAATGATATCCTCCATCCTCCTGCCAGGCTGCGTGCACACATCTCCTCAAAGCACGGGATCACCTTTATATTAATCAAAAAGCAACTTGATTAAATCTGTAGCTTGACAGAGGAGGGGAATTAAGCAAATGAAAACATTCATTTTGAGACAAAACTTTATGCTGCTGTAACTTGGGGATCAAAGCCCTTCCCGAGCTGTGCTCGGAAAGGGACATCTGGTGATGTGCTGGGGACAAGGGGACATTGTCAGGGGTGGCCTTGGCAGAGAAAAGCATCAAAGGGACTCTGAAACATCAGATGTCAAAATCTAGGCCGGGCTTTGGGGCACTTGCTCAGGACTTGGCCCTTCGGAAGGAAGTTTTTTTAATTCCCGCTCCGACGCCGTTGCGGAAGGACCTTTTGTGGAGAGGGGGCTCCGGGAGAGGCTTCCCCAGAGCCACCTCCTCGTCCCTGCCCACCCTGGAGAGGCACCTGCTCAGCAGCACCAGGCACGGATCCGAGCTCCCATCCAGCTGGCAGGGCACGGAAAAAGGATTGTTGCTCTGGAGATTAAACAAACAAACCAGGAGGGGGAAAAAAAAGAGATAAGAGAAGGTGAAATTATGGATTTGTGTATCTGCCAGGACTCGTTCAAGATACAAAGCAAAGTAGAAACACAAAAGCAATTTATGCTTTGAATGACAAGGATGAGCTGTTATTTTCTAAGGATTTATCATGTTCAAAATCAGATTTTTTCATAGTTTTGGATACATTTCTGGTCTAAAATACTGATACAATTATGTTTAGGGTATGATATGAATTGTTTTCTGTGATGCTGACCAGCTGTGACACAGTTTCCTTGGAACAGCACGGGTGTTTATTGCTGGAAAAAGAGATTTTTTTCAGGGAAAATTGAAATACCAGCTTGTGTGAACTTCTGAGGCTTAAATTACAGGTAAGAGAAAACAAAAATATCTGTAAAGCTGAACTTTGGGGGAGGTTTTCCAGCAGTTATGACTCATTATGGAAGTAGTTCGAAGCTTAATAATGACAAAGTAATAATGTGAATTTTAAAAAGTCTGGATAAAAATCCAGGTTTTTGCACACATTCCTTTTACTTCCACTTTGTAGGATAAAAATGCCAACTACATAAAAACTTGTATATATTTCAAAAGCTCTTAAATTAAACCACATTTAATTACTGATGAATTATAAAATAAAAACATTTCCTGGCATGTCTATGGTTGCTCTGTACATCTTTCATCATATCCTGATTTCCCAGCTGATTTTCCATCTAAAAGCAATATTCTACCATATCTAAAATTCCATGCAAAGCCATAGGATTAATATCTGGATTTGCTGGTAAAATTGCCATTAAATTCATTAGGATTTGTTTTAATTCAGTGGTTTATTGCTCTTATTTAATACTGGTTATTACTTCAATTTTTTTGTTTGTTTAATGACTTTTTCTGCATCCAACACCTTCTGCCACTGACAAGGGGTTTCCCAGACTGAACTTTCTCCCTAACAAGAAAAAATGCTTTTTGCAAGAGCAAAACCAAAAAATCCAAAAACCAGGCACAGAGAAATTCCTATTTTGAATTTTTAGCTGCTGTTTTACTAGATTTACTGAAGAAATTATTTTTATTTTGACATTTATTGAAGCAATTAAACTCCTTTTAACCATGACATCGTTGCCATAAAGAGAACCCATCCATTAGGAATTGTGGCTACTCAGATCCAGCTGTGTCTAAATAAATAAGTTGATAATACATAAGTTAATTAACTGATAAACTAGCTAGCAATAAGTGCAATTAATACATATATATCTAATTGCTCATATTTAAGATGTGCAAGGAATTCCAATTAAATGGAGAGGGGATTTGTGTTTTTCTCTCTCTTCCATCCAGGATTTTGGCTCCCCACACTGCACATTAAATATGCACTGGGTTGCTCACATGATTATTTCAGAGGCTTGCATATTTTATTAATAACTCCAGGAAAAATTAGGCTATGCTCCAGGAAAATGAGGTAATAATATTTAACCAATAGGTTTAATACAAGAAACTTCTTCATTTTATTTAAAAAAAACCCCAAAACACCAAAAACATAGCAGCAAAGAAGCAATCAAACAAACAAAATGAATTTAAATAAAGGAGTAATTTAAGAGGAATGGAACAGATCTGGGAGGAAATAGGGAATGGGACTTACCATGGAAGGGCCAACTGGGTAACCCAAGCACACCAATGTCATGGAGATCCACAGAATGAAAACCAAGTTTAACCTGCATAGACTTCAAAAAAAAAAAGCTGAGATTAATCAAAATTTGGACCAAAATCAAGCAAAACATGAGCAGAGAGCAACCCATGCACTGATTACCCCACAGCAGCTTTACCTGCTCATTTTTTACCCAGCACTGTGGGTATGAACATGCAGCTCTACTACCAAATTCCTCACACATCCTTTCAGTTCTTCCTTAGGTTACCATTTTATACCAGAGTTCAGGAGGGAAAATGTCATCAAAGCTGATTTTATTCTGACTAATTGCTCCTTGTTTGGCCTTTTCTTCTTGTTAAATGGGAAAATGGCAAGAACACGCTCAGCTGCCATTACCAACGCCAGGGATTTCATTTAAAGTGTCCCATTAAATGTCTCTCAAGTGGCTTTATTGTTACCTCTGTGTCACCACTGCAAGTCTGGTCAGAGGTCTAAGGATTTCAAAAATACATCTCAAGAGTTTGTTACCACTTCCAATAGATCAGGTGGAGACCTTGCAAAGCCTGGCAGCGAGGGAGAAACATTAAAAGTGCATTTTAAGTGGAAAGTTCCTCAAAGAGTTTTATTATACTCAAAACAGCCACAATACAGAGAAAAATATGTGGGTTTTTAAAAAATTTTCACCTCCCAACATTATTTTTTTACGTTCCTAGTTCTTAATACACCAAATTAATTTTTTTTTCTTATAATTAAAATCATTTGCCATTAATTTCTACTCTGCAGCCGTATCTCAGCCCACATTGAGTTTTGTCAATGCAAACTTCCATAGGAGGAATAAACTCTGTTAATCTCCAGCAACACAGAAAATGTTTCATGTCTAAAAGCAGCATTTGTTGCTGCTACAAATGTAATGGTGCAGTATTTTAGGGGGTTCTGTGGTTTATTTATCCAGAGGGGTTGAAAGAGCTGAGTCCCACAAGGTCTGGGAGTGCTGGACTGCACAGGGGAGGGAATGCTGAAAAACATTAAATTCCATTTATTTTTTCTCAGAATGAGCACCACATCCCCAAAAACGTGCTGGGTTAATGGTTGGACTCATGGATCTGAGAGCTGTTCCAACTTTAATAATTCCAGGATTCCAATGAAAACACTGAGGATCATTTTTGGACAGCCACAGAGAGCTGTCAGTGCATGTCAGGCATGCACACAGTGAGTCAGAAACCCCAAATGTTGCATTTGGCTTGGTGTTTACACTGAAAAATCAATATACAGGGGCTCCAGAAGGGACCTTTGTGTGAGTCTTCAGGGAGACCTGAGCTGTTATAAATGATGTCAAATTTCACTGCAATATTTCAGATAATTTTGACAATCTGAAAGGTCTTTTTCAACCATAATGATTCCACAATGCTGTGATTCAGTCTCCTGTTTAAGTGCATTTCATTCCAGGAGACAGACAGCTGTGACAAGAAATCCAGTGGCATGGAAGAGCCTTTAGAGTTTTAAACAAAAACCCTGATGTGATCTCAGGTTGTGGTTGCCCATTTTTCCCTCATCATGGTGGTGCTGATCACGTCGTGGTTGACAAAATCCAACGACTCTGAAATGACTTTTTAAAAGAAGTTCTTGTGGTTGCTGGAGAAGCTCTTCAGGACTGTCCAGGCCCACGAGGGCCGTGGAAAGGAGGCTGAAATTTGCCTCATTTAAAGCCTGCAGTGAGCAATCCCTTTATAAAGCCATCAGGAGAGCAGTTGATTATTTGCATATTCAGCCTGAGTCCTCTTATTCAGAGAGCAAATCCTCTCCTTGAAGGGAACCTCCCGTTCTCACTCGTCCAGGACCTCCAACTCCAAGGATAAGAGGATTAGGCTGTGTTCCTGCTGCAAAGAAAAGCACTTTGGGGTGGATTCTGCCTGAGCACAGCTTAGCTCAGCTCTCATTGTGGCTGCATTTAGTCCAGCTCCGTTTTAATCCCAAATTAACCTTCACACAACACTTTTTGTGGAAGGCGAGGGGCCAGAACGGGCTGGTGATTAAAGCTCAGGGTTTCCATGTTCAGCCTAAAACTCTCTGGGAAAAGTTTGGGCAATTATTGAGTCAATTTTTTAAAATCATGGGGGTTTTGAGGCCCAGGTGACCTCCCACTGGGCCTGGTCACTCCCTCTCATGCTCACCTTTCTCACATCCCTCTAAGAGAGGTTTTTGACCAGTTAAGCAATCACAAACTGCTTTGGAAATGAAGAACCACAGGATATTGGAATAGTTTAGGCTGGAAAAGCTCTCTGAGTCCAACCATTCCCCAGCACTTCCAAGGCCAGCACTGCCCCACGTCCCCAAGAGCCACATCCACAGAGCTTTAAATCCCTCCAGGGATCAGAACTCCGCCTCTGCCAGGGCTGGACAGCCCTTTTTGGGAAGAAATGTTCCCAATATCCAGCATGAACCTCCTCTGGTGATGCAGATGGCACCAAGGCAAGAGTCACTGAGACATCACCACCCCAGAATGGGCTTTGCCCACCCCTCAGACACAGAAAGGTATTTCCTGAACATTCCAACCTTCCCATTTGCTTCTCACTGCTTGGAGTTTACTTTTCCCAGCTTTTCAGGATGCAATTTAACACAACACAACACATCTGTGATTTGCATGCATGAAGCATAGATGGAGATTTAGATCCATTCAAGATATTCCCACTTCAGCTTTGGAGGAATCAGGTTGAACAGCACAAGTGGCAATCGACATTTCTGTCTCCTGCTCTGTCTGCTGAGCATCCAGGCAGAGGCTCTGCTCCCGGGCTGGGTTCACTGGCAGCTCTCAGAGGTCAAATGAATCATTAAGAACCACAATAAAACCTCCCAGCATCCATAAAATTTGTATTTTCTGAAAGCAAATTAGCAGCAATATCACCTCTTCCCTCCTGCCTGCCCTGTTGGAGGGATGCTGTACTGAACCTTGCTCCTCCTTTCCTTTGTTTCCCCCAAAAGTCATATGGAACAACACAAAACTTGCTGTTTAGCCTGTAAAACCTTGCAAATTATTGAGGTTCATAGGCCTAAAAGCTTCAGGACATGGTATTTCCTTCCTCCACCCCCATAGTCAATCCAAAGTGTTTAAATTGGCATCGTGTGACTTTGCTAAGGGATCAGAACAAAAAAATCAAAGAACACACCACAACCTGTCCATTGGCATAACCCCAAACGCTGTAAAAACACGGCTCCTGATAAAGGCAAGGTTCAAAATCTCATAGTTTTCTTCTGGGATGCTCCCAGTGAAACCTCAGCACGGCTTTTCTGAAGAAAGCTGCCAGGATATTTTGTTCCAAGTTCAATATTCTTTTTTTTCTTGCTTTCAGGAGTTTCAAGAAACCCAAGAGCTAGCGTGGTTTGCTTTCAGACCACTGCAAGGTGCAAGCTGGAAATCAATCACGCTCCCGGCACATAAACCTGCTTCTGACTCAGTGATAATAGAAAATCCCAGCAAGACACAAAGAGAGAAGAAACACAGAAAGCAGAAAGTTCATTCCTTGGGTCAGTCCCTCTGTGCTCTCACTTCTGCAAGGGGACACAACCAAACCCTTCACCTGCCCCATGAGCTCTCATCTCCTGAGGCACAAAGGAGCTGCAGAGCTGCTGTGGATACACCTGAGAGATTCTGGGCATTTCCCTGCCATGGATGTCTCCAATCCCCTTAAACTTGGGTATCATGTGGTGCTCCATCCCTGGAAGTGTCCAAGGCCAGGCTGGACAGGGCTTGGAGCCACCTGGGATACTGGAAGGTGTCCCTGCCCATGGCAGGGGTGGGACTGGATGGGCTTTAAGGTTTATCCCAACCCAATCCATTCCAGGATTCTCTGATCCCGAAGGAGCACAGCCCTGGCTTACAGGGGTGAGGGGCTCTAAGACCAAACAATGCAGCTTGGGGGAAGCTCAGCTCTTGCCCCTCTGCTGCCCTCAGACCTTTGGGCAGTGCCTGCCCATCTCCACTGCCCCATAAGCAGGTGGCACTTGTGCCTAGGGCTGGGTGTGTCCCCTGTGTCATTTACCTGGCTCCTGAGCCACCCGGGGTTTGCACAGAGCTCTCTGGGGAGGATGCAACAGTCTCATCAAAGGTCAGGGGCACATCTTCTAGGACCACTGAGGCCTGTGCTGGCTGCTGTGGATAACCAGCTCTGCGCTCCTGTTTCAGCCTCAGAGGTTCTCCAGAAGGACAGAATTTATTGAATTCCTTTCTGGCTGCCAGCACTGCCACCCGCAGAGCAAAGTCCTGTTAAGTGAGACACTGCTCGAGCTCCTTGCAGGCAGGGACAGCTCCTCTGCTGAGCCCTGGCAGCGTGCCCTGGCTGAAAGATGCGTGGCTCCTTTTTAAAAGGCAGTTTTTAATGCAATTCTGCTCAGACAGCGCTCCCCTCACAGCCTGAGCCAGCAGCAGTTCAGGCTCCAGCCAGGCCCCCTCTGACGCACAGGTTTGATCTGGCAGAGAAGGAAAATCAAAAGGCATTAAAGGCAGAGCAGCACTGCCAGTCCTGCCCCCCCTCCACAGCTTTGGTTTTCCTGGATGGATGCTCAGCAGGCAGGAGGGGAGCAGTGAGGGCTGCCAGGGCATGGAAGGAACAGGATTTGTGGACACTGAACCTCAGGATCTTCATTGCCACCTGGTTTCAGAGCACTCCTGCATCACTGGGGCTGTGCACGTCACTGTCATGGCAAAGGGGACAAAGCTGCAGTTGGATCCTCCCATGCCAGGGGGAAAAATTAGCTCCAAAATCCTGTTTTTGATCCTACGTCACACAGGAACCATCAGCTGTGTCACAGTCACCATCCCCAGGGTTTTAAAGCCTAAATCATCATCTCTAAATATATAAATTCCTTTACCTGGTTACAGTCAGAGCTGGTGTGGGCAGAGGCAGCACAAGTTCCTTACCCCACTCCCAAGCACACATCCCAAACTGAAGCCAAGGTGGGGACAGAAAAAGTCATCACTGCCCGAATCCTGCAGCGCGTGGCACTCCCAGGCCCTGTGCCAGGCCACAGACGGCCACACAGCCCCTGCTGATGGCACCCGACCCTGCTGATGGCACCCGACACTGCTGCTGATGGCACCCAACTGTGCTGATGGCACCCGACCCTGCTGCTGATGGCACCCAACTGTGCTGATGGCACCCGACCCTGCTGATGGCACCCACCCTGCTGATGGCACCCACCCTGCTGATGGCACCCAACCCTGCTGATGGCACCCACCCTGCTGATGTCACCCAACCCTGCTGATGGCACCCAACTGTGCTGATGATGTCATCTAACCCTGATGACATCACCCAACCCTGCTGATGGCACCCAACCCTGCTGATGGCACCCGACACTGCTGCTGATGGCACCCAACCCTGCTGATGTCACCCAACCCTGCTGATGGCACCCAACCCTGCTGATGTCACCCAACCCTGCTGATGGCACCCAACCCTGCTGATGGCACCCGACACTGCTGCTGATGGCACCCAACTGTGCTGATGGCACCCGACCCTGCTGATGATGTCACCCAACCCTGCTGATGGCACCCGACCCTGCTGATGTCACCCGACCCTGCTGATGATGTCATCTAACCCCGCTGAGGTAACCCAACCTTGCTGATGTCACCCAACCGTGCTCATGATGTCACCCAACCCTGCTGATGATGGCACCCGACCCTGCTGATGGCACCCAACCCTGCTGATGATGTCATCTAACCCCTCTGATGTCATCCAACCCTGCTGATGGCACCCAACCCTGCTGATGATGTCATCTAACCCCGCGGAGGTAACCCAACCTTGCTGATAACACCCAACTGTGCTGATGATGTCACCCAACCATGCTGATGATGTCACCCAACTCTGCTGATGTCACCCAACCATGCTGATGATGTCACCCAACCATGCTGATGATGTCACCCAACCATGCTGATGATGTCACCCAACCATGCTGATGATGTCACCCAATCATGCTGATGATGTCCTCCAACCCCTCTGATGACATCCAACCATGCTGATGTCACCACGCTCGGGCCAGAGCCCATGTGAAGCAGCAGGAATGAATCTTTTTGGCCAAAACATACTGAAGTATTTCTAATCTATGGATCCCTTGCTTTTTTTGTCAGGTTAGCACACCTTCAGAAGAACAATCTGCACAAAGTGCAGCCTGAAAAACAAGCTCTCCCTGCACCACCACCAAACCCTCTGAGAATTTATCTGGAGGTAAAAGAAAGAGCAGAGCAGACAAAAGTTGCTCAAACCATTAAGAGGAGGCTGAGCAGTGGAAAAGTGGAGGTAATTAACATTTTTGCTACGCTGATCTGTGCATGCCAACGTAATTTATGCACTCAGAGATCTCTCAAATAGATCCTGCAGGAAGTGGCTGCCGAAGAAAAGATGTCAGTGATGAGCTAAAAAGACACCTGTCAAAGCCAACCCCAAATTCCTGCTCAGATGCAACAAAGATCTCAGTGATCTGAGAACGGCTGAACAGTTGTTGAAGGAGAAGCCAGAAAGAGAAAAGAGCCTGGATAGACAAGAAAAGGCAAAGGGTTCTGAGAAGAGAGAGGAGAAAAGGATGTAGGAAAGTCTGATGTGACTTTAGGGGAATAGATCAAACTTTAAAGGGATCAAACTTGAAAGGAGTCAAGGAAAGCTAACATAAATATTATAAATAGAAAGGAATAGGGAGAAAGAGCTGGGTGGCTTTGAAGGGCACAGTTTTATTATGGATTTTATTGCACAGCACCTCGAGGTTCTCCTGTGGATAAGGCTAAGGAAAGACAAGGAAAACTTATCCAATACTTTCTATTGGGATAACCTGGCTCAAGCAAGTTTGCATTTTCCCCCTTCAGAATCCCAGCACAAACCCATTTGTTTCTGCTCCTCAAGTCCTTAGGATGTCTCACTGGGTCAGCTGGGAATGGGAAGAAGGGAGCAATGTAGGGAAAAGTCAGTCCTGGCAGCACAGGTAAGGCAAGGAATTATGGTGGGAGGCCAAAGGTGGGACACAAAATGTGGATCCACAATAACTGCAAGGTCAGTGAGGGGCACGGGGGATGCTGAGTGCTGCTCAGGATACTCAGAGCCCACAGGGGGGACACAAAGGGGGAATTGCTCCCCCCGAGCAGGTTTTTGTGCAATTTAGAGAGACCCTTCCCTGGGAAACAGCTCAGGTGGGTGCAAAGCAGCTGCCAGGAGGCTCTTGATCCCTACAGACAGTCCTGGGCTGAGCAGCTGGGTGAGGAGCAAAGGGAGCCTCACTTGGCAGAGGACGATGAACAAACCCCCAGCTCACAACTCGGGGTGGCTCCACTTCCTCCTGAGCAGGCAGCATTTGGGAGGGAGACACCCCAGCTCTTCCTCAGATTAGCTCTTGGCATTTCTGGAGAAGGGGAAGGTGCCAGCTTGAATTTGTGACATGAGACCTCAAGAACCTTTAGGAAATAAGTGGCTACATCTGGAACACCACTCATCATGTGAAGGAGGTGGGAGGACACACCTTTTTTTCTCCCAAATGCAGAGTGCTTTCCATCTGTTCTCCCTGCTCTTTCAGCTCGCTGCCGTTTCCTTTCTACTCGGCTGTGCCTCTTAAATAAACAAGGATATTGCAGCCTCTTTAAAGGAGGCTCCTTTCCTGCAGAAGGCTTTTGAGAAGAAGGACTCTCCATCATGACCCACTAAACAGCAGAGGAATGGGAGCTGAGCAGCGATTGTGTTGTGTTTAAAATCTGCTGGTAGGAACAAAAAATCAAACTGCGAGTCTGCCTCGCTCTGCAGGCTCTGGAAATGCCAGGTCTGGATCAATTCCTGGCAACTTTTGCTGCTTGTAAAGGTCCTCGAGCAGGAGAGAGGGAATGTGGCTGTCAAACAATTCAGTGCCTTTTGTCTGAACACGGCTGACCCAAGAGCCTGAGTTCCCCTTGTGTTCTCTCCCTCTTCTAAAAGGCTTCATCCAAAAATATCCCACACCAAAAGGCAGGAGAAGTTTCCATTTCCTCACTGAAAGCCTATTGCAGCTGGCTGGATTTTTCTTGCTCTGTGCAAAAGGATTTCTTCGTGCCCAATTAGGTTTTAATGCCTGATAAAACTCCTTCAAAAGTTAGAACTGCAAAGGGACTTTTAATGAGGTCAGGGAGTGATGGGAAAAGGGGGAAAGTAGGTTTAGATGGGATCTTGGGCAGGAATTGTTCCCTGGCAGGGTGGGCAGGCCCTGGCACAGGGTGCCCAGAGCAGCTGTGGCTGCCCCTGGATCCCTGGCAGTGCCCAAGGCCAGGCTGGACATTGGGGCTGGGAGCAGCCTGGGATAGGGGAAGATGTTTGAGGTCCCTTCCAGCCCAACCCATTCCATGATTCGATGATTTTATGATTCTGTGATATCTGGCTCCCTTATCCTTCTATTATTTGCCTCGGTACCAGATTTGCAGACTTCATCTCTCCCCTCTCCACCCTCTGAGCTCCCCTTTTAGCATCAGGGTCTTCAGGGTTTTTATCTCTCCCCACAGCTGCCACATTTGGAGGTAATCAACTGCCACTTCTTAATCAGGAGCACAGATTAATCTGAATAAACACAAAATCCAATATTAGAAAAGCTCATACAGCCCTGTTCTCTGGGGAACAGAAAAGGCCAGAGGTGCTGAGGGTCAGGATTGCTCCCTGTGGCAGGACAAGGGATATTCTCCAGCTCCTCACCTCAGACTTTCCCTGCTCCAGTCCCTCAGGAAAAGCACTGAAGGCACAGTACATGAAAAGGAGCAGCTCTCCATGCACTTGACACTGCTCTGCCTGCCAGGAGAGAACGTGCAGTGCTCAAAAACGCAGCGACTCTTTGTTCCTTGCACAGCTCCTGCCTGGCCTTTCTTTGGATCAGTGACAGCTCAGCCTTTGAAACCCAATTCCCAGCTCAGGAGAGCCCTGGAAAAGTGACAGGATGGACTTCAGTGTTGTACTGCTCAGTAAAGGCTGAGCTGTGAGGGGTGAGCACAGACAGGGCAGCTCCTTCAGGGGGCTGAGGGCCTCCAAGCAGGAAGAACTCTGGAATTAACCCTCCATGGAAGCACCACTCACCTGAATGATTGGTGGCTTCCAGGCTGTCTCTGGGTTTAGGTTTTCAGGGATGCTTCTCCTGGTGCTTCACGAGCCATCCTCTTGTTATAAATAAGGGACCAGATTATCGATTTAACAATTATCCATTTATTTTGTACTTCATTGTAGCTTTGTTATTTGAATGTAATTTTGTACTTTGTTGTAGCTTTGTAACCTAAATTTCTCTTGCTGTTAAAAAACCTTCCCCCCCCACTTAGTTGTAAAAAAACCAGCCTCTTATCAGGGTTTGCATTCCAATGCAGGAATTTACGACCTCCCTTCCTTACCCCTTTTGGAGGAAGCCTGCCTGAAGAGTAGCAGATAAAGAAAAAAGAAAGAAAAAAAAAAAAAGAAGAAAAGGGGCTGAATATGCAAACTAGGACCAAAAAGACCCTTGGGAGTAAAAAATCCTTAGAGAATAATAATTTAAAAACGAGCCAACAAACTTTTAAGAAAAATGAACCAGGTTGCTCTATCAGGAACTACTACCTGGGCAGCTTTTGGGTTCTTCAAGTAGTCACCCTAATGGGAAGGTCTGCTGGAGCCACTGCCCTGAGGACGGCGAATCAGCACCATCCCCTCCGTATCCACCTTCGTGCACAGCCCCGGCCCGTGAGGAACACTCGAGGGCCCGGCTCTATCACAGGGAGTGGCAGAGCCGAAGTTCCTCCTCCTCCAGGTCAAAGCTGGGGCAACGAAGCTGGGCAGAGCCCCCACCCGAGCTGATCACTTTTAATAAAGGCTTATAAAGGACCATCAGTCCTGCCCTTTTTTATTTCACTCTGGCTCAGGGATCCCTGTCAGGGCTCCTGCCCTCTGGCATGGCCTCAGGAGAAGCCCCAACTACCACAGCTGAGGAAGAGCTGCTCCCACAGTTCCCGGTCTCTTCACTGCAGCAGGAACAACACGACCACGTTACAGAGAAGAGATCCCTTGAAACTCAAATAACCCCACAGTTCTCTGCCTTGCCAAACTCCATAACATCAGCAGTGCCTAAGCCAGCAGGACAGCAGCTAAAAATACTCTGCTCCAGCTCATCCCAGGTTCCTGATGGAAGGGCAGAGCCCCTGACATGTGCTCCCTGCAAGTGTCACACCCTGGGGCACGGCTCTGCCATGGCCCCACAACTGCACACCCACGGCAGGGCCAAGGGCCTCAGCACAGAGTTCTCCCTTCCTCTGGCACAATTCACAGCTCAGCCCTGCTGAGGTTTCCTGGTGAGTCTCAGTGTCTGTGTTTTCAGTGCCAAACTGTTCTTCAGCCCCATCCAGTCCCTTTGCAGTCCCTGCAGTTCACAGGCTGTAAATTGGCAATTTCTGAACAAAATGTCAGTGATGGGAAACACAGACCTGGATAACTTTGTGTTTCCCAGGGCTATTTCCCAACCTAGAGCCTCTCCCCAAACCCTGCTGACACTTTTGGGGTGGTGTCACCCAAAGAGGGGCTGAGGAGGGACTTGGAAGAAGAGCAGCTGTGGTCATGCAGAGTTCAGGTTCCCTGCTGTCCTTCTGTGCTCAGTCCCATTTTCTGCAAGAATGAACAGAGAACCCAAACCCAAATGTATTTACTGTGCTTTCTTCTGCTGCATAAAGTGATGTTTTCATAGAATCCCAGAACTGTTTGGGTTGGAACAGACCTTAAACCTCACCCAGTGCCACCCCCTGGCACGGGCAGGGACACATTCCACCATCCCAGAGTGCTCCAACTTGGCCTTGGACATTTCCAGGGATCCAGGGGCAGCCACAGCTTCTCTATGCCAGGACCTCACCACCCTCACAGGGAAGAATTTCCTCCAATGTTTTACCTAAACTACTGATTTTCACTTTAAAGCCATTCCCCCTTGTCCTGTCACTACCTGCCCTAATAAAAAAATCCCTCTCCAGCTCTCTTGCAGCCCTTTTAGGTACTGAAAGGCCACAGGAAGATCATCCCAGAGACTTCTCTTCTTCCCTTACTTTCAGCCATGTGGGCTTTCCTCTCTTTTTTCACTATTTCTCTGTAGGGAGGGGTAGCCCTGGCCCAGCTGCCCCTGAGCTGGGTTTCTCTGCATTCACAGCACCCACTCAATCCTTACCAGCAGGCTACGTGTCCTGAGCAGTCAAATCCTCTTTATTCCAGACAATCTCACCCCAGGAAGGTCCTTAGCTCGGAGAGAACACATCCCAAACTCATCCAGAGCACATTTATGTCCCTAACCTCGGTGGAGCTCGGCCAGGCACGGCCGCTCTGCGGGGCTGCCCAGGCAGGCCCCACTCCCTGCTGGGGGGGAAGATGTTCCAGTTGCCTGGGAAACCATTCCTTGGCATCACTGAAATGTATTCCACACCTTTGCCTTCAGATCCACCATTAGCACCTTGTCTGGGGGAGAATCCTGAGGTGGGAGGAACCTGCAGGAACCAAAGTGCTGCTCTCACAGGGATAAATCCAACAGAAAGTTGCTCAGGGCCCAACAACAACCAGATCTGCCCCAAAAGAGTAAAGATCAGTCAGAGCATTTGAGCACCTCATCCCTCAGCTGAGGACACGAGGCTTAAATCCATTAGGATATTACCAGCAGGTGGAAGAATTGGCTGAGTAGAGATGAAGGAGCTGCAATCAAAGGAGATGAGGTTATTCAAGGACTCAGAGCATTTATTTAGATTAAATATTTGCAAACTGGGATATTTTTTGGTCTACTTGACAAAAGAACACATTCAATACTTACAGTAGGAGCAGCAGGTAGGACCCTAAAAACCATCTCGTTCAAACCCCCTGCCATGAAAATATGGTTGGGGCATCAGACTGATTTTAGAGGACAAAAACACATAAAGAAAAGCAGGATATTGCTCCAAATGTCCTACTCCTGGCAGCAGTTTAGACAAGGAAAGCAGCATCATTTCACTGCTTGCTTACCTTCAATCAAAAAACAACACTGGGCTTTAATTCCTCCTGTGGGTGTAGTCAGCTCTTAAGTTGAAATCCAGGCTTTAATATCTTCTCCTCATAATTTAGGTCATGGGCAGGGAATGCAGGGAAACAGAGAGAAAATTCAGGCTTTGCAACAGCTGCTCAAAAACTGCAGCTTGTGCTCGAGGCTCCCGGGGCACTGACCACAGCCTCTCCTCTGCTCAGAAAGCCAAAAAATGTTAATAAGGAATGAAATGAAATGAATCCCATCACAGGTGGATGTGCCATGGATTTCAGTTTGGGAGAACACAGGATCTTCTGTGTCCTGTTACCAGCCAGCCTCTTTGTATTGGAAAGGGAGGGAAAAGGGGAAGGAAAGGGAAGGAAAAGGAAAGAGGGAAGGAAAAAGGAAAGAGGGAAAGAAAAAGGAAAGAGGGAAGGAAAAAGGAAAGAGGGAAGGAAAAAGGGAAAGAAAAAGGAAAAAAAGAAAGAGGGAAGTTCAGGGAAGTGAAGTTCAGGGAAGGGAAGGAAAGTCCAGGGAAGGGAAGGGAAGGGAAAGGAAGGGAAGTTCAGGGAAGGGAAGTTCAGGGAAGGGAAGGAAAATTCAGGGAAGGGAAGGAAAATTCAGGGAAGGGAAGGGAAAGGAAGGGAAGTTCAGGGAAGTTCAGGGAAGGAAAATTCAGGGAAGGGAAGGGAAGTTCAGGGAAGGGAAGTTCAGGGAAGGGAAGGGAAGTTCAGGGAAGGGAAGTTCAGGGAAGTTCAGGGAAGGGAAGTTCAGGGAAGGGAAGGGAAGGGAAGGGAAGGGAAATTCCCTTTTGCCCATTTTCTCCTGGCTCAGCAGTGAATCCCAGGCAGGTTATGCCAGTCTGACACGACTCAGCAGAGGCTGATGGAGCTGCTGCCCATGTGCTCAGCAGCAAACCAAAGGAACCTCTTCCAGGGGCTGGGATGGCAATTCCAGCATCCCTGTTCCCACAGCCTCTTGGCTGTCAAATTGGCACTTGGAGGGACAGTGCCCTGCAAGGGGGAATTCTGTCCTGCAGGGACCAAACCCACTGCCAGGGCTGGAGCTGCATTCCTGCAGGGAGGGAATCCATGCCCAGCAGCAGCCTGGATATCCAACCTGCTCTGGGGGCTCATTAAAATGACCCCAAATAAACAAAATAAACCCAAATACAGCTCTGAGATATTATCACAGTGCAGCAATGCCAGGGATGACATCCTTTTTTTCCATCTGCTTAGGCACTCCAAGCAAACCAAAGCAACTGCACCAAATCTGGTCCCACAGCAAAAATCACTGCACCTGAACAGTCCCAGCAGAGCCCCCAAATTCACTTTTCCCTTCCTTTATTCCCTCTTGAAAGCAAAAGCTGCAACACCCTGTGGGAGCAACCAGCAGAGAGGATCTAGAAAGCTCCAGGAGAAGAGTTTTTCAATACAGAGGAGAAAATTACTGTTTCCTCAGGAGTACCAAATCCCATGTCAGGGACAAAAAAAAAAATAAAAAATAAAATAGATCTGGACAGCAATTCTCTCGTTTCACCAGGAAATGTTTTGTGCTGAAGCTGAGCAAGTAAACAGAATGACAAGTACCCAGATAAAAGACTTTTCCATTCTGGACCAGCCAAAGGTGTTTTGTTGTTGGCTTTGTTTTTGTAACTACATTTTTTTCTGCAAATAAATGTCCCTACATGTTTTTTTAGGGAGAGCAGTGCACTGGAACATCATGAAATAGTGGAGAAGTGCCCATCTCCAGGCAGCCAGGGTTAGCAGGTCAAAGACAGCAGGACTTTCCAGGAAGAGCTCTGGATAAAAACCCTAAAAAATCCCACAGGTTTCCTTTACATCACATCAACTGCTCCCCTCTCCTGTTCTGCTGCACAGAAAGCAGAAAAATGCCTGGACTGAAACAACCCTGGAAATAAAAGGGTGATTCTGCTGCCTTGGGGGACACTGCTGGAAAACTCTGCGTGTTCTTTTGTCTGCCTTTGCCCCTGGAAAAATTCATCAGCACTTCAGGCTTTAGGGTTTTCTGGAATTCTTTTATTCTGTGTTGAGTGGAAAACACGAATCAATATTTATGGTGCACCTTCCAGTCCTATGTCTTGCCCCAAAAAAGGATTTAAATTTGGTAGCCACTGAGACCATGTTACAGGTCATGGAACAGATTTCCCTTTGAGGAATCCCTGAGCTTCAGGAATCTTTGGAAAAGCCTGGACAATATCCAGTGCCTCAATTATTTGAGATTATCTATTCAAACAGGGTGTCTGTATCAGGGAACCCTTGGTTATTTGCTTCCAAGCCTGGGTGATTTATCCTGCACTCCAGGATTTATTTTGCAATGGTTCACATCACTTAGCAGGGCCCACATTTATTTTCATAATTAGGATCATTGCAATGTTTTGATTTGGTTGGTGACATTTGCATCTCATTACACAGAACTTCTCTGAGCCAGTACAAGAGTGTTTCATCCAGCCCTGTCCTGGAGGAGCAGAGAACTGGAAAAACACTCCCACAAAGGCTTCAGCTCCTCAGTTTTTATAATCAGATGTCCTCAGACAAGCAATTCCATCTAATTCCTACAACAGGCCCCACAAAGAGCTCCATTTGTCTGCAGCAAGCAGGTCCTGACCATTGCCATCCATCCCTATCCATCCCTAATGCATTCCCCTGCCCACAGAAATGGGGATGGACGGGGTTTGAGTCTGAGGCTGCAGCTGGAGAAGTGTGAATTAAAGGAATTACCTTGGAAAGAAGAGGTTTTCAGTCTTCTTTTCTCGTGGAGCAGAGAGCAGGCAGTGACAGGAGCTGTGCCAGGCTGGGGCTCAGGACTCTCAAGGTGATGTTTAGTTGGATGCAGGTTCAATTATGATGGAAAATTTCAGCATTTCAGCAACTGGACTGTCAAATAATTTAAGAGAAATCATTACAAGGGCAAAGTCAGTTAGAAAAAGCACTGACACAGAAAAACGTCCCCAGGTGAGGCTTTTGCCCCCAGTGTGGGTAAAGCTTGTGGCAGCAACATCCTTTAAAATATGGTTCTGGGATTTGCAGCAACTTGATTTCCATTTCTTCAGGCAGTTTGTCATTATCAGCAGCCCGAGCATGAGACTAAATGCACTAATTCCAACAAGCAAGAAAGCAAAAAATGGTGCAAAATACTGTCCATAAATTTCAGAATAAAGTAATGTTAATCCAGGAATTATTAATTATTCCAGGAAGTGCTGGAAAATGAAGGCATTTCACACAGGGACTGGATGGAAATAAATACCCCACCACGTGACCTGACTGACAGCAATAAAGTCCTCACAAATTTTAACTGCCTTGCCAAATATCTGCTTGCAAAATATTTGCAAGGAGTCAATTCTGCAAAAATCTGTGGATGTACAAAGTCTGTGGCTGCTCCCAGACACTGAAATGACCCTTCCAGAAAGCTTCCATGGGCTGGGATCTACTGCCAGCTCCTTGCTGTTGGAACAGGAATTTGTCTGGAAGTGCTGAAGGGTCTTTATTCCACCCCAAAACAGAGGAGAAGAGAGGGAAGAGGCAGGCAGAGGCTGCAAGGCAGCATTCCCACCCTCCCAGAGCTGCAGCTGGAGGGGAGGAGAGCACTGAGGGCAGAAATGATGGATGAAATAATTGTGGGAGGCAAAGCTAAACCTGCTTTGTGCTGCAGCAAACCCCAGTGAGGGCCAACAAGGAATGGTGTCCCTGGCTGGGTGCAGGTTTTTGGGGACACCCCAGGCCATCCCTGAGGAAACCTGTCAGGAGTCCCCAGGCAGGGGCCCTGCATGGGCATGGATGGTGGTGGTGATGGTGATGATTGTGCTGGGATGTGTTTAACACCACACAAGTGCAGATAATGCTCCTTTTGCTGGCAGATTTCCCCAGGGGTCACAGTCTGTGGGACAGGAGCCCCTTCCTGAGGGACATTTCTCACCAGCAGTGAGGGGAATGCCAGGGGATGCTGTCAGGGAAGGCAGGACAGGTACTAAATCTCACTGAAGACATAAATCTTCTTCATCCAGAGAACAAGAAAAAGCCCAGTCAGTCAAAGCTGCGCCGTGGGTTGTTTTTATAAATGGATTTCTGCTTTGGCTTCCTCTCCTGACATTCCTGGGATGGCCCCCCCACCTCTCCTGCCCTCCCTGGAACAATGACAGCCCCTCCAGGACAACTCACCTGCTGCTGCTGAAGCTTTACAGCTCTCCACTGGTATTTTTCCCAACTGGAAAATGCTTTCTCTATTTTTTTCCGAAGTAGAAAACCACTAGGAACGGGTCTGGGATGGAAAATCCTGCAATTACAGACTCACAGAATGGTTTGGGTTTGAAGGGACCCTAAAGCTCATCTCAATCGAGCCCCTGCCATGGGCAGGGACACCTTCCACTGTCCCAGGTTGCTCCAAGCCCCCTCCAACCTGGCCGTAGACACTTAAAATTCTGATTTTATCTCTTTTTCATTCTGCTTTCCCTCTGCAATGAGCTGCAGGCCTTTGGACCAGCTCTGTTCCAAAGCCCTGTGGAGGTGGCACCTGGGGACATGGGGCAGTGGTGGCCTTGGCAGTGCTGGGGAAGGGTTGGACTCAATAATTTTAGAAACTTTTCCAACTTTAACTATTCTGTGATTTTTTGGATGCCACTCTGGGCCCACTGAAGCTCTTTTAATGCCTCCCATTAGTTTCAGGGTGGTGAAGAGTGAGGATTTGAGGTGACATCATTGAGGTAAGGAAATGTAATCATTAAAATGCCCTTTCCCTGCCTCTGCCAGAGCTCTTCCAGCCAGTGCTTTTCAGAAGAAAAGTGATAAAATTGGGTTTTTGCAGTACCAGAGCAGGTCCTGCCAGGAGCAGCATCTCTCAGGGCTGTGACAGTGAAAACAGTGAAAACAACAGCAAAAGTAAAATGAAAATAGTTCCTAAGTACTTCAGGATTTGGTTTAGGGTGTTAAGGGTTGGACTCAATCTCTGAGGGCTTTTCCAGCCTTAAAAGTTCTAAGATTCTGCCTGGGAGAGCAAAACTGGTATGAAAAACTTGGATTTCCAGGGGTTTAAAGCACTGGCACCAACACTGTGTATCCAACTGCTTATTTTGATTTACAGAGAGAAATCTTGCCCCTCCTGGCTGGGGGTTGAGTGAGAAACTCACTTCAGGGCTGCAGCTTCAAACAGGACAAGGGCAGAGCTGCCAGGAAAGAAGATTTGAAGTTCTGAGGGCAATTTTTGTCTCTGAGCAGAGCCAGGTGTGAGGCCTGAGGTGGCTGCCTAAAAACAGAGGCTGGACAAAAATAAGAGAATAAAAGGAGGTGTTTATTTAAGGGCCTTCAAAGGTACACCCTGGGCAGTGCAAAGGCTCCATCTGAGATGGATGCTGGGTCATGGGTCCTTCACTCCTTTATAAATTTGGTTCATTTGCATATCAGGGTTAATTCTCCAATTAAAGCTTCAGTTAATTATGTGATCACCCCCAGTTTGCCCCCTCCTCTACAAAGGCTTTTAGTTTACACATTTTGGGACAATCAGACCTGGAGAGGGTTTGTTATGTGTGAGCAGCAGGAGAGAACAGCAGCTGACAGGCACAGGGAACTCCAGAGTTACACACCAGGCACTGCAGGGTTTGGAAAATATAAAAATTAAAACCCAAGGCATCAGGTGCTGCCCAGCAGGTCCCTGATTCCTGGAGCAAGCAGAGCAGGGAGCCCACGAGACACAGACAAATGTGAAGCTCAGCACAGGAACAACATCAAACTGATGAAATGGAAGCAAAATGAAGCAAACAGAACTAAAATAAACCTCAAAGCCACTCTCTGGGTGATTCCAAACTGCTGGGCTGCAGCTCATCCCTCAGGATGGGACATTTAGGATGGGAGGACTGCAGGATATTGGTTATAGATATAGGTATAGATGTGGGTATAGATATTTTTCTGAGGAAATAATTTAAAATTTTGGCCTAAATAATGAATTTTTTCTAATTGAGCTAAACCAGTGTGGCCTTGTTTTCAGGACTAATTATTATATGTGATAAACAACTCCTATCTGAACCCTTCCTAATAAATTAATAACTACCCTTGGAAAAAAAAAAAAAAGGATTGTTTTCATGCAGCTTGAGAAAGGCATTTTTATTGCTTATGGGTTTTTAAAGGGCTTTAGATCTTTTAAATTTACTCCCCATGTTCCAGGAGCAAAGAGCCCTGTCAGGTTTGATGCTGCCCTGTAGGAGAAGGCCACAGAGAGAAATTTTCCCTTTTTTTTTCTGTGCAATTTAAGAGCCAGTTTGAAGATTCCAAAGTGCTCTGGCACTTTTAACCAACCAAGGCCCAGGATATTTAGGGCAAAATTGAAATAGAGCTGCAGTTCCTGAAAAGCACAGAGCATTGCACACTCTAAAAAGAAGATGCTGAAAAGAAAAAGCACAAAGGCAAAAAATATGAAAAGCAGCAGCTCTCCCAGAGCTGGGAAATTGTAAATTCAGATAAATTATGAGGAATCTGATAGCTGGAGGATGAACCCATCCATTAAAACCACGGAGAGGGAACAAGTGATCACAGGGAAATAAAAAAGGTGGGGATTATCAGCAGTCTCCTCTCTCATTTCTGTACATTGGTTGTTTTTCTGGTGTTTAGCAGCAGTTCTACATTTTCAAAATGAGCTGAGGATCAGCAACACCCACCTGCAACAACGGGGCTGCAGCAGCTCCAGCCACACTGGGGATGCTCCCCAAACTGCAGCTGCAGGAAATGAAAGCAACAATGTGATTTTGGTAAAGAAAAAAATCCCCCAAACCCCACTGATGGAAAAAAAAAACCAAAAACACTTCACTTATCTTGTGTTTGATGCTCCCCAAACTGCAGCTGTATTAAATGAAAGCNAAATAAAACGTTTCACTCATCTTCTGTTTGATGCTCCCCAAAATTGTAGCTGCAATAAATGAAAGCAATAATGTGATTTTTGTAAAAAAAAAAACAAAAAACTGCAAATACAACATTCCACCCATCTTCTCTTTGATGCTCCCCAAATTGTAGCTGCAGTAAAAGAAAACAACAATGGATATTTATCAAAAAAAAAAAAAAAAAAACAACAAAAATCTATTACTGCAAATACAACACTTCACTCATCTTCTGTTTGATGCTCCCCAAATTATAGTTGTAGTAAATGAAAGCAAAAACATGATTTTTGTAAAAAAAACCCCAAACTCCCAAACTTATTGATGCCAACACAACATTTCCCTCCTCTTGTTCCCTTTTTTAGCTCCCTGTAAATCGCTGCTGGCTGAGGAAATCCACGCTGGCCATGGCTGAATGAAGGGCCTGTTCTATCCATGGAAAACAGAAATGTAGGGGCTAAAAATCCTTTAAATTCCTTGGGAAGCACGTGGGTGTTGGGGAGGATGAAATAGGGAAACCTTTTAAATATGATTGCTTGGAAAAAGACTCTGAAAATATAAAACCTGTAAGTGAAATAGAAATGAAAGCTGGCTCTGAGATATGAGATAACGATCTGTGAGTTACTGTACAGCCAAAACCAATGGGCTGGCCAGCTGAAGGAGAATCCCTCTGCATTGAACAATGGCTTTAGCAAAGAAGAGGATGCTTCAGCAAACAGAAAGGTCCGAGGGTCAGAGAGACCCTGCCAGTGTGGCAGGGAAGAAAAAAGTAGTTTTAGGAAGTAGTTTTTAGGAGTTAAAATGTAACACAGTGTGGTAATGTAGTAGTTGTGATGGGTTGTGTGTAAATTCTATAAGGATTTCTGTCTTCTACTGATTGGATGTTGTACCATTGCCATATTCAGTATAAGAAGGGATAGAATATCATGGAACCACAGTTTAGCTCTCTCTCTATCCCTCTCTCTCCAGCTCTCAGTCCCTCTCTCTCACTCTCTGGGGATGCTCTGAGCTGTGGCAGCTCCAGCAGAGCTCCTGCACCCACAGCCCTTACAAACAAACCCCATTTCAGGGGCTGCCTTGGGCTGCAGAGATCACCTGAACCACCCCTCCCATGCACTTCTATTTCCAACAATGGGGAGAACCAGGGGAGAGGATCCCAGAGCTGGTTTATGTCCCTGCCCCTGGTGGGAGGACTGGAAATGGGGGATTGCTCCCCCAGAGAGGCAGCAGGAGGAGCCAGGGCAGCCCTGTGGGGTCTGGGACAAGCAGGGAAGGTTTTCCTGGGCCGTTACCCCTGTGTCACCTCGCTCCAGGGGGTCTGAGGACATCCCAGCAGGGCATGGGGAGGTTTTGTTTCCTCCAGAACGGGGCTCCCAAAGGCCAGCAGAGCCCGTCCCACAATCTGGGGGCTGTGGAAGGTCAGGGGAACTCAGCTGGGGCCAAAATCCACCAAAACTGAGGTGAGACCACTGTGGGTTCAAGGAAGGGAGCACAAAAAGTGCCCCTGGAAGATCCAAGTGCAGCTTTCTGGAGAGAGGAGTCAGAGTTTGGATATCTCCTCCATGCTCAGTTATTGGGTTGTTTTACTGACCTCTTTACAATCCCAACACAGGCCTTGAAATTATTTTTCCATTGCCTCTGGAAGGGCCTTTGAGGAGAAAACCTAAAATTCTTTAAAATGAAATTTTATCTGTTTGCCCTTCAGTAAAGACTGATGGAAACTCTGATTTCAGATTCTATGAGCTAAAAATATGCTGCTGAAAGTACCTTTTAGGATAAAGACTAGATTGTTTTAAATGAATTTTTTTTTAAATAAAAATTTGTCTCATCAGCCCTTCAGTAACCACTGATGGAAACACTGGATTCAGATGATACAATCAAAAAATGTGCTATTGGAAGGACCTTTTAGGATAAAACCTAAATTTTTTTAAACAAAACATTATCTTTGTTCATCCTTCCGTAACCACCAATGGAAACTCTGGTTGCAGCCCTTCCATTCAGGTGGGGTTTTACACTCATGTGAATAAGAATATATAAATACACTGGCATATAAAGATATCATCTACTACATCCACTATCTCAGCCCCATCAGCCTGGTATTGCAGCACCCAAAATGCTCCCTCCTGCACCTGATCTCACTCCAGGAAATTCCAGTTACTTCTGCAAATACTCCCAAGTTCTCTTGGCAGATACAACAGCAGAAGCAGCTCTGCTGGTGTTATCCATGGCTAATGTTTATAAAGACAAAACCCAGCATCATCAATGAAGAATTTGGGTGGTGAGGGGGTGGAAAGAATCATTTTCAAAGCGTATTTACATTCAGAATTAAAAATTCCAGCCATTCTATGCTCGAGCTGGGTTTTTTTTTCCCCTCCCTGTGCATCTGGAGAATTAAGAAGTGTTCTTACAAGCAGTGGGGATAAAAACACATCTAGTGCAGCTGCTGAAAGGCAGAGTATCAGTGAACTGAGAAGTGATTATGTTGTACCCCTGGGCAATGAGGCTGTCATCAAATTCCCAAACAAGATGTGAGAATCTAGGACAGTTCTGTGGTTGGGTCACAACGTTTGCTTGGCAGTTCCCCTCCTTATTTTCCGGTTAGGAACGAAATCCCAACATTTCTAGGATCAAATCCTCCCCTGGCAGGGAAAAGAGGCACAAAAAGCTGATTTGGGGAGGGGAGGCTGTGACAGCAGGATGGGTCAGGCACAGGGCAAACCCAGCCAGAAATGAAGAAATGAAATGGGGGAAAATAAGAAATTGTGGCTTTTGCTGCAACCCAGACCTCAGCTAATGACTGAGAAAGGCATTTTTATTGTTTATGGGTTTTAAAGTGCTTTAGATTTTCTTTGAAATTTACTCCCCATGTTCCAGGAGCAAAGAGCCCTGTCAGGTTTGATGCTGCCCTGTAGGAGAAGGCCACAGAGAGAGCTTTTCCCATTTTTTTCTGTGCAACCAGCTGCAGTTATTACTTGTTATGAAACAGCTGAAATTATTCCTTGCCATAAAACATCAGAAGTTTTGGCTCTGCTGCCCACCCAGACCCCATGGATCCAGGTACTGATCCATAAAGTGCATTTTGGATGCACAGGGAGGTTCCTCCAGAAGGAAATTTTAAGCACTTGTTGCTGAACCATCCCCTGGAGAAGCCCATTCTGCTCCTTCCCTGCTCTTCCCTATTTTTACTTTATATATATTTAAAAAACAAGTAAGTAAGTAAGTAAGTAAATAAATAAATGCTTTTAAAAGCCAAACAAAGGAACCAAATAAAATAAAACTACTTGCAAAGGCCTTGATCTGATTTTACTGGCCAAGACAAAATTCTGAGGTCACCTCTGCAACTGGGACTTGTTTTTCTGCCCAGCACAGAGCAGAGCTGCCTGTAGCTCTCCAGCAGGGACAGAATTTCATATTTACAGGCTTTACAGGTTCCAAGAGGAGTGAAATGGCACTAAACCCACAGAAACCAGCTCTATTAATAATTAAATTGTCTCCCTGATGTGCTCCAGAAGGACGGGTGCCACCAAGTGCCACAGCCACTGCCAAGTGCAATAAAATGGGTTTATGCAACATTTTGAGGCAGCCTCCCCCTCCCAAACCTCTCCTGTGCACAGGGAACGTCCAAAGTCAGCAGGAATGGAGCTGAGCCTATGGCAGAGGGTCATTTCCAAAGGTAATTGGTGCCTTTTTAACCCAGAACTGTCAAAGAGTGTTGAGAATAAAGGAGGCTGACAAGGCTGAGAGGAGCGGGCAGACTGATCTGGTGCTGCGTTGGCGTTGCACTTTTGGCAGCTCTGCATCAAACAAACATTTCCCTAAGGAAAGGAAAAGGGTTGAATGCTTAGAAGGAGCCCCAAAATATTCCCCCCCCAAAGTTTTGCCCTGAATGGTTGAATGCCATTTCTCTCAGCAGTGCCTGATAAGAGGGATGTGTTGGGAAGTGAGGTCACCGAGGATGACAAAACCAAACCCACTGAAATCTGCCCTCCCTGGGTGCTCCAACCCCTCTGTGCTGCAGAGGGGCAGGTGGAGAGCTCTGCAGGGACATTCAAGGGCTGCTGGGACTCCAAGCCTTGGTTCAGTTGGAAAGGGACAGGAAAAGTCCTGGGAAGCCACAAGAGATCCATGGAGGGCAAGGATGTGAAGCTGTAGAGAATGGAGGCATCATCTTTAATTACCCACCCAGTAACTCAGTCCTCAGGTTAGGGGTGGGATGTTCTCCTTCCCTGGGTGCTCCTGCCCAAATCCAGGGATTTTGGAGGAGTGTGGGATGAATTAGGGAGAGCACTTGCTTTTCAAAGGGCTGAAAGTCCCACAGCTTTAATTGTGGCCCTTTCTCTAAATCCTTCCCACTTGGGAACGAGACAACGAAGGTTTAAAACTCCCTTGTAGGGTTTTTAAATAAACTCAACCCAAACCTGCATTAAAACACAGCTGCTGGAATTATGAAATACTTGATTCAGGAGGCCAAGCTCTTCCCATGCACATCCAGCAGGATTTTGCTGCTTCCAGCTCGTTTCAGGGAGGTTTGAGGAGCGGGGTTATGTAGGGCACAGAACAGGATGAGGTGAAAGGGAGCAGGATGAAGCTGGAAGATCACTGAGGTGCTTCCCAGAGGACTGACATGGCACTATTTATACACATTTAGATTTTTTTGGCAATATAGAAGACATGCACAGCTCTGCCATGATCAGAATCCAAACACCTCTGTTTCTTTTTTTGGGCTGGTTTAGATAAAGCAAAACCCACCAAAGCCAGCAAGTCCCAGGGACCTGGAGTACACAATGCAAGGCTCAGCTGCCAATACCAATTCCAGGGCACCTTTAAAAGTCCAGCTCCCATTTCCCTTTTAGATGTGACACTGAGCAGAAAGAAGAAATTAAACTGCTGGTTTTTAGGGGAATATTGTGTGGAAAACACTGACCTCAACTACATTCACATTTCACTTCCCCATCCAGAATATCCCAGTATCCCACCCAGCCCTGCCCTCTGGCACTGGGAAGCCATTCCCTGTGTCCTGTCCCTCCATCCCTTGTCCCCAGTCCCTCTGCAGCTCTCCTGGAGCCTCTTTAGGTCCTGGAAGGGACTCTGAGCCCTCCCTGGAGCCTTCTCCTCTCCAGCTGAGCACCCCCAGCTCTCCCAGAGCAGCTCCAGCCCTGTTCTTGCCATCAATCCAAGCACAACTTCCCATTTTCCAGGTCTGAAAGAGATCAGGCCTAACCCAAGACAAGATTTCTGCTCCTGACCTTACACAAACACCACATCCCAGAAAACCTCACACCAGAGAAAAGGAATTTCCTTTTCCAAAGTCCCTTCTCTGGCACCGAGTCCAGACCAAGCACTGATTTCTGTCCAGGTCCTTCTGATGGGAGGTTCAGAGCAGCTCTGTATCTCCCCAAGGTTTTTTGTGTTTGGACATATATTTATATTCCCAACACTCCTCATGGAAGGATAATCCAACACAAAAGCAAGATGTAACTTCCCACAGATCCCTGCCCAGCTCCACAGGGACCACAAAGTCAGGAAAGACACAAACTTCTTTAAAAATCCCATTATTTCAATTTTTTTTTCTTCTATTCTTTCCCTCTCTCTGAGGAGTAACTCAGCAATAATGGGCTGCTTGGAAAAAGCAGCAACAAACCTATTTACCAACTGTACACAGTAATAAACTCATGGAAGGAAGTTTATAGCCAGTAAACTGAGTATTATTGACAACCAGATCTCAATAAAATGTCAAAAAATATCTCAGGACAGGCCTCCTATAACACCAGTAAGTAATAAGGGCCTCATCTTTAGAAAGAAGGTATTTTACTTTTAAAATTTTTTAATTTATGGTTGATTTCTTTGGATGTTTTTCTTGGTGAGCTGTTGAGCTCATGCAATTAAATGCAGGCAAACAAATGGCATTTCCAGAGAAACAATAATTACAGCTTAACCAAACTTCCTGCTCTCTGCAGGAACTTCTCCTCTTGCTGCAAGAACACACCCCCCAAACCAGTGTTCATCCTGTTAAATGGGATGTTAATAATGGTTTGAGCTGCATAATTCCTGCTGAGCTCAGAAATGTTTTGCCCAGCCTGGAGCTGCTGGGGTGGTTTTACCTCTCTGACCATTCTGGGTCGGGGGGGTCCCTGTGATCCCACCCAGAACCTGTCACACTGCTCTGGAACCTGGGCCCCTCTTCATTCCCACTGCTCACTTCATATCCTGCCAAGGAATTCTTTCTGCAGTCCAGGAAGGTTCTGTAGTTGATTTTCTGGGTTTTCCATGGGCAGTGCAGGGATCTGGCATCGCTCAGGAATTACAGAGAAAGAAAACTCATTTGAAATTGGGATTGCAGCACTGAGGAAATGCAAGCACAGTCACAGGAGAATGAAATAAAATTGGGAAGAGCAGCCAGCAACTGGAAAACACACCCAAAATGCCTTGATAGGAACCAGAGTCACATTTGGGTTGGGGTTTGCTTTCTCCTTGTAAGGACTCCCTCAAATGTTGATGACAAATATCTTCTGCTTAATCTCTCTCCTCTCTTTTCTATTTCTTTCTTCTCTCTTCCTCACATTTACTGTTAAATAAAACCAGAATGATTGATTCCACACATGGTCTCCTGTGCACCTTGATTTGGGCAGAGAAATCTCTCAGTTTTGGCACCTTAACAGCATCCCAAGGGGGTCAGGATGTGTCCCCAGCACTGCAGCCCACAGCCACCTTCCTGAGCTGGGAAATGAGTTATTTAATTCAGCCACTTCCCACTGAAGTGCTGGAATACAATGCCCCACACGCTGGAAATGAAAAATAAAAGTGTCATTCAATAGAGAAACACAATTTACAGTAATTATTCATGTCTGCAGAATACACATGAGAAAAACCCAAGGGAAATTAAAAATCCTATAAATAGCCTCACTGGAGAACAGCTGGGGAGACCCCTTACACTAACCACGTGTTTGTACTGATCCCCACATTTCTGCAGCCCCAAGAAGAGGGCAATGAAGGCCTGAACTTCAGTTTAGAGCCATGGGAAGTACAAAAGGAGAAGGAGAGGACACTGAAATGTCAGCACAGCTGCACCTCACACTTCCCACTACTGCTAAAAACAGGACAGGGGAAAGCCCTGAATTCCAGTGCTCACCATCACTCAGTCTGTTCTCCATGGGGGCATCTCTAGACATGCTCTAATTTATGGATTTATCCCAGGGCAAGGTGTGGATGCACAGTGGAAAAGCCTTTCCTGGAGGCAGCCACAGCCTGGTCTCCCACCACATCAAACTTCTGGCATTGGATGGTCCCCAAAAGAGCCACAAGAACTGACAGGGAAGACATTTAACATGAAGCAAGAAGGTGGGGACCTCAACCAGTCAGTGAGAGATATATGACATTGAAAATGTGGGTTTGATTTGTGTGCATGAATACACAGCTGTACCTGCACTCACATGAATCTCTCTTCATATATCATAAATAAATACATTTCCACTGCAAAATTGTCATCCTTTTCCTCTGTAAAGTCACACAGAACTACAGCCAAGGTAAAGAAAAATGCCTATGTTAAGACAAAACTGAATTTAAAAACATTTTTACCCTCAGAATTTGTGGTACCATGAGGACATCTCAGTAATCATAAATGTCAATTACAGGAACCAGCTTAAGGAGTGACCTTTCTGTTGAGCTTCCCAGTGAAAATAAACGTGATTAAAAAGCAAACAACCCCTGCCCAACAAATCTTGGGTGGTTTTGTGTGGGACTCATCTGTGCACCTGTAAAATCCCTCCTCATTCCCATGCTGAAACTCAGGGAAATGGAATTACAAACTTCTCCTTTTTATCCTGGCACTGTGAGGAAACTTTCACTGAGTGAATTCAAGCTGCTCTTCAAGAAGTGACAATTAAAATTCCAGTTTTTCCCCCTGCCCAGTAGCTTGACACCTCTGAATTGCTTCTTTGAGGGAAATTTGTGTCACAAAGCCCTGTGAGCTGCTCTCAAGTCTGAGCAGAGGGGCAGCACCTGGGGGAGGTTAATCCCTGACTTGTCCCCAATGGTGAAAACCAAACCTGGCCCCTCTGGATCCTGCCCATTCCCTGCCCAAGGGCTGCCATGGAAGAGAGGCTGGGTCACCTCTGCAAGCAGAAATACTGATTTGAATGAAGTCTGGGAGGGGCCTTTGGGCGTGGAGGCACCAGGGGGATAAATAAACCAGGTAATCCCAATCTCCCCTTCTCCACACGCTGCTCAGGGCATGGGGTGGGGAAGGCAAAAGACTCCTTGGAGCCATTTAGGGAAGAATTCCCACAGAAATGGGGGAGATGGAAGATCCAGGAGCTCCCACCACTGGTTAAATCAAATCAGCTCCTTGTTCTGTGTTGTTTCCCAACGAGCTCTTCTGCATGAGCTCAGCTGTGTCACAAACAACGTGACAAGGAATTCCCAGGCACTGGGATGCTCTGACTCCCAAAGGAGGGCAAAGGAAGAGGGCAAACCATGGGAAATAACAGCTTTCCCAGGATTGTCCTCTGCCTGTAAGGATTCAGCTGCTGGCTTTGCTGGAGGGTGTTTTTAGCAGCTTTGAGGAGGGCACCGGTTCATTCTGCCTGGGTTCTACCCGAGTCACAGCCCAGGAGCTGTCAAATTGTAAAAGTGGGGACAATTCGGGTCTGAGAGCCTGATTTTCAATCCCCAGGTTTGGCTCATGCATTTGTAAAACACACACAGAGATGGGATTTGGAGTTTGTACTGTGAGAGTGATGTGGAAGTGCAGCTCTTGTTTGAGGAGTCTCTCAGGGCTGAATTATAACACTTGCATGAGCACAGGAATTTGCTAAGGACGTGTGAAAACAAACACATTATCAGAAATACAATTTACAGGCATCCACTGAAAGGTCGATGGGAAAGCTCTTCCCATCCTTTAGGAAGCAAATGGAACAGAAAAGAGGAAAACTCCCCAGCAGCCCAGCACGAGCTCCCTGGCAGCAGCAAGAGCAGCCTCTAAAGCAATTCTCAGTTAAATAAAAGACTTACGGAATTAAAGTTGTAATACATTATTAATTGACTATGGATATCTGATTGAATGCAGCCAAGAAGCCTTCCCTGCCTGCTCCTCTTGAGCAGAGATTATATTAACAAAACAAAGAGGAACTTGCAGGATGAGATCCAACAGTAAATTCTGAGGCACTCTGGGAGCTGATTTTATGGCAAGGAAAAGTGTGTTTGTTTGATCCAAAGTGACACCATGGTTTAAGGCAGAAATAGGAGAATATATAATTGACCACCAGAGTCACTTTTTATGAGAAGGGCAATTTTTCTGCCTTTGTAACAGCACTGTTGTTTTACTGCTGTGTAAAGTCACTTCTGCTTGGAACTTGCATCGTGTAGTGGGTACCTGAGGTGGAAAATACGACACAAAACTCATCTGTTTTCTGATCTGCTTTCACTTAGAGATACCCAAGCCATCATCACAGGCATGGACAGCACACAGGGATGGGTGTTCTTAGTGCTGATGTGTGTTTTAGCTCCAACCTGCAGGGACAACCACAACAGCACAATAAAAGATTTCAGTTTTCTCATGAGTTCCCCACCAAACTGTCCTGAAAAAAAGGAAGTGTATATGCAGCCCTCTGCAGAATGCAGCAGTTCCCAAAATTCTGCAGTAAAAAAATACCCAGGGAATGTATTCCATTTTCTTAGACAAGGTTTTAAAATAATAGTTTATTTTTTTGAGTCAGTGGTATATTTAAAAACAATCTACTGTAAGAGTAAAAAGATTGTAGGTAATAAAAAAACCAAAAGTGTGATGACAATAAAAAAACACAAGAGTATAAAGTTAGTTTCCTTCCTCCCTCCCAAAACCCCATCCCATCAGTCTGATATTTCTCAGAGCTTAATATCTGGGAAAAAAATGCTTTTTGTTTTTTTTTCTTTACACTTTCAGCAATTAAGAAATTAAGAATACGTAAAGCATTCTTTGCAGGCACATTAATTCATTATTACATGAAAAGCAGGCACCATAAAAATTAAAACATTCTAAAAACCATCATATATACAAACACTGTACAGAATGATGGCACAAGGACAAAGTGATTCCGTTCAGTTCATCCTAATCCAACATGAAATATTACACAACAAAGAAAGGAAAAAGCTCTTCCTGTTTCTGTACTCAGCATTTAGGTTCAGAGAGACCACGAGTCTCCTCCCTGCCTGCTCTCCCCTCTCCCACACCCTTGTGCCATTGGCAGCTCCAAGGCTTCCTTGTTTCCCCCTCATGGACATACAGGAGATCCAACTGAATGGAAATGGTGATGGCTGATCACCAATGACTAATTTTACAAAGCCCATAAATCAGAGATTATTCTGAGCTGGGAGGACCCACAGGATCATCCATTCCAGCTCCTGGCCCTGCCCAGACACCCCAAAACCCCACCCTGGGCATCCCTGGCAGCGCTGTCCCATCGCTCCTGGAGCTCTGGTGCCCATTCCCTGGGGAGCCTGGGCAGTGCCAGCACCCTCTGGGGAAGGACCTTTCCTGATACCCAACCCAAACCTCCCTGACCCAGCTCCAGCCCCTCCCTGGGTGCTGTCCCTGATTATGACAATGAGTTTGGCTCCTGCCCCTGCTCTCCTCTCAGGAGGATGCTGATGATCCAATGAGGTCTCACCTCAGTCTCTCTTCTCCAGCTGAACATTCCAAGTGCCCCCAGCTGCTCCTCACACGGCTTCTCAAGGCCCTTCCCCATTCTCGTGGCCTCCTTGGGACACCCTCCAGTAGTTTAATGTCTTATTTACATTGTGGCCAGTGCCAGCCTGATGTCACCCCAGTCACCGTCACCCTTTGTGCCCCACCCCTGGGCCCGTTGCTCACCCACCCCATGGTGGGTTTCTCCAGCTGTAGGATGGACATTTTGTCCAGAAGGATCCTGTGGGAAGCAGTATCAAAAGCTTTGCTGAGGTCCAAAAAGCTTCCATGTCCTGGTTTTCCTGGATCAGCCAGCTGGGCTACCCTGCTGTAGGAGGAGATCAGGTTCCACAAGCAGGACCTTCCCCTCATGGAGCTGTGCTGTGACCAATGACTGCATTGTCCTCCAGGTGTTTTCCAGCACTTCCCAGAATAATCTTTTCCATGATTTTACTGGGCCTGTAGTTTCCAGGGTCCTCCTTCTTGCCCCTTTTGAAAACCAGGACAACGTTCTCCACCTCCAGTCAGCTGGGACCTCTCTGGATTCCCAAGATCAAAAATCCTCAGGAGGGGTTTTGTGATGACATCAGCAGCTCTTTGAGGATTCTTGGATGAATCCCACCACAGATTTGCAGGGATTCAGCTTGGGCTGCAGACCCTGCAGTTTCAGGCTGCCTGGGAGTTGACCATTGTCACAGTCATGGTCCTGCAGCTCAGGGCACTGGGACCCTCTTGGTCTGTGACCCACATTGAAGACAGAGCCAAAGGATGAGTTAAACCCCTCTGCCTTGTCCCTGTCCCTGTTTGTGAGGTGCCCATCCCACCCTGGAATGGGCTGATGTTATTTTTACCCTGCCTTTTGCTGTTTATATATTTGAAAAAACTCTCTTTTTTTTGTCCCTGCCCCACAGTTCTGGCAGCTCCAACCCCAGCTGAGCCCTGACCACATGAATTTCTCCCTGTAGTGGGGAGCAGCATCTCTGTGTTGTCCCCATGTCCCCTGACCTTGCTTCCACTGGCATAGACCTTCCTTTTCCACCAGATATCCAAGAGGAGACCTCTGTCCAGCCAAGCCAGCTCTGCCTTGCCTGCTTGGCTGCCAACATTTGGGAATTGCTGCTCCTGTGCCCTTAGGAGGTGATGTTTGAAAAGGGACCAGCACTGATGGACCCCAGCACCTGCAAAAACATTTTCCCAGGGGGCCTCACAAATTCCCTGAGCAGCCTCATGGTCAGAGCAGAGGTTTTGAGGGCACTTTCCCTCTTCTCACCAGAGATTTTAAACTCGATGGCTCCGTGGTCACTGTGGACAAGACAGTCCCAAATCCCCACTTTGCTCACTGCAATCAGGTTATTTGTAACAGACCAATTTCACAAATCAGTGGTGTCTGATTTTTAACCCTGGGCTAAAATCCCTGTTATTCAGGGAAATCCTACAGCAGCTTCACCTCACTGGGAAAACTCCTCCAGCCCTGAATTCCATGTGAATATTGTCATTGATTCCTATATACACTGAGATTGAATACAAAAACTCTGCTCATTTGAAACTCCAGAGGTACCCAAAATCTTTAGGTACAAAATTTCCAGCTCTCATCTTAATCTCCACATTTAGCTCTGTGCCTGGTGTGCTCCAGAAGCAGGGAAAAGGTTTTGGAAGAGGGTTCTGTCAGTTGATGGAGTTCCCAGTCTCAAGTAGAAATCCAGATTTCTTTCAAGTTATGGGAGGGAACAACCCCAAAGTGAGGGGGATGTAGTGTTGGGTCCGACACGTGGCTAGAGACGGATTTCTTGTGGAGTTAGAGTCATTGCACTAAATGTTAGATACTGCACACCTGAATGAGGTAAACATTATAGAGACCATAAAATACTTAGGGAAATGAATTGTTACAGCTTTATCTTTGGAACAAAACCCCACTTTCCTTCTTCACTGGACAATCCCAGAGTCAACAGATGTTTGCTTCCTCGTGGTCTTGGGAGGCGGCGGCGGCGGAGTCTTGCTGGGGAGTGGGGGAGGCAGGTGCTGCAAGAAACCAATTTGGATTGATCATGTTAGGGATGAATGGAATTCTGGAGCATTTTCTGGTCATCTCTAAGTGCAAGAGGCAGCAGGCAAATCTGGAGCCCTCTGGGCTCACAAAAACCTCTCCCTGCAGAGAGGTTGGCTGTGAACACCAAACACTCTCAGCCATTATTTTTAAATACAACTTTTACTTTTGATCATGAAAAAAAATGTCTTAAAGGTTCAGGATTAATTAGCTCAATATTTCAGGAAAAATCTTTTGAAAGCACTGGAGAAGTTTATCATTCCCCACTTTATATCATGATAGGATATTGATTTCTTGGTCTGTATCGATTGCCCTCAGCCTCTAGGCACTCAGAGCTTAAAAACCAAGCTGAGGCAATGGCTTCATTGCTTTTCCATTATGTTTTGGATTTTGCACAGTTAGAACAGAAACATTAAAAAAAAAAAAAACAACCAAAACAGAAACAATTTAAAACTAGTTAGGGAGATAAGTAACTTGCAATTTACTATTACCCACACAGTTATAATTAAAATATTCCAAACAGAAATGCAGAACGTTCAAATATTCATATTTTAAATCACTTTCTGTATCTGGCAACAGAAGAGCATCCCCAGTTAGAATCACCAGCTAATTGGACAAATTAACAAAGCCATTATGGAAATTAAGACCTTTTTTTCATAACACTCCAACACGTAGAAGATAAAATGTGCTGCAGGAATTGCTGGAGAACACTGGCAGTTTGCAGGCAGATTTGCCAGCACTCTGGCTGTGCAGGCAGCTCAGGTTGCCCAGAGGCTGTGCTGCTGTGTCACAGCTCACCAGCACTGCTTTGGCTTTGCTTTTCCCTCAGTTTCTCCCCCATTGCCCACTCAGGGCCTTTTGTTTTCCTCCAAGCCTAATGATGCTTTTCCAGAGCCACTTTTTTGTTCCTGTCCTGCCTCACCCAGCCCAGCACCAGCTGCTGGCTCCTCACAGTCACAGCCTGACCAGCACCAACTCTGCCCAAATTCCTTGGTCACCTCTGCAAGAACAGCCCAAGCACCTGCAATGCCTCAGTGCTGGACAAAATTACTGATGGCTTGTCAGGATCAGGAAGATTCTGGTATCAAAACAACTTCAGGGAAGTGCACAGAAACAAGACTGGTCCTTTTAAAAGCTATCCCAAAAGGAAGAGAGGTTCAGGGTGATGCCAGGACATCTCAGTGTCTCCTCTGCTCTGAGGAATGCTGATGCCCCTGCAATCTCATGACTGGGAGTTTTTGGAGAGGAGTAAGAGCAGAAGAAAAACAACCTTTAAGGTAACTAAACACTCTCTCCCAAGCAGGTTTGAAGCCAGCATGGATTTACAAAGGCAGAGCTTTCACCAGACACTTTCACTGATCTCAGACTAAGGAGAAAGGTAAGAATGCAAACTGTCTGAGCCAGGAGGGCTGGGGTTTTGCTGCAATCCCTTTCCTGTATCCTGCCTGGAGACAACCACTTTCCAATCTGTTTTACATCTTTCCTCATTCCTCCTGACTCTCTCCTGTGGCAGAGGAGGAGGGATCCCAAACTACAGCCAGGTGAGCCATGCCCTGAGCTTGTTTCTGCATTCTGCTCCATCCACTCTCTGTTTCCCAGCCTCTCCAGCATCACCACTGCTCTCTCTGCCTGCTCCCACCTTCCTCCTTGGCTGCAAAATGCTCTCTGGCACTAGGAAAATCCTTTGGGTTTAATCTGCTGCTGAATGAGAAGCTCTGAAGCAAAAGCCAGGCCCCAGAGCCAGGGTGCCAGGTCTGGGAAGCTGCATTTCCCAGCCTGGAAAAGAGGCATCCACAGCTGGCACTGGGGACAGGGGGCAGGGGTGGCCTTGGCAGTGCTGGGGGAATGTTGGACTCGATGATTTTAGTGGCCTTTCCCAACCTAAATGATTCCATGATTTCCCCCAACAGGCTCCAAATGGGCACTGCTCATTCCCGACTTCCAGTGGGACACGATGACCTCGGAGCCAGGAAAGTCAACAGGTTAATATATGAAAGCAGATAAAATAAGAATTTAATTTTTTACTACATGCAAAACTGAAAATTTTGTTTGGTTTTCTAATTAAAATGCCACTGCTGATCTGCCTCTGAAGTGTTAGAGCCAGAACCATCAAATATTTCCTCTACCTGAGCAAATCCCCTTCTAACTTGGTATGTTAACTCCTGAATCCCTGCTAAGGCACCTGAAGAAGTGTCAAGATTTCAAAATCTTGTGGAACCTGTTTAATTACAGTCCTGCATCCAGGCAGGGCTTCTGAGAAAGCTTTGGGAAATGCTGGTGGTCTGCAGAACATCCATCATCTCCTCATGGAGCTGACATTCCCAACTCCATAAACCCATGTGCCCCACAAAAACACACCACAAAATACAAAACTTTCCTCTCTGCTTTGCTCTCTTTAACTTCATATTCATCACTAGGAAAAAAAACCACCCAAGTCTGCTGATAGCATCGTTTGTGCAAATCCATTTTGAATTTAAATAACACTCTATTGGCAATAATTCTCAATTCAATTAGATCAAAGACATTTCTCAACCAAATGAGGCCCTTCATATTGATCAGAGAACAATCAAATCAGCCCTGAAAACCTGGTTCTGAAGAGCAGAGACAATGCAAGTACAATGAGAAGAAGCTAAATATATATGCTATAAATAACAAGCTCAAAACCTACCCGAGCTCAGATTCTGCAAGCAAATTAGGCAGAAAGAAATACCAGAGATAGGTAGATAATTATTATAATTGAATTTACAATTTCCATTAGAAAGTTGGATAAATTTAGCACATGTTCATTTATATAATAAGCTCCCAATGAATATATTAAGTAGGATGTGTAATGCTGGTCAGGAGGACATTGTTGGGAATTTAGCAAGACAAAACATTCCATTATGGAGCTGGTGCAACTCCAAACCATTGCTCCCAGGGCTGATCCATCCTGCCTTTTATCCCAGGACAGAAGAAATTCCAGCATACTTCCTCCCTCCCTAGAACACCACACTTGCAAAAATCACTATCAGGCTTAAAAAGTTAAGTTTTGCTGCGTTTCCCCTTAGAAACTTTGCAATAAAAATAGAGTTTGCCTTGATTTTGTATTTAATTAAGACTCTCTTTGCCAAGTTCATGTTTATATCTCAGTGGTTAAACGTGATCCTGACTCCTCCCTTCCCTCCCTGACAAACTGACAGAAGCTGCTGCTTCTCATCCCAACCTATTTTGGGCAGAATCCTTGACTCACAGGTACCTCAGGGGAAGCAGAAACCTTATGTAAAAGGCACATCTGCAACACAGAAACAATCTGTTCCTCCTGCTTCAGACATGAAATTGCTCCCATTTGTTTGCTGGTTGTTTTTTTTTTTCTCTTTCCCTGATACAGAAAAGAATCAAGTTTAAAAACATTTGTCTGCGTTCTTTTACAGAGATATCAGCTGCACTACACCAGGCGTGTTCAGGATGGAGTAAAAATCAATTACAGAAGATGAGAAAATGCTTTTTTTTTCTGCCACTCTGAAGCAGCATAATGAGAGACGAGTTGTTTTTCATTCAGAGACTACTGTTAAAAGAAACAACTACCAAAAAATCAAAGAGAATTTGGTTCACTAAAATGGCCCTTGTGACATTGCACAAGGTTTCTTCCCATGCAAGGAACTCTGTCTTTGAAATTCAGTGGTCATCAACAGGACCAGCTCTGGAGATCCAATGAGAAGCACTTTGGTTGGAAGGATTAAGGGATCTAATTAGGTCAGGAGCAGGAGAAATGGGATGTAAATAGACCATCAGCTACCCAGGACTGTGAAAATACTTTCAGACACTGAGTTGTTCCTTCAGCACGGAGCTGAGATCCCTGACAACAACTTGCTTATTTAATATCTGCAATGAAAAGTACCACTGGAGTGTGAGGCTCTGGCAGAATAACACTGCAGGGAGAACAGCCCGACTCCACTAATGTGAGCTAAATTAGAGACAGTTTAAGTTAATTGGCTGTCTGACCCAGGGAGCAAAGTTCTGTGGAAAATCCAGCAGGTACCTGATGTAAAATGACTGTTTAGCCCCTGCTTCATACATCATCCATTAGAGTCTCACTGGACCCTGTGGCACAGCCATTACCTGCCCTTGCTGGAGTGCACTGGGATCAGGAGAGGAATTTGAAGGGTTCTCCTGCAGAGAGGCCCTCGGGGCATTCCCACCCCTCAGCCCCTGCTGGGGCAACGAGAGAAATGCCTCAAAATGGGCAACATGGAATTTCTCCAGGCCAGTAACCCAGATCAGATCAAAGGGGCACCTCTGCTCTGGGACGTGCTGGGAGAGCTGGGATTGTTCAGCCTGGAGAGGAGAAGGCTCCAGGGAGAGCTCAGAGCCCCTGCCAGGGCCTGAAGGGGCTCCAGGAGAGCTGCAGAGGGACTGGGGACAAGGGATGGAGGGCCAGGACACAGGGAATGGCTTCCCAGTGCCAGAGGGCAGGGCTGGATGGGATCTTGGGCAGGAATTGTTGCCTGGGAGGGTGGGCAGGCCCTGGCACAGGGTGCCCAGAGCAGCTGTGGCTGCCCCTGGATCCCTGGCAGTGCCCAAGGCCAGGCTGGACATTGGGGCTGGGAGCAGCCTGGGGCAGTGGGAGGTGTCCCTGCCATGGCAGGGGTGGCACTGGAGGGGCTTCAATGTCCCTTCCAACCCAAACCATTCCATGATTCTCAGACTTTCCCCACTATTTGTGCCAGGCCCCTGGCTGGGGCTGCTCCTGTCGGGGATAATGGCAGTGGACGAGGGCAGAGCTGGACCTGACAGGGGCCTGCACCCCTCATGCAGGGAGGAGGTGGCTCCTGGAGTGTGACAGCTGTGCTGGAGCACAGCTAAGGCCACTTTCCCTCTGTGGAACCCCATTTGTCCATGGGGACACTGTCAGTATTTGTGCCCACACCGGGTAACTCGATTTCCCCAGCGCTGCTTCCCCGCTCCAGTCCATGCACAAACAGAGCTCAGCAGTTCTGAGCAAAACACTCAGAATCAGCTTTAGACTCCAGACTGATCCTGTATTTCTCACTGAAGGGCCAGGTCCTGTAAGAGAGATAAACCAACACAGCATGGCCCAAACCACAGCCTGATCCTGTGTGGAGAGCAGACACGGCCACTCCCTAAACTAAATCAAGGGACACATCACTGGGCAGACAGCAGGAGAACAGATTTCACTCAAAATCCTGTAAAAAGCATTGACAGTCCATTGATCTGGAGACTTATTAAAAAGTAAATGTGAATTTTTCAGAAACTCTTTGCTCAGCAACAGCTTAAGCCACCAAAGAGCAAAGGACTGGCACTGCAATAAGGGCTTGCAGTGTTTCCCATCTCCAGCAGGCAAAAATAATGATCAGAGGGCAAATAAACCCCATATTTTCATTTTTTTTTTCTTCTGGGCACATTGTCCAAACGCTCCTGGAGCTCTGGTGCCCATTCCCTGGGGAGCCTGGGCAGTGCCAGCACCCTCTGGGGGAAGAACCTTTCCTGATACCCAACCCAAACCTCTCTGACACAGCTCCAGCAGCTCCCTGGGTCCTGTCCCTGCTCACAGGCAGCAGAGATCAGAGAGGAGCTGTAGGCTGCCATTGCAACCCCTGAAGTTGTGCTCCCTAATTCCCTGCTCCTCCACACTTCCAGCTGCATTTCCAGCCTCTCTGTCCCTGTCCACACGAGAACAACGCATTTGCTGAAGCCTTTCAGGTCATTTTTTGCTCACTGCAGCTGATACAAGAGAGAATTTCCAGCACTGCAGCACCTGCATTGCAACACATGAAAAATCCCCCTGGGTTCTGCCTTCTGTGTGTACACACTATCCCATTATATCCCAACAAGCAGCCAGGATAATCCCCACACAGCACAGGGTCAACCCAAACCGGTTCTGCTCCTCTCCTCGAAGGCTTCAGCCATCACCACGTTCCACCTGTGCTGGATTGATGGAGATGTTCCCATCCCAGCCATTATCCCATGCTTAGCAAGTGTTATAGCCAATATTATCAACCCAAGAGCTCCTTTGTCTATTTTCTTTGAGCTCCCTCCCTGCTCTGAATACTAAGCAGGAGGTTGATTTGTATGCAAGGGTGAGGATGAACCCATAAAGAATGATAAGTGCCTAAAGGAATCCCTTGATGTAATAATAATCCTTGCAGGAGTCGTAGATTTCTTTTCTTTTTTTATGTTCCCATATATTATTAAGGACATTTTTAGCAGAACAAATCACAGGGAGCAAGACAATATCTACAGGGGTCTCCGAGTTAACAAGGAGTAAAGGACAATCAGGAAATGATAATGAGGTGATCACCTGGATTAAAGGTAGACCAAGGTAACACTGGACACCGAATATCTGAGATTGCTGTCTCATAAATGACATTATTGCCTGCAGTTTGACTTGGAGCATCTGATCCCTTTCTGGCTGCCTGCTTTTGAGTTCACTACAGCACTTTTCCTGGCTTTTATAACCCACTGCAAGACAACCAGAGCGAAAAACACAATCATTCCTCACATGAGGAGATATTTCCAGTTTAAAAGCCACTCAGATAATCTTATCTCTAATAGGTTTTACTGATTTTTCTCCATTGATACAAAGGCAGTGTAATTTAGAAGATGATCAGTTTACCAGGCAGAGAATTATCCAGTTATGAATTATGGAGCTATTTGACCCATGAAACATAAGTCATTAAAACTGTGGAGTGGGATTTAATCATGGCAGCAATGAGAATTTACCCATTTGATCTTTCATGTCCAGCACTACTCATTTTCTTGATGTTCTTTAAAAGCTTCCTTCCTACCAGCCTGATGAAATAAAGGCACAGAGTGATTGTTATAAGATTAGAAACCTTCTCCAAAATCAATTCTAAACCTAATACAGAATCACAGGATCTGCTGAGTGGGAAGGGACCCACACAGATCAGCGAGTCCCACTCCTGGCCCTGCACAGGACATGTGGCTCTGGGACAGATCTGCTTTAGATCCTTCTGCCAGGCTTTGAAACTGCATTCCATCATCTTGGAAAGCTTAGAAAAATACAGATGCTGAAGAAAATTTTGGACAGTTAGATAAGAAGATGTAGCCTGTATCTGATTTCATTTCTTAGGTATTAAATCCTGATGCCCTTCTACAGCACATGTTAAAAAAAAGGGGTCTGTTCCCACAGTGACAAAATGTAGGAAAAAAAAATGACAGGAGCCTGAGCAATCAGGATTGTAAAGAGCAAAAAGATTAAGAGCTGAATAAAACTTTGCAAAAAACCACGGGAGCATATTGGAACTATTTTTATGAACTCCCATTTAATGATGTGGAAACGCTGCTCGTGGCAGGTACAGGAGCTGCACAAGGTCACAGAGCAAATCAGGCCAGGACCTGAGCTGTCTCCAGGTCTGGGCTCCAAAAATCACACCCCCATGGCATCTGGGAGTCATACAGTAACTAAAAACATCTATCCCCACAGTGGAAACCCCTTCAAAAAGCCTCACAAGGCAGAAAAAACCCCAAACCAAACTCTGGCTACCAGGATTTTATTTCTGATCATTGTTTAATATTTTTTAGCTAAAAACAGAACTCACCTTAGCAATCCTGAGCTACTACCACAGCCTAAACCTTACAGTAGATCACACAAAATGAATTTACTACACTGGAGCTTATGCAGGAAGGAGCTGAAATGTGAATCCTAATGTGAATTTCTCAGCTTTCTTCCTGAAGATGGATTCCATAGACAAACCTCCTGGCAGCCCTGCTATGCATTCTGTAATTTTCCACTTAGAGGTCTGTATTCAGGACAAATGAGAGCTGGCCCCTGAGACAGAAGCTGGGGAAATGGGCTATAAGGTTAGAAGTGCAGCAGAGTTTGATGGAAATGAGAGGAAAAGTGAAAATATTGACTAAAATGAGCCAGCCATGGGGAATAACAATGGAAGAGATCATGGGAATAGAGAATTTTTCAGTATATGCAAATAAAGAGTAAAACATGATGATTTGAATATCTCTATTCAAACTCCTGAAGCTACTTCCATACCTGTTTTTTTTTAACATTCAGCCTGAAAGGGTAAAAAAATTAAACAAAACTCAATTCCTGCAACAAAGGCACAACTTCAATCATGGAAAAGCTGGACTTGTGCCCTGGGATAGTCTGTGTTAAACACAACTATTCCCAGAGTCAAACCAAACTCCTGCCTGACTCTTCCTCTGCTGAGATCAGAAATGCTTTCTGTTGCCATGAAATTTGCTGAAAAGCAAATTACTCAACAGAATTTCACTGGAATGCTGAACTTCAGAGGAATCCTGGAAACAAAAAGGGATCAGTTCCACTGGAAGTTTTCCACAAAACACCTCCAAGTTGGATGTTTCAAAGTCAAAGAAAACTTGTGACCTCATGGGGCATCACTGCCCTGCTCTGATTTGGTTGGCAATAAATTCAATTAACTTTCTAAAGTCAAGCTTGTTTTGAGGGTAGGGGGTGAGTGATCTCTCCCTGTCCTTATATCGACCCATGAGACTTTCATTATATTTTCTCTCCCTGCCCAGCTGAGGAGGGGAGTGATGGAGCATCTCTGGTGGGCACCAGCCAGGATGAACCCCCCCACCCCTTTAAATGTATTTGCTTTGCCCATAAAGAAAATAAAAGGCATTTGTCAAAAGTGCTGCTTTAAAGAAAAGGGCCATGCTATTTTTAAAAGCTTCCAGCTACAGGAAACAAAGCTGAAAAAGTGACTTTTCCTCAGCAAGCTGCAAACCCTGTTGGTGATGAAGAGTTTCTGAGAAGGGGACACGTGTGTTTGCCTGAGGGAAACGAGTGGTGACTCAGTGTGGGCAGAGCAGAGCAGCAGCCAGGGATGATGGCACGTTCATGTTTCATTTCCTTTCCTGACACAGCACTGAAGGGCTTTAAATCCAATTTCTGCTCAGAGGACATCCTGTTGCTTAGAGCTCCCTGCCCAACAAACCTGACAACATTTGGCTTTGGCTTTACCAGAATAAATCCAACTTTCCTTCAGGTCGATCCCTGCTCTTCCCTCCTGCTCCTGATGCTGAGGAGCCCTCTGGATCAGCTCATGGATGCAGGAGCAGGATTCCTCCTCACCTGGGGGGCTGAGGGCACAGAGCAAACAGCACAAGGACCACTCTCTGGGGACTCACCCGTTGGTGGGCAGGGGGGGACGTGGTGGGGCTGATCAAGTCCTGGCTTTCCATGAGGTTCCCGTAATCGGCCATGCTTCCTTTGAGGGGCAGAGGAGGGGGAACGTCGGGGATGTCGGAGCTGGACATCCCATTCAGCTCCAGATCTGCAAGAACAACACTGAGTTAACCCTGTCAGCAGCTGAATCCTGCAATTCCACAATGAGAATTTGAGAATTTGGGTTGGAAGGGACCTCATGGATCATGCAGTCCACAGGCAGGGACACCTTCCCCTATCCCAGGCTGCTCCAAGCCCCATCCAACCTGGCCATGGACTCACACTGGGCTCATTTTAAAATGCCCTCAAAATACTTGAACAACCCCCCATTTTTAATGAAAAATAATTTTTGCTTCATATTTCCAACCAAAATATTAACAGCTTAGGAAATATTCTTTTCCCAGCTTCAAGCTCGCCTTGTACATTAAAACACAATAAAAGTTTTGCTAAGTGCAGGAAGAAAATATCATCTAGCTAAGTTTTATTGACTTTCTCCTGGTAAAATAAAAGCTCCCTGTTAATAAAATGCACAAAGGAAAGCCTGGAATTAAGTACATCTCTCTCCAAAACTTTCAGACTCCAGGTAACTATAACAAATGAGCAGCCATTAGTTGTTGGGTAAATAAAATCACGCACGAGAAAGTACCAAACATTTATTATTCCTGTTTCCTGGCTAGAAAATTCCCTCTTCTTAACAGATAAATCCTCCCAGGTATGTGCTGGAGAGGCAAATAGCCTGAGGGACAATAAAGTTTATTGAGGCCTGAGTGATACATAGGTTTTGGGGAGAAATCCCCCCACAGTGTATTTCAGGGTAATTCAGTCATTTTAATGCACTCATTTCAATTCAGCCTTTTTAATAAAACCCACTGTGATCTCTACGAGATCAGAAACCAAAATGATTTTTTTATAAATGAGGGAATTTTATTTAGGAAAAGGAAAAAAAACCACAAAAATGGTGACTTCTATTTTATTTTACTGGGGTGATTTGTGAAACAAGCAGAGGACTTGTTTATGCAGATGTTTTTATTGAAAAGTTCATATCAATGCTTTATTAAAAGTGTGATTTTATTGTTCTCTAAAATGGCCCCTCACAACTCGATTAAACTCTAAGGTGGCTCCATTGATTTGTCACTGAAAAGTGCAATTTTACTCCTCTCCTTCCACCTGAACTCCAGACTACACTGAAAAAAGGTTATTTTCCATCCTGGGACTTCACATTTTCAGTGGCTTCTTCTCCATTAGGCTGAAAAATGTTTGTCCACCAGGACCTGAACTTCTCATTGCTTTTTCCATTGCTCCTGTTTTTTATCCTTCCTTTTCTACAGAGAGGATTTCTCCATTCCCCAGACACTCCTGAGAGTTTCCTTTATGGATCTCCATGAGAATCTCCTTCTGCCAAGCTCACAGAATTAAACTGCAGCTGGGAACCATGCTGGGCATTTATAACTGAATACTCATGCTGGGAATGAGCTTCCCTGTCCATGCTGGATGAATTCCCCATCCATTCTGCACACCTGAAGAGCTCAGCAATTTGAGACCTTGAATGTCACAGAACAACTCCTTGGCACAGGTCCTGTACAACTACACATCTATATCTTAGATAAATATATTTATATCTGCATTTGTTTGGTTGCTTTTTCCATGCAGTTTAGGATACCACAGGGAAGTATTTGGGAAATGGCATCTTCTTCAGTGTGTTTAGTCAGAGCTTTAGCAAAATCTCGAATCCTGCTTTGGAAAGAGAAACCTTTCCATATTTACTAGAAACAAGCCATGTTTTTAGCCCTCTCTGCAGAAATTCCTTGGGAAACTGCAAGTGAGTGTAATAACCACAATTTCTCAAAAATGAAGTGAATTTAACCCCTCTGAACACTTCAGCTTTGCATTCTATGTGATACTTTTTCAACTAACAAGATAGAACTTCTTCCATGATAAAACTTCTAACTTCACCTAAACCAAGGTGCTCCCAAGAGGATGGTGAGACCCATTTTTTTAGGAGTAACCCAAATCCTTTGTTTCCCTTTACAAGTCTTTGGAAGATCCATGGAAAGGCAGGTTTTCAGGAAACATGTGAGGAATGTTTTCCCCAGAGCTGGAGAGGAAACGTGTGGAGGCAACTCTGCTTGAAGAACCTGGATGGAACCCAACTGTCCATGCAACTGTGTCCTGCTCTGCTTCTCCCACCTTCCCTACACTCCCCAGCTCCTGTTCCAGCTGAAATTTCCTGCAGCCCCTGTTTGGCACCTTCCCAGCCTCATCCTGATGAAGGCAGCAATAAATCCCTGCAAATGTGGGCCGAGCACTTCCACCCCCAGGAAGAGCTCATAAAATACAGGGGCAACGTGTTTGCATTTATCTGGCAACTGTTTAGTGCAACAACGAGATTCTGTGGTGAAAAACAACGACTTGCCCAAGTCTCTGATCTCTCCCAGAGCTCAGTGAAAACCAGGGAACATCCACCCTGCAGCAGAAAACAGGTACTGAACAAAAGCTCCAAGAATTTTCCGTGTTGTGCCAAGAAAATCCATTTGCTGTTCACTCCCTCCTGCCCAGTTCAGCTGAGCTACAGCCCCCTAACATGGGCCCTCTACAAATAACTCCCCAAATTTCTGGTGTGCTCTCATGATTCAGTGATAGTCATTATTCAAGGTGGTTCATCAGATGAGGAATATTTATTCCTTGCTGGGCATGTTCCACTGGGAAGATCTTGGAGCTCACATGAGATCAGTGAAGGGATTTTTTTCATCTTACCCTAATGATCCCATTTTACACTCCCTTCTCCTGAAGTGCCAGTTAAAAAGCAGCCAGGATTGCTTAGCAACCCATTAACTGCTTTTAGCCAATTTGTGCTCTGGAGAAACTTCTTCATCCTTGGAATTCCTAAAAAATTTCCTCACTGTAATTCCTCAAATGATTCTGGACCAGTGCAATAAGCTGATCCTATTTCACATAACACCCACCAATCTCCAGCACATGAATTCTCAGAACTACCTGGTAACTTCAGGTACTTTTTTAAACAGAGAAATCAAATTGAGTGTTAATTAAATGTATATATGAACAAATATCTTTTGCAGGAGGATATATCCTCTACTCCTCTGTGTTCCCAGTTTTTAGCACACTGGTAGATTTTGGCTATAAAGTTGTAAAGAAAGGTGAGCCTTACGAGTTCATTGTAATCAAAATATTTGCTTTGGGTGTCTGACTATTTAAGAGAAAAAATCAGTGAATAAAGCAGTGACCTTGATGGAAGAAGATGTTTTTTTTAAAACTGATCCTCTCTTCTCCTCCTTACTGACACTGACCTCTTGACCACTGCACCAGGATTTGGGTACATGGACCAAAAAGATCTTTCTTTGCTTTTCTGTCACATGCTGACAGCTGCAAACTCTGAATAACAGGTTTTGGAGAAGAGCACTGGGAAAGAAATAGGTGTTGGATTACACCCAGATTTGCAATAGGGTTTGCTGCAGACTGAAGCAAACAGATGATATTTTACAGGAAAACTCAGTGAAAGATGTCAATGTCAAACAAAAACTACTTCAAAAAGCCTGACCTTTATTATCCCTTCTGGCTTACACTCACAACATATCAAAGACAAGCTTTTCTTATGTACAATTACACAAAAATATTGCTTTTCAAGCCTTTATGCTCCAAAACACTCAATATAGGATCAAGCACAACATGAATTTTTGACTGTTACTCTTCACCTAATTAATTGTTAATGATTACTTATTAAAAGAATTACGATAATGAAAAGAAACTGCTTCAGTGCAACAACTTTGCCTGCTTTTGTAAAATACTGAATCAATTTTTGTTGGCAAAGGTAAGAGTTTAAGCAGTACCTGGTGCAAGAAATACCCTGGTGATGATGGCAAAACTCAAACCAGGGTGTAAAGAAATGCTCAGGAAACACAACCCCAAAAGGGAATTTATTGCACTTACTGGGCTGGATGCTGAAGGCCAGTTTGGTCCGGGGGGTGATGGGGGGTGGGGTCAGCTGGCAGCTGGGCGGGGCTGGGGACGTGGAGAAGCGCCTCTCGCTGGACATCACATTCAGCACCTGGCTCTTGGGTCTCTGGGGCCTCAGTGGGCTGATCTGGGGGGACAGAAACAGGGACACAGGCAAGGAGGGAGAGAAATGAGTGTCAGAGCTGGAATTGCCACGTTTGGCTCCTGAGCAGGACGGGAGCAGAGCTAACAGCCAATATTGCTCATTCCCAGCTCCACGTTCTTCCCTTCTCCCAAGGAACCACAACTCCTCACAGCCTGCCCTGGTTTTCTGAGCTAATTCCCCAAACATTTGTTTAATAAGAGCTGAGGAGGTTTAGAGCCTTACATCAGATTAAACAGCACTCAAAATCTTTCTTTTTTCTCACACAGCTCTACCTTGCTGTTAGAATTTCTCTCTTTAACCATTTGCAGTGCAACTCTCCTCTGATGAAGACATCATCTGTCCAGAAACACTTTCTTGGTGGTTCCTGGCTGAGCTTCTATTTAATTCACTGAAATATCCCTTTTTCCCTGGCTGCTTCATAATCCATTCAAATTTTCTATCAGGAACCCTCAAAAGATACTTTTAATCTGATGGGCAACTCAATGCTTTAGTTAAGGTAATTCTTTGTACTGAGTTTAATTCTGAGCTCTACTGATGTTCCCCATTCACCACCCCCATGGTAACAGGAATCCCAGTGAAAAAGAATGAACTTTCATTTCCAACACATCCTAGAAAATGGAGCAGCAGCCTGAAGTTAAGAGGGGAATTACTCCAAGATGCTGCACTGGGACAAAACAGAAAGTGCCAGCAGCAATCCAGGCTTTTTCAAATGATTTTGTCATTTCCCAGTGTTTGGGTTTTTATGAAGTACATTGGGAAGGAGAAATCTGAAATGATATAGAAATGCTTCCTTTTGTTTTCAGAAAACAAACCCTAAAAGGATTTGCATCAAAGGTGGTGCCTGTGAGACCCTTCTACAACAAATAAATGACCACAAAGTATGGACCTCTTTTTGGAAAGTTCATATAGACCTCAGGGTGACCTCTCAGAAATTTGTCTGATGCTAAAATTCAAATCCTAGAAACTCCAAAGGTTTCTGCTTTCCAGATCCTTTAAGGTGTATTTTTAGTAGAATGGATAAGCAAAGCAATCACTTTTTTGGGGCAGATAATTATAAAAAAAGTAACCAAGGAAAACACATTAATTGGAGAGGGAAACACACCAGAATGAAGAGAAAAACCAACTGGAGTCAGGTTCCCAAGTTAACCCACTCTGTAATTACTTAAATAAATGTGAATTCCTGTGATTGACAATCTTGGGCTCCTCTGAAAACTCCACATAAATCACGGATCTGCTGAGGAACAGGAGCTCGTGGGAGGCCACCAATCCATAATGAAGCCACTGCTAATTTCTCCTGGTCTAACGAAGGGCAGATCAATCCTGAGTGATGTCAGACACCCCCAAATCAATAAAACACAGCCTGTTCCTCTGATTTCCAGCACGAGCCTTCAGGTGCTCTCTTAACTACCTGGCCTCAGAGCTGGGTTTGCTCTCAGCTCCTGGATCAAAGCACCAACAAGGACAATTTATGTTGAAGAAGTTGATGTGATACTTAAAAGAACATTATAAGTCTCTAGAAAACTATGAAGATATTCCTGATCATCTCCACAGACTGAAGTGCTTAATTTATCTTTGCTGTTTTATGTAATTAAGGCTCGGAGTTTGATCAGTCAATAAATTCATGGCAAGCACTGAAATTTGGGAAGGAATATTTAAACCATGCCATTAAACAGCCTCTGAATGCTCCTTTTCAAAGAAAATCTAAAAGATCCATGAAATAATTCTGCAGTTTTAGAACTTCTTCCATGGTGATTCATTTGATTGGAAAAAAGAAAACTGGAAACATTCATTTCTTTGGACAACATCATTGTTGGAAAGAGCAGCAGAAGCTCTGCATGGATGGGGATGGACACAGACATTTCTCCCACTTCACATGCTCTGGAAATTTGTTTTCTGCTGTAAAATCCCCCAAAATTTCAGAAATCTGAACTCAGAATTCATTGGAAAATCCACCAAATAACTGAAATGTTTTAATAAATGAGTGACAGCACAATGAGCTGTAAAATTCCCAGCAGAACGAATCCAGTAATTATAATAAAAAAGTTAGTAACTAAGAGTATTAATTACTAAAATGTCACTTTAGAAACTTTGTAAATTTAATTTCCATTTCCAGTCAAATCTGTACTCCCAACTTTTTTTTTTTTTTAAGAAAAAACAATCCTTATTATTTTCCCTCTCCATTTTTAATCCAGCAAACTTTCTTCTTCCAATTTCTTAATGCAGGAGAAAGCAAAATGTCTTTTTCTTCATACAACACAGGGGTAAAAATGCTTTGGGAGTAATTTCAGCTTCAAAAGGGGACTTGCACACGAACATTGGACAATGGAAAAGCTGAATCCTACCAAATTTCCCTTCCTATCATTGACAAGGGATGCCTCCAGCACGCAAAAATGTGAAGACAAATTTTTTTCTTTCAACTTATCCTTGATATTATCTGTTCAAAATTCCAGATGACAGCAGTGGGAATTGGGCAACCACTCGTGTAAACTGATCTCAGAAGTGTTTCTGCTGCTTCACCCAAAAATGAACCCCACTCACACCAAATGTTCCAAATCGACTCGGCCGTTCTGGAGCTCAGCAAGGCTTTTACAGAGGCTGAAAAGGGAGAGTTTTTCTCTCCACAGCAAACTCCTTTTCATATTATTGATCCTTGGACTTGAAGAAGCTCAAAGTAACTGTAAGTAACCAGTTCTGACATTTAATTTCCCTCCCTCTCCATAACCAGGGGAATATTATTCACACCAGTCAGCCACTGAAAGCTCTGGACTGGGAAGATTGGAAAAACTTGACTCAAACCATGTTGGGCTTTGCTGATTTTTGCTCCTCAGATGACAAATGGGAATATGCCCTGAGGGGTTATCTTGCTCTCCTTTCCAGCAAGAATTTGCATTTTTCCAGTCATAAACAAGCTTTTCCAATGTCCAAGACCTCTGGGAGCTGACAGGGAGCTCGCAGTGACATCAGCTGGCTCCCCAGCATCCCTGGATGCCTCCCAACTGCTCCAACTGACTCAGCTGCCCTGAAATACAATTTGCTTCTTCTGTGACATCCCACAAGCTCTGCTGGTCCATTTGGGATGTGGGAGATGTGGAAGTCCTGCCATGGTGATCCCAGTCCTCCATCAGTCAAAATACAACTGCTGCAAGGTGCAAAGCCAAATGCACTGCAGCAACCCCATGAGGCATGGAAACCTGGGCAAAATGGTGCTCACCTGGCTGGCTCTGGCACCAGGAATCTCCATTTAAACAAACCAGGGCTCATCCAAAATTTACTGAAGTCAATGGAAAAACTCATTGGTTTCAAAGGTGAAAAGCCTGAGACCCCACCATGGGATTTTATTGGAGTTTTTGACTGGGCATATCAAACACAAGAACTCTCATTTTTCAGGATGTCCCAAGACATGTGTGAGAGATTAACTCATCCCTGGGGTGAAAGGGAGAGGAAAATGCAGAAAACAGAGGAAATGTGGCTGAACATTTAAACAATATCTTCCTAGCAATACCAAACAGAAAGACTTAAAGGATCCAGTTATCAGTGCAAAGTTGGCTCTGTGTGCACTTGTGCACATCTTCAAAAGAACATTCCCCTGATTTCTGGGAGGCAAGTTTGAAACTCCTGCCCTCCAAACAGGTGTCCAGGCAGAGATTTGGAGGTCACAGGCAGTTCATGCTCTCCCTGCTCCAGCTTTAGATGTCCCTGCTTTGAATTTCCCAGCCCCAACTTCTCGGGCTACCTAAGCCTTGAGGACAGTTCCAGTGAATTAAATCCAAGCCAAGAAGAGAGGGCTGAAGGGGGTTAAGCCCTGGTTTTAATTTCCTTACACACAGGAACCTCTGAGGATTTTCTGCTCCAAGCAGCCCCTCAAGGACACCAACCACCAATGGAATGACCTTGGAACATCCCCCCAGACCCTGCCAGCTGGAACATGAGCAAACCCATCCCCAGCTACTGGGAGCCAGCCATTCCAAAGGCTGCTGGGATGGCAGTGTTTACTTCAGCTATGCTTTACCAGCTGGTCCTTTATCCAATACTTACAGAGGGCTTTGGGGGAAGATTTTCAGATGATCTTTTCCCCCTGTAAATCAAATCTGTATTTTTGATTCATCAGTGTGTGTATTAACGCTGTGGTGTATCCCCTCAGAGTTATTTTTGGTCTACAAAGGAACTAAATGGTAAAAATCAACATTTTGATTTCAAAAGAGAGAGAACACGGCTCAGAATTAGATAAAGCTTTCCTTGCTAATAAAGTTACCGTTTCTGAAAGGATCACTGCTTCAGCCTGCTGCAGAGAAATATCAGTAGATTTAAATTCTTTATCAAATATCTCTTGATGCTTGCTGTTCCTCTTCTCCTTCTTCTTTTCCTTTTTATCTTTATCTAGGTCATCCTTGTCCAATTTATCTTGCGACCTAGAATGCATCTTTTTTGGCAGGAGGGGCTCCAGCACGAACCTAAAGGAAAATGTTGTTGCTCAGATCAATAAAAAGCTATTTTCAAAACAACTAATTTTTATTTACATATTTCCCAAAGTCTCTCTTGAGTTAATGAGGCTTTGCTAATCCAGGAGAACTCATTAGAGGGAGAAGGAGGGGGCAGAAGGTCACAACAATCATAATTGTCTTATAATAAAAATTACTGCAGAACTGCTGAAGAAGCAGAGCTGCAGATTTCCCTGCTCTGCAGTGAATTTACTGGTTTATGGCTGCACAAACTCCTGAATTTCACATAAAAATGAGTTTCTCATTCAGCACTGCCACTCTCCGTGCTGTGGCACCTGGAAACTCCAGTCCCAATCCCCTGCCATGGGCAGGGACACCTTCCACTATCCCAGTTTGCTCCAAGCCCTGTCCAACCTGGCCTTGGACACTTCCAGGGATGGGGCATCACTTCCAGGGGTGGAGAAATCTTATCCAGACAAAGTATTTTATGAATAATTTTAAATTACGAATGAAAAAACCACTAAGATCACACCTAGACAAAACCACACTGGCAGATTTCAGGACTATCTCAAACCATCCCATTACAAAACTAAACCAAAAATTCCCAAAGAAGGACACTTTTTAACACTGGAAAAGCATTTACCATGCCATGGGCTGCATGCAGGTACAGGCCACAATCTTTGTGGTGTGAAATACCAGAGTATTTGTATTTCAGACAACTTGCAGTGATATTATGCTAATTCCCTCCATTAGCAGCAATATCCAGCAGCAATATCCCAAATTTTTGTTATTATTTGTTGTTGTTTCCACTCCACATCAGCTCATTTGATGGGAAGAGGCTCAAAGCAGCACCTGCAACAGCAGCCCCTGAGTCATTTCCCAAAGCCCAAATCCCACGGGTTGGGAACAAACCCGCAAAGTTTATTATGATTTATTTACAGACAAGGAAAAGGGAGGGTGAGGATTTGCCCAGGGCCACAAAGAACTTCAGAGACAGAGCCCAGAGCAGAGGGCAGCTCTCCCAGCACCAGGACTCTTTAGGCACCAGACTCTTTAGTTGTGCATTTTGGGCTGGCAGCGCCAGCACCTTCGAGGCTGCAAATTCACAAGAGGAATTTCCATCCTTCAGACAATGATTAATTGCCTCCCTTCCAGGCACTATTATTATTAGGACTATTAATTATTTGGATGCAATGGATCTGTGCTAAAATGGGTCAGCACACTGTGCTCCAGCTGGAAGCACTTTAGGATTGCCAAAGGCTGACAAATCCCACCGGACCCTGGGATTCTGCTGCTTCCAACCCCTCGGTGTAAGTGCTCACACTTGTAATTCTAAGTCCCATTTTAGGCAGGGACTAAACCCAAGGCCCTTTTCTAAAGTCAGTTTTATTTATACATAGAGTTGGGAGTTGTAAAACATGTACTGTATCAAAGTCTGCTTTGAGTCTTCGCTGTCTGAAAGCTCCAGAGCAGGAGTTGGAAATGGTAAAAAATAGAAATTGGGTGGTGTGGATAAGGCACTCCTTTAGCTTCATTTTTAATTGTTTCCTAGCTTCATTTATATTCTCAAAATTAACATATGAAGAGGGGGGACATGGAAAGAGAGAGGAGAACTGACCATGAACCCCATCAACTACAGCAGGAACAGGAGGGAACTTCTGCCAGGTGAGCAGTGCCAAACCACCCCCATGATTTTACAGCCACTTGAATTTTTGATGCCTTTCATGATATTATTTACAAGTGATGATTTTTCTTCTCCTGCTCCCTTGATCAAACAAATGAGGGTTTTTTTCAGGTCTTCTCAGTTACAGGAGTTGTCCACTCTATTTTCCTGTACTGCCCTGGGCTCGGAGCAGGAGCTGAGGTGCACCATGATCTTTGTGGGATCTTTGTAAAAATACACTCTGAGGAGATTCAGATCCTCAAAACCTGCTAAGTGACACCTACCACAACAAAGCTGAGAGGTGAAACTGAAGAAAATAATACCCAATGAGAAAGTAAAATAAATTTAAAGATTTTTAAGGGAAAACCAGAAAGAGGCAGGGAAAGAATCAGTATTTTTCTTCTGAGATAAAGTTGCCCACTAAGCTGGGATGGTTGTTCTGCCCAAGTTCCAGAGAAGACAACTTTGTGGTGAATTAGTCAAAACTCAAGACGATCTCTGCTGTCCCACACTGAAATAATGTGGGAAAACATTCCAGAGGGCTGAGTGGAATGGAAGGAGAGCTGAGCTGTGCCCTGTTTGCAGCTCCTCCCAATGACTACATAAACTCTTTGCAATCAAGGAAGCATCCTGTTGGTCCTCAGGTGCTGTATTTGATTTCTTGATGCCTTTAGTCTCTAGGCAGGCAGTAACTCCCCTCTGAAGGTGCACAGGACTTTCTAGCACATCCCTGTTAAGTCAGCAGCCCTTCAGAAGGCTTTAAAAAACTGCTGCCTTGGTCAAATATTGCATTTCTGAATTACAGGGGTGCCTGAGGGGAGGAAGAGGGAGAAGGGACTTTTGAGGCTGCATGGAAAGCCCAGACAGCAGATTATTTTGTCCTTTGAGGGATGTGACTGTGAGACAGGGCTTATCAACAGAATTCCCAGGTCTCATGTGAAATATCTTGATAACTCTTGAAGTACAATCTTGCCATAAGCAGCTTTTCCTCTGGCAGCCCAAGTGAGCAGCAGTGATTGGGCAGGCAGCTCATCCTGCCCTGTGCCCAGCTCCACCTGGCTCCTGGGACAGGGCTGGCTGCACACGTGGCCTGCAGAGGATCCCTCCTGCACTGACACACCTGTGACACTCTAAAAGGGGGAATTTCACTCCTCTTTGGGGTTGTCAGGTGGTGTTTGAATGCTTAGAAGGTTTTGTTTAACTTTGTTGAAGAGGTCAAGAAAGAGTTTTATATTTATCTAGGTTAGAAAACGGGAGACCTTGAGAGAAATGTCTCTGTAGGTTGGGTATTTTTAGGCAATATTAGGCTGTCACTCAAAAAAATCATGGAAGGGTTTGGGATGGAAAGGACCTTAAAACTCACCCAGTCCCAGAGGCAGGGACACCTCCCACTGTGCCAGGCTGCTCCCAGCCCCAGTGTCCAGCCAGGGATCCAGGGGCAGCCACAGCTGCTCTGGGCACCCTGTGCCAGGGCCTGCCCACCCTCCCAGGGAACAATTCCTGCCCAAGATCCCATCCAGCCCTGCCCTCTGGCACTGGGAAGCCATTCCCTGGGTCCTGTCCCTCCATGCCTTGTCCCCAGTCCCTCTCCAGCTCTCCTGGAGCCCCTTCAGCCCCTCCAAGGCGCTCTGAGCTCTCTCTGGAGCCTTCTCCTCCCCAGCTGAGCACCCCCAGCAGTTTCCAGCTCTGAGATGTGGGAATGCCAACCCCTGCCGAATGCCAACCCCTGCCAAATGCCAACCACTGCCGAATGCCAACCACTGCCAAATGCCAACCCCTGCCAAATGCCAACCCCTGCCGAATGCCAACCCCTGCCAGACCCCAGGGGTGCTTCAGAGACAACCCCTGGCTGAGGATTCCCCACTCACCCGTCGGAGCCGGGCCGGGAGGGGGTGCTGTCCGAGGACAGGGAGGACACGGAGGCCACGGACAGGGGCCGGGACGACGAGGGCATCGTGAAGGAGCGCACCATGGAGCGGGGCCGGCTGCCCCGCCGGTCATCCAGGCTGGAGAGCTGCAGCCAAGAAATGCCACATTTTATTGCTTAAATCCCCCCAAAAACTGAGAGCCACATGCCAAAGGGAATGTGGGAAGGGTCCGTGGGTTTTCTTCCAGGTAGTTTGGTGTTATTTAACAAATTAGTCACAGCTAATACGTCGTGTTTAACGACAAAATAAAAACAGGTTCTAAAAGAAATCCATCTAAAGCACTAGACACAAATATTTAGGTCCTCACAGGCACATGAATAATCTTAAGCATATTTCAAGAATTCCTTTGTTCCAATAGTATTTCCATGCTTTTTTAAATCTTGCCTTCAAAAAGCAATCTTTTTTACATATAATTTTTGAATGCCATTGTTGTGACTGCCCTGTCAATGTATTTCAATGAAATGCATTTGATAGGAACCCTAAAGACCCAAAGTAAAAACCCACGAAGAGAAACTTGATGCCATTAATACCAGGAGAGCCAATTTACAGAGCGACACTAGGTTAAGAAGAAAATATATGAAAGTTTTGGTCTTGTTTCAGACAATTTCAGAGTTCTAAATATTTCTCCAAGCTTCGTTAGTCATTAATAACTGATATATGCAGAAAATAATTGAACTCTTCCAGTCAACAAGTAAGAATCTCATGCTGTTTAATTACAGGTATATTTTCCACCCTGTCAGCTACTGGTAAATTGGCCTTGTACAAGGAAGAGAGAAGTGATAAAACTCCATCAATCCTGAACATTCTTACTGGTGGGGAGAGTGAAATTAGAGAGATAACACCACTTTCCAGTCATCTCTTTGATGATGTAAATGGATATTACTGAAGTGACTGACATGCAGGTATCATTAATGCTAATTATTCCTGTTCTCCCTGGGAATAAATTATTATTGGAACTTTTTCCTGAATATATAAATTTGCAAGATGGGATTTGAAGGACCACAAACATGGTATCAGTTAAAGGATACCATAAATGCTGGCATGTTCTCTGTAAGATCTGTGTCCTCATTAAAAAAAATAGTCACTGCTATAGACAGAACCTGGGAATGACTTAGGGTGGAAAAGTCTTCTCAGATTGAGTCCAAACTGTGCCTGATCCCCACTTTGTTACCCAGAGCTCCGAGTGCCACCTCCAGGCCTTCCCTGGACACCTCCAACCCTTCCTGGGCAGCCCCTGCCAAGGCCAGAGCACCCTTTCCATGGGGAAATTCCTGCTGATGCCCACCCTGCCCCTGCCCTGGCCCAGCCTGAGGCCATTCCCTCTCCTCCTGTCCCTGTTCCCTGGGAGCAGAGCCCGACCCCCCCTGAGCCCCCTCCTGTCAGGGACTTGTGCAGAGCCACAAGGTCCCCCCTGAGCCTCCTTTGCTCCAGGCAGAAGTGATCCCATAATAGCATCCAATCCATTTTTTGACTGAATTCTCAATTCTATCCTGAATTACAAAGCTGTTTGCTTTGTTTGTTCTGGCTTCCCTCACACTGACCACTCAAAAGCAGAACAAACCTCCACTGGAACACCAGAAATTCTTGGCTTTCCCTTAAGGATGAAGCAGCAGCTGCAAACAGGTTGTTAGGATGAGAAAAGCAGGAATTTCATTCCTTCTAAACTTATGGAGTAGGAGCTGTGGTTTTCCTGCCTGCCTCCATTTAGTGAGGTACAACCACACGGTGCCTCAGAGCAGCACAGCCCTCCCTCCCTGAAGGAATTCCACCCAGGGAAAGGTGACATTCAGCTCAGGAAGAATCCTGCTGAGTGCCCACTTTTAAATTCATTTTTGTAACCCAAATCCTTCAGAACTGAAGGATCAGCTTGACTTTCAAGGAACACACTCAGGCAGTTTAGAAATTGCTCCCGTGCTCAGAAATGAAAGCACCGAGCCCTCCTCAACATCTCTCATCTGCTCACTACTCCATGCTTTGATGATCACTGAGAACAACCAGCAATGCTGCATCTACATCATTTTTTTAATCACTGGAATTATCACACAGGAATAGCAAGTGAGCTGCTGTAATTTAAGGAAATTCCAGATATTGTGGAAAGGAGAAATTGGGAGGGAACTCACGATGGCACGGACTCCGTACTGCTTTTCCACCTTGTCCTTCAGCTGCCTGAAACACGCCTCCATCCTCTCATGGAACGGCCTCAGGGCCTCTGTCACCTTCTCCCCATGGATCCGGATGCCTTCAGCCAGGAATGGGATCTGCAAAGCACAGTCTGGCTGCTCCACCATGTCCAGCCCTTCCACAGCAGTGCAAGAGCTCAGGCAGTAACAATTCCTACTGGTAACACTAGTGACAGTAATAGTAATAATAAATAGCAACAATAATAAAAGGACTACAAGTGACAAGAATTATTATTATGATCACAGTGATCATCAGCATTCATTGCATAGAGGTACAATAAGACCTAAAAATCAGCTCTCCATGATTTCCCTATTTTTCTGTTAAACAAAGTCCTTTAAATTTAATACAGCCCCAATTCTGCCCAGAAATCCCACACTGGATTCATCCCACAAACCCCCTGTGATATTCCATTCTCAAGCCCTCACAGATGCTGTACTTTGAAACAGCAAACTGGTGAATGATGAGTCTCACACTGGGTTATTAACGTCAAATCCTTTCCCAGTTCCATGAGAATGAAACCCTGAAGAAGAAAATAGTTTATGTTTTCTTTAATAAATGCTCTTTCTAAAGCTGCAAATGAGCCACATCCTTGGACAGATATATATTGCAGAGCAATATTTATTAATAAAACATACAGTTTTATAAGCGATATAGTTCTCCTTAGAAAAATTATTTTATTTTCTCTGGGAAGAAAACAGAAGAGGAAAAAAATTAAATTAATTCTCTTTTGTAACTGAAAATAATCATTTATCTTCAAGGCTTCTGTCACCAAATATCCATGCCAGCACAGGATTATATAATTAGTTCCTAGTGTGGAGGTGTAGCTGACCTTTGGAAATGTTTTAAGAGAGATATTTTCATTCCCACAGCTACCCAGACACACCATTAGAGTTTTCTACCTCCAGCTCAGGAAAAATATTTCCTCTTCCAGGTCCGTTTCAGCCCACACAGTGCTCTGATTCTAACTCAGATATTCTCTGCAGCAATCAAGCTAAGAGGCTTCTTCTTAATAATTCATAATTAAATCATAATACTGATTAAAAACAGATTTTTCTAATAAGACTGAGCAGCAATCAGAAGGAGCAGCTTTATTAGTAAGGAGAATAATAAATACACAGATGAATTACAGATGAACAAACTCAAGAAATCTTATCAAGGTGATTCCCTGAGATTTGGCACTATTTAAATGGACAGAGCTGCTTCTCCTAAAAGACCACAAAGAGAAAAATAATGATTTTTATTTTTAATGTAGCTGCTTCTATTTATAACCACATGGATTTGCACTCAACAAAAATTAAACATGAAAACAGAAAGTTTTCCTGCTCTGAGTAAGGAAGAAAGTGAATTTCTAAATTTTTATAATTACCAGGCCACACTGTGACCCTCCTGTTTTGGAGGGAGAAGTGGTCACTTGGCTCACTCATTTCAAAGAACTGTTGATATTTGAAATGGATTCCTTTTTTAGAAGGTGGAATTACCAAGGTGAAGCACATGAGGGGTCTGAAACTTCAGCTCTGAGACCATTTTATGGGCAGAAAACACACTGAGGAGCCTGTCCAGGGGATGAGCCACCTCCAGGTTGTTAAATCAAGCAACAGGAAATAAATGACATTATTTGTAGGAAAAAATGTGGGGGGGAAGGGGAAGGGGAAAGGAGGAGAAGGAGAAGGGGAAAGGAAGAGAAGGGGAAAGGAGGAGAAGGAGAAGGGGAAAGGAGGAGAAGGGGAAGGGGAAGGGGAAAGGAGGAGGAGGAGGAGGAGGAGAAGGGGAAGGGGAAAGGAGGAGGGGGAGAAGGGGAAGGGAAAAGGAGAGGGGAGGGGCTGGGGAAGGGGAAAGGAGAAGGAGGAGAAGGGGAAAGGAGGAGAAGGGGAAGGGGAAAGGAGGAGGAGGAGGAGAAGGGGAAAGGAGGAGGAGGAGAAGGGGAAGGGGAAAGGAGAAGGAGGAGAAGGGGAAGGGGAAAGGAGAAGGAGGAGAAGGAGAAGGGGAAAGGAGGAGGAGAAGGGGAAGGGGAAAGGAGAGGGGAGGGGCTGGGGAAGGAGAAGGGGAAAGAGAAGAAGGAGGAGGAGAAGGAGGAGACCGAGGAGGAGGTGAAGAAGGAGGAGAAGAAAGAGAAAAAGGAGAAGGACACATTTGTTAATCTTTTACAGAAGTTGAAATTAAGCTTTGCCACAGAACAATGGGAGGCTGCTGAGTCAGGATATTTGGCCTCCCTGTCCAAGACCACTTAATCTTTAAACATTTATCAAGTGCAGGAAGAACCTTCCAACTGTGTTACCATTTCTGCTTCATTTTCTACCAACTCCAAAATTCCTCCTGTGTCTCCTTTCCAGGCACAGTGAAACGTGGTGATGGAATTTTACATCTTCATGAATTGGTGTTAAGAGGCAGAATTTTGCCACATTCAGGATATTCCCAATTAATTTGGCCTTGGAGAAAAGGCACTTTCTAATTTCATAACTCTGTTCTTGGCTGATTTTAAAATTTTATAAAGTTCCACTGAAACTTCAAATTATTTCCTGATTTGTTTTCCTTCCTTTTTTTTTTTTTTGGCAGAAAAGAATGAAAAAAACCCGACATTGATTTGAATTATTAAACCAAGCTTTGAAAACAATCTTTCAGAACAAAGGTATCATAAAACATGATCATAAAACCTGAGTTTGGTATGCAGCAGTTCTTCCATCTCTGTGGAAGGAGCACAAGGTTTTTATGTGCCGTGGTGTTTTTCTGTTTTGGTGTGCTGTAAATACTTTAGCTAAATGCAGAGTGACTAATGTCATCAATCAGTCATTTCTCTGCCTTAATTTCAATCAATCATTTCATTATCTTCATGTTCAAATGGAAGATCAGCTTGAAATGCTGCAGTTGCATGGGAACACTTTTAAGTTGGAAAAGCACCAAGAAGGACAAAAATGGGCATTGCTTTGCTAATGGAATTTATGTGAATTAATAAGAGACAGAAACAAAATGTACACCCAAAGTCCACAGGAATTACAGCAGGATCATATCCTGAATTCCACAGCACAGAGGAGAAAGAGGTAAGGGGAGAGAAAAAAATTAAATTTAGCTGGTCAGCTGGTAATACAATTGTCAGGCTCCTATTTCATACACCCAGACTGATTTATGCAGCAGGGAGAAAACTCCATGTGATTACAAAACTCCAAGCCCCACATTATTGAAAAATGAAAACTCCTCTTTGCTTTCCATCACTGTTGGCCCAGGAGGAATTCAGTCCCTGCCAAGGCTTCCATACACATCCCTCTCCCAATATTTGGGAGCTGACTCCCACTGGGCTGGAAACTGAAAGAATTTGAGAGGAATTTTAAATTTTAGGATACCCTAAATGTGTATGAAACATCCAAGGTGATTTAAAAGCACCAAAGCAGCTTTTAATGGCAGATTTAAAAATAATTTTGGATCCCTTCTCTCTATTTTCCTGGTTCCTGTTGTTTTGGAGCTACTAAACTGATAGGAAATCATGTGTTTAAAAGCCCTGAAAAATTAAAATACAATGTGATCAGCTGCCATACCTATTTTCAAATTGTAATATTATTTTAATATGCAAGTGTCACCAAAGTGAGCCTTTGCTGAGGGAAAGTGTGTTTGGAATTCATTTGAAGTCTCACACTCAGAGGCAAAGACACAGAGCTGACATCAAGTCAGTCTTCTGGGACTAAATTATTTTCCTCTATAAAACTTAAAGTTTATAAAATCTAATCTTCTCTAAAAGCTCACAAGAAAATAAATAAATAAAGGCTTTTTCTTTTTTCCCCAGACCAAAAGAGTTTTTATTCACTGATAGCTTTATGGCCTTCAGAGGATATTTTATTTTTGAATCCTGTAGCTTTGGTTCTACTACCTCCAAGACTGAAATGTACAGAAATATAAATTATTCCCTTTATTATAAAGACAAAATTGAATATGAAAAGACAATGATTCACTTTTTTTCTGCTATGGAAAAAAAAATAAAAACAAGACATTTCCAATCAAACTGGTCATTTTAATTATCACAAAATTATCCTCAGACCACAGGAAAATGTCCAGTCTGTGAGTATGGAAGAAAACTGGAATTGTCTCTCGTTTGCTCTGAAAAATATTTTCTCATTTAGTACAGATGAGAGATTTTCATTTATAATGTTTGCAAAAAAAAAAAAAGAAGAAAAACTAAAAAGTGTTGATCATATTTGTTCTCTGCACGTTTATCAAAGTGAGAAATTATGTCAGATTTGAAAAGATGAACTTTAACTCAAGCTCCAAGACAGATTTAAATGGCAAAGAAATGTATCCAAGGTGAGGATAATGTCTGAATTTTCTCCAAAGTGACACCAAGCTGCCTTTCCACAGCTGCTGGCTCTGCCAAACCTGACTTCCAGATTTTTACCTGCCAAGCAATCAAATCCTTCAGCTTTTCAATCTTGTCATGATCCTCAGGATGCTCATGCATGTATTTTTCAGTAAAAAAGGCCTAATTAAGAGAGAGAGAATTGAGCAATTATTTCAGAAAGGGAAATATCTCCTACCAGAAGAATGAGCAACAATGAAGATAAATTGATGAGCTCAAATATTCTGCAAAGGAACAGCTACAAATACAAAGTGAAAATTATGGAATCACAGAATCCCAGGATGGTTTGGGTTGGAAAGGACCTTAAAAAATTTCATCCAGTGCCACCCCTGCCATGGCAGGGACACCTCCCACTGTCCCAGGCTGCTCCCAGCCCCAATGTCCAGCCTGGCCTTGGGCACTGCCAGGGATCCAGGGGCAGCCACAGCTGCTCTGGGCACCCTGTGCCAGGGCCTGCCCACTCTGCCAGGGAACAATTCCTGCCCAAGATCCCACCCAGCCCTGCCCTCTGGCACTGGGAAGCCATTCCCTGTGCCCTGTCCCTCCATCCTTGTCCCCAGTCCCTCTCCATCTTTCCTGCAGCTCCTTCAGACTTCGGAAAGCCACACTGAGGTCACCCTGGAGCTTCTCCTCTCCAGGCTGAACATCCCCAACTCTCCCAGCCTGTCCTCCCAGCAGAGCTGCTCCATCCCTCCTCTGGCCCCTCTGTGGCCCAGCAGGACAGGGAATCCTGATGGAATTTGGGGGTTACCTTCTCGTAGTTGGCGAAGCCTCCCATGACAGCGGGGTCCACGATGCCGTTGAGCAGCATGGACAGGGGGTTGATGGGCAGGTTGGGATCACTGAGATGCTGCTGCACCATATTATTGATCTTGTCATTGGTCAGCTGCATGGTTTCGATGGCATTCTCCAGTGGGCTGATCTCCACCTAAAACCCAAACAAAAGGAGCTTTCAAGCAAGGAGCAGAGTTTTTAACCTGCTCAGCAAAACCCCACCACGGGCAGAAACATTGCAGGCCTTTCAGAACTGAGGTTACTGGGAGATTTCTGACCAATAATTACCAGAAAGGGCAATTCCAGGCATTTAGATATTTGGTATCTCTGTGCTGCAGTCACTGATATGATGATGGGTATCAGTGATGGGAAGTTACCCACATCTTGCTGCTGCAGGAGGGATTACATCCCAGCACAACGGCCAGAAAGGCTCTGGCAGGAATCACGTGAGGTTTTTGGAGGATTACAGAGAACATCAGAGATTAAGGGTCAGTGAGTTTTAGCAGCACAAAGAAGATCCAGCTTAACGTAACAGTAAGAAAGAAATGATAACTTTAACGTGGATTTTCTGATGGAAAACATAATCCTAAGCCACTGAAACATCAAAAAGATATTTTTGCAGTGTTTATTCTGGTGTGTTTCCAAGGACATTGAGTTTAACATTGTTGATGAGGTGACATCTAAACTATCTGCTGTGCTTCCTCCCAAGAGGTCACATTTTCTTCATCTGAGCATCGAGAACCAAAAGGAGAAATCTTCTTCCTGCCTGGACTTCAATGTAGAGAGACCTCAGATGTCTTCATAGGGTGAATTAGCTCTTCTACTGTCTAAAACTTGCTTTATTGTAATTGACTGACCCCCATCTACCTTTTATGCCCAGCTGTGTCTTTCAAAAAGTTCATGTTGAAAAACCAGCACTACAATACTTTAAATATTAGTGAATGAGCTAAAAATCAGTAACTCGCAGTGACCTGGAGTGTAGCAAGTCCTCACTGGAAGACACAGCCTGCTTGTATGAAAAAAATGATGTGGTAGGGAGAGAAAAGGAAGGTTAATTGAGGCCTGTGAGGAAAATGTGAGTGTATATTTGATTACAGGCTCATTTGCATAAATGCTACATAAACAAAGCAGCACTTCTACCTGGCTATCAGTTGCTTACCCTCTTTCTGAGAACCTCTTCTAATCAAATCTCTTTAGTTGTTACTCTTACACCTGCCAGCTGATTACATCAAGGATGTTTTAATTAGCATTTTTAGCAGCCTGCCTGCTGAATTATTCTGGAAGGCAGGGAAGGAGCCTGGTGTTTCTGCTGGGCACAGGGAGCAGGCCAGGCCCAGACAGAGCCCAGCGTGCCACGGGGGGAATCTGGACTGGGGAGTGGCACCACATTCAGCATCCCATTGGGCAAGAACTGCTGGGAACATCAGAGGCTAAATTTAGGATTCTGTCATTTGTATTAATGGGCTTATAACTATGCAATAATGTGTTGATGAACCATTGCTTTTAAAGCTCTTGAGCATCTACAGAAATTAGCACTCATTGAGCTGACAGCTTTTTGACTTTTCTGTAGCAGCAATCATGGCTTTCTTTCTCATTCTCCTTTCTTCCACTACTCTTGTAACACTCCCTCTAATTTTTTAAAAGCAGATGGAGAATTGCAGTTGCCATCTCACTATTACAAACTGGGCTTTGGAACCCAGTGAAAGCTATTTATGATATGTGTAAATTCTGAGCCTTGTTCCCAGTGCCTTCCTGACTCTGGGCACTCCTCACTCCATCCAGGGAAAACAGGAATTACATTCTCCTGATACCTTTGCACCAGCACAAAATTCCAAGATAAAAGCAGAACAGAGATGAGCATTTATGCTTTTTAAACCCAAGTGTGATTCAAAACCCAGGTTCTAATTCCCTGGCTGGTCTCAGCAAATTTTTGGCCTCCACCTACTTGTGTCCAGCTGCAGCAGATCAGATATAGAATAACAAATGCTGGCCCCAAACTCCTTGCAGATAATGAAGAGATTGCAAAGGTTTAGGTAGAAGTACTCAGAAGGAATTTGAAAAGCCAATAGATTTAAAGCAATTCTGCATGTTCCTACAGGTTATGTAACATAATACACTGCATTTATGAAATTACTCAGTTCTCTCAGCACTGATTTGATGCAATCTCACCTCTCCCTTTAAGGATATTCCAGTTCATCAATAAAACATGAAACATGCAGGGCTGCTTGAGTATCCTGGTGCTTAGTAAGGGATCAATAATATCTGTATCCATAATCACAATTTAGCATTACAGGGATGCAAACCCTGTGATCCTCCTGGCAGCATTTTAGCTGACAGGGATCTTGAGGAAAGTCAATACCCATTTTGTAGGAGCTGTGCCAGAGGAGGTCAGAAGTTATCTGTAGCAGTCTTCCCACACGTTATTAAGTTCCATTCTGGTATCATTTCTCAGCTATGAAACTCATACAATCCTTGCTCCCAAAAGGCTGACAGCAGGCACTCTCCCAGGATTGATGCCCATTTTGATGGCAGGCAGAGCATCAGGGGTGTACACAAAGTGCCTGTCAGGCTCTGCCCTCTGCCCATCAGCACTGGCATCAGAGCTGCCAGCCTTTACAAACAGCACTTCTTGCCATCATGAAGATAATACAATCTTCTCCATCAGGATTATATTGAAACTACAAAATTCATTAAAAATTCAATGTGTTTTATTCAGCTGCCTATTACTGTCACACATCACATTCATATTCTGTTACTATAGATACCATAGTAATTTTCTGCATTACTTCTGTTCCTCCAAATACAACTGTCCAACATAACCTCAATGGAGCAATGAAAAAGGTTTTAATTAATCATATGCAAATTGTTCTATTCCTTTAAAAATAAGCCTCACAAGAGAGATTTAAAAAATGCAGTAACAATGTTTTTATTGCTACTTAAAAATTACAGCTGCATAAGAATAATTTAATCTTAAAGGCGTTTAATGGATATGTCTTATCTAAACAGTCTAAATGGTTGAACAGAGAAATGAGTAATTTGGAGTTACTCTGTGAGGTTGCTGAGGGTATATTTAGCTAAATATGGAGAAGAAACAAAAACAACCTTTAATCACAAGTGGTAAGAAATGCAGCCATACAATGCATTTGATTATTGGAGTATTTTGAATTAATGACAATCCAAACACCCAGATCTTCTTTTCTAAAATTCAGGCTATATTCTCTGGGATGGAGCAGGGTTCCCCTACACCACCTCAGGTCTCTCTTCCTTTCAGGCACCTGCTGAGAGACACAAATACTTTACAAAAGGGCTGAAGGCCTTGGAGGGCTGGCTGCACTCCCCCTGGGAATGGAAAAGCATTGCCTGAGCCACCCTCAGTCCACAATCAGCACCCTCAGCAAGCTCCCTCACATGTGCCAGGTACAGTCCCATGGATTCCTTGCCCACAGACCTGAGCACAGTCACTGAGACACAGAAATGCTCCCTGGCTGAATAAAAAACCCCATTTTTAAAATATTTTTTTCCAGTAGAGCCAAACTGATCTTACCATGAAAACTGATTTGACTTCGAACCACCTCAGGATCCCTGGTAATTTATAGGCTGTCACATAGATGGTTCTCTCAATCCACATGTTCTGCAAAGGGAACACAAGTGTCACATTATCACAGGGACAGCTTTGATCCCGAGCAAAGCCCTAAAAACATCGTCACCAGGGCAAGGGACCAAGGTATGGCAGATGTCACAGAGCTGGGGGCGAATTCCTAATGGAAGATGGAGCAGCACTGATTTAAATCTGGTTCGTGACTTAGCAGGGAACAACTGCTCCCTTCTGAAGGAGAATGCCACAGAAAGATGCACTGTTTTTACTGGATGCAACTGGCCATGGAATCCCAGAATGGGCTGGGTGGGAAGGGACCCCAAAGCCCACCCAGTGCCACCCCTGCCATGGCAGGGACACCTCCCACTGCCCCAGGCTGCTCCCAGCCCCAATGTCCAACCTCCCTTGGGCACTGCCAGGGATCCAGGGGCAGCCACAGCTGCTCTGGGCACCCTGTGCCAGGGCCTGCCCACCCTCCCAGGGAAGAAATTGTATTGACCATTAGATGAAACAAATGGTTTAGTAAAAAAGAAAAAAAAAAAACAAACAAAAAAAGGTACTAGTGACAAAAGATTTTCAGATGCCTGACTGGAATCTTCTTGGCAAGACAAGTTTCAGGTGTAACAATTTAAAATCCTTTCTCAGAAGAGCTGTTTCTACAAAATAAATACAGCTTTGCCCATTTTTTTTTCCTATTGGTATAAACCAGAACATGATAAATTGGCTTAATTAACTTTCTATGAAAAATAATCCCTTTAAACCCAGAATTTATTCCTCAACAAGCAAAAGATAATGAATGGCTCAGATTCTCAAAATGGAGGGGGATAAACAAGCAAACCCAGAGTTGGTTTATTTTCTTTGTAATTTCTTACTGCAAATTCATTGTCTGGGTTTTTCTCTCCTTTGCGAACAGGACGTGAATACTCAAAGCGCTGCACTTCGTTCACCCTGTAGAAACTGGAAAAAGGGAAAAGAATCATGGAATAACACAAGGAATTGGGTTGGAAGTGACCTGAGAGATCATGCAGTTCTAAGCCCCAAAAGCACAAGGGAAATCGAACACTGTCTGTTTAGGAATTGATACTGAATTCTAATATTAGAGAAAGTTTATGAACAAATATGGGATCCCTCTTTTCCAGTGGGTTGGATGGAATCTGTGCCAATATTAAAAATCACCATTAAATGTCCTCACCATGCCCACCCCCCTTGGCAGTGCAGAGATTCTTAATACAACAAAAACGTGTCATAAAGGGTGTCACTGTAGGACACGAGAGCACACACGTGTGAACACATCAGCTGAAGGTGAGCAAAGAGGGGAAGTTTATTTTCTGACTCCACTACTTTTAGTTTTACAAAAGTGACAGTGGATTGGAGGGTGAAAGGGCCACCTCTCCAATGACACTGGACAAGTTACCAATCCATCAACTTTCTCCACCTCTACGAAGGAATGCAAAACAACTGAGTTGTTTACAGAAATGTGTGGGAAAGTTTGCAACTAGAATGAAAACATCAGAAGGCTAAAAGATTTCTAAAAATCAGGGCGACAAAAGGGGACTGAGAAAACAACAGAACCCAACCCAAACTCACCTCACAATCTGCTCTGACACCGGCCTGTGAAATTTCGAGGGTAAATCCAGTTTGGGTTTTACAGTGAAGCACTGAATATCTGAATTTCGGGGGTTAAGAAGTGAAAAGGGAATTTCAGTCACACAGAGCAAACAGCTCAAGAAGAACACACCAAAAAAAAAGGACAAAATGACAAAATCAGTGCGTTACACCCGTAGGGACAGAAATGCAACATTCTGGCTATAAATCCTTGACCTGAGCTGCTGGTTGTACTGGTTGTACTGGTTGTACTGGTTGTACTGGTTGTGCTGGTTGTACAGCCCAAGGATACACTGGCCAGAGGAGGTTTTGATGTCTTCCCCAGGGGGTGACGTGGTCTTCATCTTCTCGGCGTTGGGGAACTGCGTCAGCAGCCGCGCCTCGAAGTCCTCGCGCCGCTCGTACTCCTTGCCCCGGTAAATGAACACCTTGTTCTGCAAACAGAGGCACTCACAGCTGGCACCAGCACCCCCAGTGCCAAAACCAGTGCCCCCAGTTCAGAACTGGGGGCTCAGAAGCGCTGGCACCAACGCTGGCAAGAGAACAATTTCACGTTCCTCGCACTTTGGTTTAATTGTTCATTTATTAATATTTAATGCTGATTTAATAAAGCACAGATTGTTTTTCTCACCTCTAGTTCAGGGCTGGATCATTAAGCCCACATCTACCTTTAGGTATTTTTATAAGCCACACTAAAATCACCCCAACACGTGATTTCAAGGATCTGTAACACTGGTGGCCATTGGAAATATATTAAAGAGAAATTATTGCCAAATCCAAGATGTCTCCTGCTCCTTCCACAGCTAATGATGGAATGGATGTCAATAAATAAACTGAATTAAGCTTTTTATACATAAACATTTATTAAAAGGCACTTAGGTGAGTCTGCAAGAATAGAAGAGAAAAACAGAAACATAAAACAATGCAGATTTGAGGAGGAATATCTAAAAATACTCTTATAAAAAGACTTCACATTAATGTATTAGATTTTTGCCATTATAAACTTCAACCATTTTATGACTTTAAAATTAAGTACATTGTATTTGTAAGCATTGGTTTCTTCTTTGCCAATAAAGAAAATGAAGATATATTTTATCCAGTCCATTTATATGCTGAGTTCATTAAATTCTAAAGGAAAATGTAAAAGACAACTTGCATATTTTTAACTGATCAAACATATTAAAGCAAGTTTGGATAAAATTTGCATCTGAATATGCTTAACCTCATTACTCATCTCCAAATGAATTCTTGGTGAAAAAATTATACAGCACTTATTAAAAAAAAGGGTGTTTTGACTGGGGAGAGGAACCTGGACTAGTTCCCATTTGCCCAGTTGGGTTTAATTCTGCAATGGTGCCTTTTGAAATGCTCAGCAGAGGAAAGAAAACTCTCTATTGGGGAAAAAAAAAAGGTAATAATAGATGTTGAAGAGGCCTCTGTATGACTGTAATTTATGTATATCCACTTGTAATTCACAGGGAATGCTGGAATGGAAGGAAAAGGGAGGATTTGCTCAATCAGCAGGGCACTCAACAGCCTGGTTTTAGAGGGCAGGGTTAGATGGGATATTGGGAAGGAATTAATTCCTGTGAGGGTGGGGAGTCACTGGCACAGGATGCCCAGGGAAGTTAACTAAATAATAATGGGTTATTTCTGTGTCATCAACTAAGTGCCAGGCAATCATAATACAGATGCAATTCATCTGTTATAGCCTCACTATCCAACCTGTAAAAAACCTCATATTAGAGGGAAAAACCCCTAAAATGTCACTAAAGCTACAATCCTGGCACCAAGCAAGTGACACATGTCTTAAATTGGCACATGACACAAGCAAATCAATGATAAAAACTGCTATTAAAGGTATTTTGATAGTCTACTTCATTTTAGTGACTGTGCTGGGAAGGGCACTCACCTGAAACCACAGAGACACACAAAAGGCTCCTCTAACGTGCTCATATATATGTTATATATATAAATATATATTAACCTGTCAGGCAAAAATGTCACCATTTCAGCTGGTTATGACCCTGACTGATGGATTGGGCCATTTATCTTCATTTCTAGTGATACCCTGAAGAAATATAAAGTAGTGGATATATTTGAAGAGCAAGTTTTCCTACTAAAATTCAACTATTCCATCTTAGAAACCAGAAAGGCAAAATCAGTGTTTGTTTTGTGCACCTCAAAACCACCTGCCAGTGTCACAGAGGTTTCTCCAAGCCCAGGGAACTTTCCAGAGCAAGAAGTCTCTGTGGAAATAGGTGGCCACTTACCCTTATGAATGTTGGGAATCCCTGGCCATAGTATCCAACAGCAAAATAGTCTGGCTTTGGTCGTATCACTTTCACAATGTTTTCATAGAACTGGGCCTGTTTTCTCTGCAAAATAAACAGGAGGCATTTTCATGACCTGAGCTTTTAGGAGATTCCTCATACTTAAGGTCCCTTGTGCATCTCTAATTTAAAGACGTTTCATTCCCCTCTTTTTCTTCATCTTTCTATCAGATTCATGGCAATATTTGGAAATACCAGACTCTGCAGCCATTTTTCTGCTCATCATGGTGAATCTGACTGCTCCCTAAGGAATATCTCCATTTTGATGGACCTCATCATGGTGAAACTCACTGTTCCATATCCAGTATCTCCATTTTGATGGACCTCACTGATCATGGTGAACCTCACTGCTCCATATCCAATATCTCAATTTTGATGAACCTCATCTTGGTGAACCTCACTGCTCCATATCCAATATTTCACTTGCAATGAAGGTCAGGAATTTGCAGGGCAATCTGAAATTCCAGTTGGGACACTTCTGATGCCCAAGCACCAGAAGGATGAAGCCACACACAGCTCATCCCAGTGGTGCTGACTTGTCAGTTTGGGGCTGTTACATCTCATTACATTTTTCTACTACTTCTCTTCCATATTTCCAACCATGAATTTGCATATGGAAAGCAGGCAGTTGAGAACTGTAGGAAAATGTAAATTTTGGAATAAACACACTCATGTCAGACACCATCTGCTTTCAGTGCCGAGTTCTTCTTTAATGATGGAATAATAGCAAATGAGCAGCTTCAGAAGATCTGTTCATTAACTTATTTTTAGTCTATTACTTCTGCAAAGAGAATGACTTTTGATCTGGGGTGAGGTTTAGTGCTGCTCCCTCATGACAGATAACAGCAAATGGCACCAAGACTACAAAGACCCAGATCTGCTGAATATTTCTCAGCTTGTCTGGAGCAAAAACTATTTTGTCATCTGTGAATTGTCTTAGAGGCTAATATTTAAAATTGTTTCAAGAAAAGAGACAAGAGGGAGAATGGAAAGAACAAAAAACTTGTAAATTTTATTTTGTGGAGAAAAAAAAGAGCTGCTCAGCAGCAGCAATAAGAAAAGCTGATGGCTTATGTGAGACTTGACTCATACAGGAACATGAATTTTGATCTCTGTCTTGTGAGGGAAATGCACACCAGGGCTAATTCTGTGACATCTCATCTCCTGGCTGATGAATAAAGAGCAGATAAACTCAATTGTCTGATGTGAGGATTGGAAGTTCTGGGTCTCCCTTATTAGAAGAGGGAGAAACTCCATCTTGGAGAAGCATCCAAGGCCAGGTTGGGCAGGGCTTGGAGCAACCTGGTCTATGGGAAGTGTCCCTGCCTATGGCAGGGGGTGGCACTGGAGGAGCTTTAAGGTCCCTTCCAACACAAATCATTCAGCCACTCTGTGATCACTGGCTACAAATTCCAACCTCTTCCCCCTAAAAGGATCCAATAGGATAATTAAAGAGTGGCTGCCTCTGTGACAAACCTGTTCATGTCCCCATGGAAAATTAAAACTGAGGGACTCAGAGAGTAGCCACCCCCTGGTGAATAATCCTATGTGACACCTGCCAATCATTTCTAGCTGAGGTACAATCCTTCCCTTCTCCTTTTATACTGAAATGAAGAATATTCTGTCCCTACCCCACCAGGAGGAGTGAGCTGGGGCTGTGTGGAGCTGAGTTCAACACCGTGGGAATGCCCAGCTCAGCCACACTGGGATAGAGAAACCAGATCAACAATTCAAAGAAATTCAGGAAAATGTACTCTTAGTGCAAAGGTAAAATGTAGCAAAACCCTGAAAGTTGAGAATTTTCAGAATCAAACTGGAATTACATCCCAACTCCTGTGGAAATGGCTGGGACCTGAGGAGGGACAGTGACAGCTGTCATCTATCTCCTTGGAAGAGAACAGGAGGAAAAAAATGGTGCTGGGATAATGAATGGGTAACGTCAGGGCAAAAATAACTGACTGTAACGTGAATGCTTGGGGATTATTCATACCTAAAAAAAGAAATGTGAATATGGAAGGACACTTGAGAGAGAATGGAGATTTTTTTTCATGTTCCCATTTATATTTACATTCAAAATTTCCTTTTATACCCCAAATAAATCAGTTTAATGTTACTGAAATGTTTTTCTTTCAGCTCAAAAAAAAAAAAATCTATGTTTTTCAGGCACTCCAGTAGAAGTCAGTTAATGGACATTGGTCCAGCAAAGCCAAGATGGGTATGTCTTTCTGCATTTTACTATCATTGCTATAGTATTTTTGATATAATTTTAAAAGCTTATAAATTGAACTCTGAAACAAATTATTGCAGTGTCTATGCCATTAAAAAAACCTACCAGCAGTTCACTGAGTTGTTCATAATCAAACATTTCATTTTCATACTGTTCTGCAAGTTCTTTACCCAAGGCAATGGCCTCTTCCCACATCTGTTGGAAAAAAAAATCACAAAACAACAACAAAGAAGCTGAATTACATACCTTGGTTAAACATCAACGTTAGAATCAAATAAATCTGAATAAAGCAGCCAAATGCATTGTGTCTCATGAAAACACTGAGCAGCTGATGAGCCAAAGAGCTGTGCTGGGGTTATAAATGTCTCTATTAATGGAATCATGGAATTGTTTAGGCTGGAAAAGCCCTCCAAGTTCAACAAGTCCCAGCATTGCCAAGGCCACCACTGCCCCATGTCCCCAAGGGCCACATCCACAGGGCTTTAAAATCCCCTCAGGGATGGGGACTCCACCCCTGCCCTGGGCAGCTGTGCCAGGGCTGGACAGACCTTTCCATGCAGGAATTTCCCAAATATCCACCTTGAGCCTCCCCTGGGCCAGCCTGAGGCCGTTCCCTCTCCTCCTGTCCCTGTTCCCTGGGAGCAGAGCCCGACCCCCCTGAGCCCCCTCCTGTCAGGGACTTGTGCAGAGCCACAAGGTCCCCCCTGAGCCTCCTTTGCTCCAGGCTGAGCCCCTTTCCAGCTCCCTCAGCCCCTCCTGGGGCTCCAGCCCCTTCCCAGCTCCCTCAGGAATTCTCCAGCCCCTTTCCCAGCCCCCTTCCCTGCTCTGGACAAGCTCCAGCCCCTCCAGGTCTTTTTTATCATGGAGGGGCCCAAAACTTAAAACGGGACTGGAGGTGCCTCAGCAGTGCCAGGACAGAGGGACAATCCCTGCCCTGGTCCTGCTGCCACACCATGTTTAACACAAGCCAGGTGCCACCAGCCTTCTTGGCTTGATGGCACTCAAGGTGATCTGCTCCATGACCTTCCCTGGCACGGGATGCAAATTTACTGGGTGCCAATCAAGTGAGATGATCAAACAGCTTCAGAAGTAAAATGATCCCTGCCAGCCCACCCAGTAATGTGCAAACACAGCCTGTCCACAAAGAAAGCCAGGACCTAAGGCTGTGGAGCAAGGCTGGTGATTGATTATATTTCATAATCACCTCCCTCTCCCTCTAATATCTATAATCTGTATTAGACAGGACAGGCAATTTGCAGATATTGCTTTGAACAAATACTCATTATATTTCCATTGGTTCTTCTTCCTCTTGTTCCTCAACCATGAAATTCAGCAGCCGTCTCAAGTGACCCAAAGAAATTTAACAATATCCTTCAGCTCTTCAGAAGGCAACAATCTTAATGAGGAGCAGCAAGAATGGTTTTAAATGTGCATTTTTCATTTGTTTTTTCTACTCCAAAGATAAAGAACCACTCAAACCCCAAAATATGCTGAAATTAGCACACCAGGCTATCTAAGATCAAACTTGATGATCTGCCTTCTGCTGCTGAAATTTGGTTGGCATTGCTGACCTCACTTTATTATAAAAATGAGACTGAGAATGAGTTAGAAATGCAGATTGTATTAGCCTTCATCTTAAATTTAACTCCTCTGGCCACACCACACCATTCTCCTCTCAGCATCAGGCCACACGTTCCTGGCCCTGGTGGAACCCTGAAGGGAGGCAGCAGCCAAGAGCAGGTGGAGGAAGGAGGGCTGAGGGGGAGGGCTGAACACTCAATTCCCCCTTTGTCCCCCAAAACATCCACCTTTGGGAACAGGGGGTTTGGGATGAAGCACCACAACTTCCCAAGCTGGTGGGAGGTGGATGCTGGGGAGAGAAGAGCAATGATGACCTGGGGAAACCTTCACAACAATTGATCCCTGCATCCATCCCATAAAAATCCCCCAATCCCATCTGCTTTAAAGCACTGTGCAAATAAAGAGATATTTTACAGCCCAAAAACCAGAAGCTCTCCAAACCACACAAATGACATTCCACACTCAAAGCCCCCAAATCAATGTCAGGTGAATTCCATTTGCCTTTTGATCTGCAAGTTGAAATTGCATTTCCTAGTATATCAGGAAAACTTGGGGGGAAAAAAGGCTTTTAGAAAAATTCCTTGTTCTAGATGTTGGTTTAAAAAATAAGAATAAAAGATTAAGGATGAATTCTCTTCACGTGGAATGTGCCAATGCCACAAAAGCAAGATGGGTCACACTGGGTCACTTCTCATCCCTGCTCCTCTTTGGAAACCAGGAGCCAATTTTCAAGTGGAGGGCTGGACTGAAAGATTGTCCTGGCAAAGTGAGCAGGAATGGCTGGAGAGCAGCAGCCTGGACAGGCAGGGAGCTGCTGAAGGGGCAGGGGATGAGGAACTGCCCAGGGAAAAACAGTTATGGAAGATTGCAGGGAGAAAGGAGAGAGATTTCTGCCCTCAAAGTAAAGACAAAATAAGGGCTAAAAACTGCACTGTGGGGCTGAGCGAGGGGAAAGGAGCTCCTGAATCCTACAAAAACCAGCTGGGATGATGTTTGGACAAAGTGGTGACTTAATTTAAGATAAAAAAGCCACAAATGCTCACAAGGAGCAGAACCTGGGTCTTCATTAACATTTCCTTGCAGCTCCACGTGGTCTTCGACCCCTCCTCTTGATTTTCCTTATTTCTCCAACAAGGTTCAAAATGTTATTTATCTAGGGAAGAGGACTGGAATGAGCATGAGTTGCCTCATGTTTGTAAAGTGCCTTGAAGGTGAAAAACACATCAGAAGGAATAATTATAATCACGGTAATGAGGGATCACGTCTGCAGGAAATTACAAGGCAGCCTGAACGCTCTGCCATGCAATTTTTGCAAATGGAAGGATCTGAATGTTTTTATCCATATTATGGATCTAATCTAGCATGATGATACAGAGCATGTTTTTATTTCTAAACAAAAATTAACATGAATTTAAGAGTAAAGGCACAGTTGCAAAAAAGGAGGACATTTTCACACACTAAGTTGAGTTAATTTTGACTCAGAAGGGCAATATAGCATCAGTTTATAGGAACTGAACTAATATTCAGTTGCTTGTTAAGTCAGCAAGTGAAAGCTTTCAAAATCATTTAACCTTCCCTCATTCTGAGTGCCATTCTCTTCTGAACTTCACTCATCCATAACTTCTGCATATTTTCATTTCAAAGACAATGGTGTGACCATCATTGTCCTGTTCCCTGTTTGTATGGTCCACATTTAACCAATCCCTCTCCAAAATGAGACTGGAAACAAATGGAAGTCTAAATCATTTCTGATTTGCATCAACACTGTAAACAAGCTCCCTTGGTTCTTCCCACTGACTCCTGGAGAAGCACAGATGTGTTCCCAAAACATGTCTGAGAATGCAAAGCACCAGCTTAGGGTGGGTAGATTTAGATGGGATCTTGGGCAGGAATTGTTCCCTGGGAGGGTGGGCAGGCCCTGGCACAGGGTGCCCAGAGCAGCTGTGGCTGCCCCTGGATCCCTGGCAGTGCCCAAGGCCAGGCTGGAGGAAGCTGGACTATGACAGATGCCCTCACTTGTGACAGAGGGTGGGGCCAGGTGACCTTTAAGGGTCCTTTCCAAGGCAAATTATTCAATGATTCTAAAAGCAGACACACTTTGCCTACACATCACTGCCTATAGGCAGCACAGCACTGCCACTGATTAAATAACAACTTCAGCAGAATTAGATCTCCTTTGATTTTTTTTTTCACCTTCCCACCCTTGTCTGTCGACACCATAAACACACTGGAGCAGAGGCTGTTTCCACTGCCCCTCCTCTAGCCTGAACAAAGCCTTTATATGTTACTGAGTATTAACATTAATAATGGATTCTGTAAATGTTCCAGAGCCTGAAAAATGAATCCTCAAATTAAATGTGATCCAGATTTAGTTCATGTACAACACACACCCAGCCATCACATAATCCTTGTGTTCTCAGCAAGGAAGTGGAGATGAACAGGAGAAAACCAGACCATGGAATCACAGAATCCCAGGATGGTTTGGGCTGGAAGGGACCTTAAAGCCCACCCAGTGCCACCCCTGCCATGGCAGGGACACCTCCCACTGCCCCAGGCTGCTCCCAGCCCCAATGTCCAGCCTGGCCTTGGGCACTGCCAGGGATCCAGGGGCAGCCACAGCTGCTCTGGGCACCCTGTGCCAGGGCCTGCCCACCCTCCCAGGGAACAATTCCTGCCCCAGATCCCACCCAGCCCTGCCCTCTGGCACTGGGAAGCCACTCCCTGGGTCCTGTTCCTCCATCCCAAGTTGCTCTGCAGCTCTCCTGGAGCCCTTTTAGGCACTGGAAAGGGCTCTAAGATCTCTCTGGAGCCTTCTCCAGGTTGAACAATCCCAATTCTATCAGCAGAGCAGCTTCACATATTAAGAACAACATTTGTTTCTGGCTTGAATTACTGGAATTCCTTTAAAGTGTCTCTAAAAGTCAGTTTACAGGTTACCTTGCTGACATTTTGTCACATTATTTTTAATGGAACACTTTCAGCTACTTTTTCTACTGTACTGCAATTGCATGATAAAAAAGGGATAAAGGGGAAAATATTCTTTCCATTTTTGCCAGTCTCTAACTTGGTCCCTCTCCAGCCAAGAGCTCTGTCTCAGGGAAAAGCACCCACTCTCTTTTTCTACTGCCCCTTAAAAATCTCACTCTGCTCCAACATCTCTGTTTGGAAACCCCAACTGTCCTGCTCAGTCCTTCAGAGGAACAACGAGAAGCTGGATTATGGAACTCAATATCTCCAGTGGAGAGTGCCCTGAACTCCAGAGGTCCAGGAGTCCAGAGAATCACTAAGGTTGGAAAAGATTTCTAAGATCATCAACCATCACCTTGTTAAACACTAAATCTTGACCTCAAGTGGACATGAACACCTTTTTTGAACAATTCCAGGGATGGGGACTGCACCACTGCCCTGGCCAGCCTGTTCCTCTGCCTGACAACCCTTCCCATAAGGAAACTCCTCCTAATATCCACCTGAAACCTCCTCTGGAGCAACTTGAGGCTGTTTCCCTGAACCTGGCTTTTCCCTTGAGCAGCTCCAACATCATGGAAAGCCAACCCAAAGCTGGAGATTTTTTGGCCATCCTTAGAGAAACAGGGGCTGTGTGCCTCACATCCCCTGCACAACCCTGTGAAAAATTCAGCTGTTTGCTCCAGAGCCAATTTATTCAGGTGAGGACAGCACGGCTGTGGCCCAGGATCCTGATAAATGAAATCTATATTCTTGAAGGTCAGTAACTCCCAATCTGCTGCCTCACAGATTTCCTGCCTTGGAAGCTTTCCCAGCTTTGCCCAGGACATGGCAAGTCTTCTGGAGAAATGAGTTGTACAGGGAGCTACTACACAGGATTTGTACGAGGTACAACTCATTAATGGGAGAAACAATTTATCTGGAGAGGGTACCAGGGAGAGAGGCTGCTGATACTGGAAGGAAAATGCTTTTTTTATTCTCTAGGTGTAGGAAAAATGTGCAGAGCCTAAATTTAGTTGTGTAGACAAGAGCTGCAAATTGTTACAGGCAAGATTTTGGAGATGCAGGAGATCATTTTTAGGGAAAACCCAGTGATTTAATTTATTTTTCAAGCTGGATTGTTTGTTGGTCAGAAAGAGCTACAGCATCCAATTTAGTTTTTGAGGTTAATAGCAGCAAATGAGGATCTCAGGGTATTTCTGGGCTCCTGCAGAGTTAATGGTCAGGAGCAGTGAAATAGTCTGGGGTAAGAATATTATGGTGCCATATTCTGACATGTGAGGGACTTTCTAAGATGCTTAAATTTCAGGTAGTGGCAATTAACCAACATGAAGGCTTAGTATTTGAAATAAAATGCTAAAACTCAGCACTTCTCTATTGGTAGCCCTGCATTCGAGCTAGAGCCAGGTTGGAAAGCCTTTAAACAAATAAATATATTCATTTGGAACACGGTCAGACTCTGTAGGCTCCCTCTCCCAAGACTCTCTGTCCTTCCCAGCTCTCAGGACACACTCCAGGGCTGAGCTGGCCACGAGCCTCACACAGGTTTTTGGCAGAAAGGTGAATTTCACCACTCTCTTGTTAAGATGGAAGAAAAAAAAAGCCATTTGATGTCATCCCATGAGCCAGAAAAAAAGGCCTTTTAAGCCAAAGCATGGCTTTCTGTGTAATTTCAGATATTTTCTGTTCTGTGGCTGCTGTAAAGCAGTAAAAGCTTTTTTCTTTTTGGAGGAGGAGGAGGGGAAAAAGGAGGAGCAGAAATAAATGAGCAGTGTGCATTTATTTACTTTTTTCTCCTTGGGACCAACACTTTCAATTTATGGAGGAGCAGAGGGAAAACTGTCCTGATTTATGGGCAGCAGCATCCCCAGCAAACCTGAGGCTGTTGGTGCTCTCATTTCCCTGGGCAGGAAGAGGAATGCTGCTGCTTCCCTCGTGGCTCCAGAGGGAACCACACAAAGCTGGTTTAAAACACCTCCCCCTTGCCAGGAGCATTCAGGAGTTCATTTGCAGCCATTTCCATCAACTGCTTCCCAAAGCTGTCACCCCTGCCCTCATCCCTTCACTCCTGTCACTATTTTCCCTCCTCACCTTGGGATTTTCCAACCCAACAGCTCCCAGTGAAGTCCCAGGATTAAGGGCTTTGCTGGAAATCCCAAAGCTTCAGGAAAACACAGAGAGCAAACACCTGAGAGCAGTTCAAAGGATGGGTCAGACTGCTGGGCTAAGCCTGAGGATAAGGATTTGAAGGGCAAAAGCCAAGAGAGATGGAGAGGAGACTGGAAAGTGCAGTGCAATGAGGAAGAATAATCTAGGAGAGAAAAGGATGCCCATACCAGGGAAACAACTTTCCTTTTCGAAAGAAGGAGCTTAGAGAAGGAGTGAAGAGCATAACTAACCAGGAATCCAATCCATAAAGCACAACAACTGTGAAATGCAAAAGCTGTTTCTCAAAAATGCTCCTTCACTAGAGGGGAAAGTTGTACTTCAGCTTTATAAAAGGTTGGTTTAAGGACCAAAAGTCAAATACAGGTAAAAAAGCAAACTTCCTGAGAACAGCAGATTAAAAATAGAAATCAAAATGAGGGATCTTAAATGGATCTTGACCTACAAGTACCAGGGATACTCATGGTGAGGGCCAGCATTTTGTCCTCAGCCCACTGAGGTGCCACACTCCTGCCTGCAGGGCAAGTCCACTCTCCCTTTTACTCACAAATTTCTCAGGCACTTCTGGGCCAGAAGTGAGATGTTCACTCCATTCCAGCCCGTGGATGGAGGATTAAATTTAAATTCACCTCCCCATGAATGCCAATATTTAAGGGATAAGGCTCATGCTTGATTTTCAATAGACAAGTGCACTGTGCCTTCCCCTGGGAAATTACTCTGCCAAGAGAAAGGGATCATGAGTTTTAAGAGGCTGAACTACACCAGCTTTTAAAAAACAAAAAGCCTATGTTTTAAACCCAATTTTAGGAAATCCCTCTCCTCCATTTCTTGTACATAATGTTTCTGACCCCCACACGTCCCTCCCTTCCCAAACCCAGTTTCCCATCAGGCAGGTTGGGGTGGCAGAGGCACAGGCTCACAACTTTAAGACAAAACTCCTGAGCTTCTGTAAAAGCCTGGGAGTGGCTCTGCAGCTGCCCAGGGGGTGGGGACCTTCTTTTGGCACCTCTTGTTGACTTTATGGGAAGGGAAATCAAACAAGTGGGCTCAAGCTGGAGTGCCAGGCAGCGACCCAGCTGGGTGATTATGGCACAAAGCAGAGGAATTGGTTTGTGCATGGGTTCAGTGTCCCAAAAATGCACAGCAAAGGCTGTTTCAGGTGCCACTGACCATGGAGTTAAAGCAGCTGCTGGGCTACATTTGCAAACTGCACAAGGACATGCAAAAAGTTGATTTAACTGAATGTCAGAGCATCCAAATGAGAAGATTACCTTTAATCTACACTGGGAACCTCCACTTGGAGTTTCCTGACATTTGCAAATTCACCTAAGATGAATATTCCCAGTGTATATTGATTTTTTCATTTCCCTTTTCATGGAGTAATATGAAAAAATATCACTAGCTTGAGTGACCAGGAAATGAGAGAAGGACTATCTGTAAGTAGGAAAGAGAACTTTGGAAATGAATCATCTCCTCACACACACACAAAAATCAGCCAAGAGTCCTGGGATTTGAGTTCTGCAGAGAACTGGTGCTCAGCAGAACAATTCCCAGTGCCTGGATACCCTGAAGGACTAATGGGAAGCCCATAAAGCAACAAAATAAAACCAGGCAACTTCTGGTTTTCCTTCCAGACAAGAATGCAAGATTTAAATAAGCTTTTAAATCAGTTGTGACCCTCATTCAAATGAGATTCTCCTCACTGACTCAGGAAAAGCTTTTTTGGTCAGCAGGGACCAGTTCTGTCCCCAAGCCACCTCCACCAGCCCCAGCCCCAAACAGCCACTTGTTCATCACTCCAGAATTATCTTTTCACAACTTTCATCCCAGGCCAGGATTACAATTTTTACCCCAGTCCAGATCTACAACTGTTAGCATCACTCATTAACAACTTTTAAACACTGAATTAAGGTAAATTATAAACTCTTCAGGCAAAGTTTCTAACAAAATGATAGAAATGATAGTTCCTATCAAAGTGACTCTAGGATTTTAATCTGATTCTGATAAAAACTCACCTGGAAAGGATGGGCTGCCTGGATAATACTCTAGTTCTACCAGAAAACCCCATTCCTGTTCACCCTACAGAGTTCACTGTTAAACCCCAAGTTTACTCCTCTGAAATGTTCTGACAAAGAGATTCCTGCTTCTGCACTTGAATTTCATGCAGGGAATATCCAAACACTGATTTATCCCTGTCTCCCACATTAACCCCCTTCCTCTCCAACCCCAAGCAGTGCCAAATGCAAATTCCTGCGGCATTAAACGATGCAATTGCAATGAAATATCCTCATCCCAGGATATTTATGATATGAGCCACAGACATCCAGGCCCTGAGGGAATTATTTTTGTGTACACAAGGCAAAACAAGGGGGGCTGAAGGATTCCATTAGCTCTTGTAACTGCCAGAAAGAGTCCTCCAAATTACAGGCATCACTTTTTTATTTACTCCATGGCATCACATACCCATATATTTACCCTTAACACAGCAGTTATAAATGTACCAGTGATTTCTTCTGACTGTTCTTTTGGTCGTATCATTATCTGTAAGTGCTTCCTGAAGGTCACTGGATGCAAACTATGTTTACTATTACATTTATAAGTTTGAGAGAAAAGCAATGAAATACATTTGCACTTTTTTTCTTCCCTTTTTACCTTGCCCTTGTCAAAGTAATGGATAATTTCTTGATAGAGCTGATCTTTCAGCTGTCCTTGAGTAGCAGCCTGGTATCCATCCCGCTGGGTAAGATGTGCTGCACATGCTTCTTCTGACCACTAAATCACACAAAAAAAAGGGGAAAAGTGAAAGCAAACCCAAAGTTTTGAGTTCTGAAGCTGAATAAAAGAGAGGGGTTTTATTTAAAGAAGTGGTACTGCAGTTAATGCACCAGCAAAGGGTTTTCTCACAGTTGTGCCCTTTGCTTCCTTGGGCACAAGGCCCATTTATTTGGATGCTGTAATTGGAGGCTAATTACATCTATCAGCTGGAAGGGAGCCTCTGGAGGTGGCTCTGTCTCCTCGGTGAGTTTGACCAGAGTGACCTTGGCCTGCTGATGGGTACAACCCACTGGGGACACAATGAACACTGCATGTGAGAGCAGCCCTGGAGCCCAGACACATCAGCACAAAGGAAAGGGCTGCAGGCAGGGAAATGAGATGGCTCCAACTCACTGAGAAGCTTTGCAGGCAGGGAAAGCACAATTAACTTTATCCAGCCTGTCTGCAATTAGCAGCTCTGGCTCCTCCAGCAAATGACTGATGGATCCAGGGAAAGCTGTCAGTGACAGACTCATGGAATGGTTTGGGTTGGAAAGGACCTTCAAGGTCATCCCATTTCATCCCCTGCCATGGGCAGGGACACCTTCCCCTAGCCCAGGGTGCTCCAAACCCCATCCAACTTGGCCTTGGACACTTCCAGGGATCCAGGGGCACCCACAACTTCTCTGAGCAACTCCCAGATTCATTTCCAGGATTACTGTTACTTTACCTCCCATATATAATTAAATTTCACCCAATCACTTCTTAATTCAGCCAGAATGTGTGTTTGGGTCATGCAGCCACCTGGGACAGCTCTGTCCTGAACTCTGTTTCTGAGCAACACAAACCTGCTGGAGCCTGCAGTGTGATGGCATCTTTTTCAGCATGCTAAGAGCTGCTATCTGTTAGTTTTGAACACCTCCATTTTGACAGAAAGGGTTGAAAACACAACAAAAATCTCCTTTCTTGAGTGTGCTTCATCAGCTTGCAGTAATTTGGCCTCTCTCTCTCCACAAACAGAGCCTTCTTGCAGATTTAAAGGTGAAATTCTCATGCGCTCTCAGTCTTGCCCTCAGTGTGATCCCATTAAAATCAGGGGGATGAAATATCTGCCAGTGATGAGTGTCATTGAAAATCCTGTCCTGAGGCTTGACAGAAGAACTCAATTGCTCAGTTACACATCCCCAATATTGCTGCTCCTCAGGCAGCACCAAACTCCTCCCTCCACCAAGGGGCTGCAGGAGCAGGGACTGAGATAGAGACTGATACTCCTTTCTAATAAACTAATTCCAGCCCATAATGAAATTATACTTCCAAACAAATATCCACTCAGGAATGCAAACCTGTGACAAACCCTACCCTGGCATTTGCTGTGTCTATTGATTTGCATTAGAAGGAAAGAAAAATGGATCTTTCTTGCCATGAAGTCCTTCCAGGGAATGAAAAGGAGTACATTAAGTGAGACTCTCCTCTGCTCTCTGAACACATTCTCTAGGAAAAGCCACAACTGGATCAACTCTAATTTGAGGTAACAGAAAGTAAAATGTCTAACAAGTGTGAAAGCCATGCCAGGTGAAAGTCTATCATTTCATGGAATGGTTTATTCCATCATTTATTCAGAAAACACAGCCCATGGAAGGGAATGAATCCTTCACCCCATCTAAAAGGTTCACCCATGTGAAGTGGGCACAACTCTCACAGTTTGCTTTTGCACTGCAGATGAATCTTAGACATGTTTCCTTGTGTAATAACCCTCTGAGTATTTTAAAATACTGTAAATATATTTCAGAGTGTCTTCATTTAAATTGCACATGTACACTCTGCATCATATTTAGTCTTATTATGGCTTGGATGCAGTTTCCTCAGCTCTGAGGTACGAATAATTCTCAGTGCATCCATCAGAAGATCTCATTTAACACCTTCCCCTTTTCAACTTTTTAAAATAGGTATTTTACACTCACACTTTGCTGGGGATTGCTTAAATTAAAGCCAGGTTTGCTAAGAACAGTTGGCTGCCTCGGATGAGATCCATGTCCTTGATGAAGAGGGGCACCACGAGCACAGAAGGTTGCAATAACAGAATCCCAGGCTGGTTTGGGTGGGAAGGAACCTTAAAACCCACCTTGTGCCATCCCTTGCCATGGGAAGGGAAACTTTCCCTGGATCAGGAGACTGCAACACCCTTGGCACGAGCAGGAGATGAAGGGAAAATGAAATTCTCATTAATCCTGTCCTTCACTCTCTGCCCTTGGGGGGGTCCTGTCCTTGAGGGGAGTGGAAAGAGATCCAGCACTCCCTGAGGGAGAAAGATTTCACTGCAGGTTGTGAAATGTGAGGAAAACAAACAGGACCAAAGCCAACTCTTCCAAAATCTCTAATTCTCATCACACCGAGAATTTTACTTTTCCCATTAACTGCTTTTTAAATGTAAAACATAAAAATAGGAATTCAGTGATGATTCAGGTGTATTAAATGTGATTTATAGGCAAATGTCTGCTGACAAGAGCAACATCTTCCTAAATGATAACCAGGAGAGCAAAGTGGGTACCTGCTCCCACATTTGTGACACAAGCACGTAAAAAAGCTGCATGTCAGAGCCAACATCTTCTCTCCAGAATGTTTTCAGGGAATTAATGCTTCTGAAATACAGCTTCATTTCTGGCTGGCAGTGGAGACTGTTAACCACTCAAATGCCTTATTTCAGGCACTTTCTGCAGATAACAGGTTATTTGTGCATATTGCAGGCTACCCCACACATTCCTTGAAGAGCAGCAATATTGTTGTGCCTCTTTAAATGTGCTCTAAAGTAGGTAACACTGCATTAAAATGATATGCACCTTCTAAAGGCATGAACTTGGAGAGAAGACCACCTGAATCTCTGTACAATTTTCTGAAATCCAAACTGAATCTATTCCAGACACCCAAGAGCACTCGAGAACGGCCTCCAGCACTCCTTGGCACACAAGATCCGTGCAGAGCTGATTTACTAAAATATCTGGTCTGAGGCTTTCACACATTGTACAACGTGGATATTTGCAATTTGGATTTTGTGGTGCTGACTTGACCACACTCCCTTCATTTCAGGTCAAGATCCACCTCTGCCTCCCACTGAAGTGCTGCTTTCCTCTGAGTATGAATTCCATGGGCAAGAAGAACCCAGCACAGAGCTGTTCACCAGCCTCAAGAGCAGCTTTCTGAGTAACACCCACCCCCCTGGCTGGCTGCTGCTGGCATTTCCCCAGCTCAGGATGTGTTCTGGGGGTTACCTTGAGGAGCTTTGCGTGCAGGAGTAAGGTGTAGGCAGCCTCTGTGTAGTTATCACACTCCTTGTGCAGGTCACACAGCTTGTACAGGTACCTGCCAGAGACACAAACAATGGCTCTTAAAAACAGTGGGCTTGGGATGCTACTCAGCAGTTTATCTGGAAGATTACAAGGGTTCAAGTCTACCTTCAAACAAGTAAATATTTGTGGGATTAGGTAAAGTGCACATTTCTGTGTGCAGACAACCTTTAGGACCATCTGCATTTCCATTGTGTTGTTTTCAATGGATGCTCAGAAAATCATGGCATTGTTAAGGCTGGAAAAGACCTCGTGGATCATCTCTGACTGAACACCCCATGGATGACACGTGATGAGAAATAAACCCAATACTGATTTTGTTCAAGACAGAGCACTCCTATAGTTCAGCTGTGGGGACAGAAGTAAGTTTCATTCTTTAACTTCAATATAATCACACCTCTCAAAGGGGTTTCTCTTCTTTTTTTTTTTTTTTTTATTATTTTTTTCCTGACAATTAAAAAAAATCCCCATAAAACTATTAAAAATTTTATTTTGAAAAAGCCAGCAAAAATACTTTCAAGTTTGATGTTAATTATAAGTTTTTTGACAGAAATTGGAGAGGATTTGGATGGGGGTTTGACAGTGAGAGACAATTTGTCTTTATAGAGATGCTGAGCATGGCAGACTTAAATAATAATAAATAACTCCATGTGTTTGTCCACAATTATCAATCCTGCCATTGCCTGTTCTTTCTGCAAACTTCTAACAGACCAATTAAAACCATTTAAGCAACAGGAAAAGAGTTCACAAGTGAAAATTCTTCCAAAAAGATAATAAGCACCTAAGAATGAATTAATGAGTAATATTTAAATACCTAAACTAGCATTACAAACACAAACTCCATCCTTTTAGCACAACAGTGTAAGAAATTGTCAGCCAAAGCACAAATGGGGGGCTGTGAACCCCATTTTTACAGAAAGCACCATATTTCCATGTTTACTTTGTCTGAAAAGAGATTTTGAAAGCTTTAAGTTTAAAATAAGTATCAGCCAGGTATTATTTAATGTTTTTTTTTTATTCCAAGTCACATATTTTGTACCTCACCAGGAGGCAGCCTCATTTCTTTGCTCAGTTTTTGACTTTTTTGTTTTCTTCATGAGCAGAAGAGTTCTGGCTCCTGACTATTTCAGTGTTCACTGTAATGGAACTGAAGGACTTGGAGAAAGGGGACAGAGATAATCTCCTGACTTTCACTTCCAGCACTCTGTTCTCAGTGCAGATAAGATTTTAAATTACTTCAGGTTCAGCCAAGGTGTGATTTTTCACTACTTTTCTCCTCCAGCCCCCAAGTGACTGCTTAATATGAACTTAATTTCCCCCAATTACAGTGCCTGTGTCAGGCAGTTTGTCACCAGTCATGTTTACAAACCTTATGTACATCTCTTCCCTCTCGATCTCCTTGTAGAAATTCTGAAAAACAACATAATTTGGTTACAAAGTCTTTGATTTCACACTTTGGAATGTACACAGAACAGGCTCCAAATTAAAAATTCATAATTGCATAACGTCAGCCTCCAAACTGCAAAATGAAATTTGCCTCCAGTGATGGAACACAAGTTATTTAACTCACAAATTCGAATGCTGGAATATTTCATGTTGCAGTGTTTTAGGGCTTCTGTCTCATTGCAAAGGTTAAGAATTTGCCAGAATAGCACTGCTAGAAATTTGCTGCTGGCATTTGCAAGTCACACATCATTAACCATTTTCAGCTGAAAGTTTCCCAATATACAAAAAACCTGGAATTTTCAAGCAACAGCTGTTCTATGGATTGAAAATTCC